>OX393565.1:23260937-23308437 GCA_947652115.1 Blastomussa wellsi
GGAGTAGTGTTTCCGAGCTTGGTTCCTTAACAGTGCGTAAATCAGAAGAGCTTCGCCATTTGGGATGACGGTGTAAAGAGATGTAATATCCACAGTGAAAATAAGTTTGTCTTCGCCCAGGAAATTGAAATCGCGAAAAATTTGAAGTGCGTGTTGACTGTCTTGAACGTATGACGGTAAAGATCTGAGAATAGGTGCCATAATTTTGTCTAAATAGCTGGAAATGAGTTCGGTAGGGCAACTACAGGCAGAGACGATAGGTCGACCTGGGTTGTTAGGTTTGTGAATTTTAGGTAAAAAGTAAATACACGAGGTTCTGGGAGTGATGATGATGAGATTGGTAGCAGTAGCCGGCAATTCTTGTTTGACTATAAGGTCGTTAATAGTGCTCTTGACAATTTGTTGGTTAGTGGAGGTGAGATCTCTATCGACTTAAGCATAAAAAGAGGTGTCAGAAAGTTGCCGCAAAGCTTCTTTTTGGTAGAGATCGGCCCGCCAAACAACTAAAGCGCCGCCTTTGTGGGCCGCTTTAATAATTATGTCTTTACGCTTACTAAGGTTTTTTAGCGCCGTCCTCTCTTCCGAAGAAAGGTTGGGAAATTTGGTGTTACGATTGAATTTAAGTTTATTGATGTCGTGACGGCCTTTTGTAATGAAAAAATCTAAAGAGGAAACCTGGTCCTCTGGGGGAGTCCACTTAGATTTTCGAGTCTGAAGCGTCTCGAAAGTATCTTTGTCCGAGGTGTTAGAATCATCCTCTTTGTCATGGAAAAACGCTTTCAGTTGAACGCGGCGAAGGAATTTTTCAACATCTTGCTTAACTGAGAATTCGTCCGGTTTTATTGATATAGGGCCAAAATTCAAGCCCTTACTGAGGACGGATTTCTCTGAGTCGGAGAGCGGAAGATTTTCTGGAACAGTAACCACGGTGTTAAGGTTTTCAAGTGATGAGTCACAAGTAATTTGAGGACCTATTAATTGTTGAAGTTTTTGGGCCTTAATTTGGTGTAAATGGTTAAAAAGTTTAGAGTTTAACTCCTGAATTTTGGCGCGAATAGATTGTACTAAAATAGCTGGGCAGGTTTTGGACAGTTCAGAGCGATAATGTAGAATTTGTTTGTCGAGGTCATCACGTTTTTGGCACATATCTCTGATAGTAATCCTCATAAGTGCATTCCAAACTAGTGATCAACCCGGAACTTTTAAATGCGCTCGCGCACGATGCAAAACATGCCCTTTCATTCACAACGTTGACAAAATATCTTGACCCAAGCGATCTATCAAAATCACTGATCATTTCACCTGTACCTCAGCCAATGCCATCTACTGCATAACTTGCACTCTTTCCAAAAAGTTGTACATCGGCGAAACAGGGAGACGACTTAGCGACCGATTCCGCGAACACCTTCTTGACGTAGAGAAAGACGACAAAAATGCATCGAAACCGGTCGCGAGACACTTCAATCTCCCAAATCATTCTAAGCAACATATGGCAGTCTGCGGCCTTTCCCTTCACCAAGGAAACACGGAAAGCCGTAAAATTCTAGCAAAAAAAAAATATTTTTCAAATCGGCTCTCTTAATCCTCACGGTATCAACGAACGCTTTTCATTCAACTAATTTATTCCGTTGTTTTCACCTTACCAGGCACCAGCCAATAGCGAAGCTCCATCTTTCTGTATATAAAAAACACACGACCCACAATTCCTTGATTCGCTCCGACGAAGGGCTAGCGCTCGAAACGTCAGCAATTGAATCTCTTTACGGTGGCCAATTGACATTATCAACCCAGTTGATAAAACCAAATTATACTTTAAAGGGACTTTGGGCTAAGCAACAGAGTCGTACCCAGTCGCTATTTACGGGTTCAGGGAATGAGAGAAGATTGGATACTAGTAAAGATTAAGGTGCGCGGGGAGTTTCCCATGACCCTCCGCGCTCCGCAGTCTTCCCTAGTATCTAGTGCTCTCTTATTCCCTGAACCCGTAAATAGCGACTGGGTACGAGTCTGGCTAAGCAATGTATCGCGCGAATCACAAAGCAAACGTTACATTACGTTACAAAGTAATACGATACAAATTCAAATTAAAAGTTACAATGGGCCGAAGTTACAGAATCGAATGCGCGCGCGCCTATAAAGGCCGAGACACACCATGCGACAAATCGCTGCGACACGTCGCCGCGACACGTCGCCGCGACAGTTACTACAACAAATTCGTGGTTTTCACTGCCGCGCTATCAAAATCTAAAATCCAAACAATTCAACTACAGAAACTTATAATTTCAGAGATTGTAGATGATAAATAAATGAAAAAATTAAAAAAGTCGGCGACTACGCAAAGCAACAAAGAATTTGAGAGGGTCTTTTTTGCACTCTATGCAATAATGAGGATTCGATTTTTTTTCAAAGATCTCTATCAGGTGGCTCAGCAATATGCTCTGAGCCTTGATCGCTTTCGTTGCCAGTTCAGTCTTCTCCTTCGCGAGTTATTTGCCGAAACGTTCCAAACAAATTTACAAACCTTAGTATGGAGACGCCATATTTGTGTCGCGCTTCCGAGGGGCACAAATATGGCAGCCGTGATGCACGCGAAACCATCTGAAATTAAATTGTGCTAAAATAGCGACTACTTTTGGCTCATGAGTTATTATACTTACACATAAACATTACTTATTGTATCTGAAATGTTCAAATATCTGAGAATCGGAAGGATAGGCTTTTTCTAAACAAAACAGTTTTGTCACGGTTCTCAGCTTGATGTCACCTAAGGCCGAGAACTCAAATATTCAAGATGTTCTGTTTTCAGAACGAAAGGTATTTCGAGCTGAAAATTTGCGAAAAAAATATATTTTTAGTCAGGCTTACACCTATTGCAACGAAAAATTGACAGACCTCGCGAATTTTGATTTCAGAATTTTATGACGTCACTTGAAAACCAAGAATAGCCTCCGTGTGACATGCGAAAATCTTTGTCGCTGCGACGGAACTTTGTCGCTTCGATCTGTCGCATGAATTCAAACCAGTTTGAATTCATGCGACAGATCGCAGCGACAAAATAAGCACAAGCAGCCTTGTCACAGCGTGTGTACGGCTTCTGTGACAAATCGCTGTGACAAAATTTAAATCAACCAACGAGGAAGCGTTAATTTTTTCTAGTTCGCATTTCCCCTCTTCCAAATTCGCTTTCGTCCACCGAACAAGCGTCTTGTCGCAGCGACTTGCCCCAGTAGCAGTACAGACGAAGTGACTTGCCTCGGCGACGTACCGCATAGTGTATCTCCACCTTAAAGAAAGTGTCAAGTTGATGTGTTTGACGTTATGATTCAGGTCAAAATACGCGCAATTTTTGCCTTCAAATTTGTCTCGGTAATCGCGCGACCAAAATCGCAAGTGATATCGGAACGTGACGTCACATTGTGTACCTCAATGCAACATCAAATATGGCGGAAAATGGAAAGAAACCGAAAGGAGGAAGACGCTTCGTAGCTGGCGCCCCGAATAAAACGAGCTGTGGGAATAATTCACACACAGAGGGAATTACGATGCACCAGTTTTCCACTGATCCGGTAGTCAGAGCACCTTCGCGGCAAAGGTACACAATGTGACGTCACGAATAACTTCGCCGTCGATAAACTAGGTTCCAGTCTCTGAAACAAATTTGAAGAGAAATTGCACGTATTTTGAAAGCAAAAACAATGCTCTTTAGATTTTTCCAGCACTTTTAAAGCTTCGAAACGTTTTCTTTAGATAGCCAACTACAAGAATCAAAAGAAAAACATTTCGTGTCATATGCACTTTAATTAAACGTCTTCAGTTTAAAATTCAGCTTGTTCCTTTCGCAGTTTAATTTGATATTTTTTTAACGTTATCCGTTTTCTCTTTGCCTGACTACAGAGGTCTACAACTCGTCATTGTCATCAAACTACAAGCCATCTGGTACTCTGTGGATCTATGGCGATTCACAAGCCTACCGCCTCATTCTCTCAATAAAATCACGTGCCCTGTGTAAAACGGTCTATGTAAACTGCAACTACAGTTACAACTGGCTCTATCCCATGACGAACGAGGCATTGGCTAGGACACAGAACGATGATCTAGATTTCAGGCCTGAAAAGGTCTACGACGCCCTTCGCAGCGCTCTTGCTAGACCAGAAATGCAGCAGAAAGATAGTGTACTGCTCTTAAACATTGGACTCCATTTTCTAGCTACTGTTAATTTTACAACCTACCAGAAAGCTATTGCAGATGTGATAAAGATTTTAAAGGAGACTGAAGTAAATTCCCAAGGGGAAAGGGTTCTGAAGTGTAAAGCAAAGATTATTTGGAAATCAACAACTGCAATATGCAAGCATCATTCCAGATACCCTCAAGCAACGGATGTCAGGTTTATTACGCCTCAGGTACGTATTTAATAAGCAAATATTCCGTATTTAGGAATCACCCTTTGCTGGTTGAAAGATTTTTCGCTGCTGGTTCACTGTTATCAAGCTTTGGAGAAGACTGAACTGGCAACGAAAGCGATCAAGGCTCAGAGCATATTGCTGAGCCACCTGATAGAGATCTTTGAAAAAAAATCGAATCCTCATTATTGTATAGAGTGCAAAAAAGACCCTCTCTCAAATACTTTGTTGCTTTGCGAAGTCGCCGACTGAGATAATTTAAAGGGTGAAACGTAGGTAAAAGACTTTTTTTGTCATCTTTTCTTGCAGGTCTTTTGCAATAAAGGATCACATGGTACAAAATCCGGTCCCCCATGCTGGATGGCAAGTTCATTCTTATTGTTCCCGCACTGGGACATCCAAAACAAAGAGAAGTTAAGGGTTACTATATAAAGACGCTTTGTTTGGCTGTCCCAGTGCGGGAATAATGATAAGCTTTCCCTCCAGTATGGCGGATTTTGTACCATGTTACCGTTGATTGCAAAAGACCTATTCAGCATAGCGGCTTCGCGATTAAAAATTACAGTCTCACGATTTTGGCAAAAACTGACGAATTGTTTATGTGTGGGTAGTTCTAAGTTTATTATGTTTGATATCATAAACTGAGCATTATGCAGTTTTACTGTTTTGGTGAGGTGAAAGCCAGACGAGCCTACTCGGGATGATGTGAATCACGTGAGCAAATAGACCTTTTTTTGTTTGGGTGTGTTTGTTTTCCCAATACAGACCATGTGACATTCTCCAGAGAATTGTTCTTTTGTCCATCCAAAAATTATTTATTCATATACACGCAAATATGTGAAAATTTGAAAGCAAGAATTCTCAACAGTATCATCACATGGTCTGTAACGGGGCAACAAACCGCCCAAACGAAAAAAAGTCTATTGTCACCAGTTTCTTAGGCCCCGTTTACACGGGTCCGGACAAATTTTTGCACGGACGAATTTTGTTCCTGGACCGCCTGTTTACATGGATCCGTGCAAATTCTATTACAGATTGCAGTGGTGTTTACCCGGATCTTGCACACTTAGCCGTTCAAAAATTCGTCAAGTTCCGCCGGCCCCGTGTAAACGCAAGGTGGAACCGTGCAAGTTTTTGTCCGGACCCGTGTAAACGGGGCCTTAAAGTTGATGCGGATCACTTGGGCCACTAGTTACCAGTTCATGACTGATATGAATCACTTGAGCCATTGGTTACCAGTTGTTAAAGATACGTGTATCACGAGAGACACTCGCTTCTTTCCGCTTCCAAGAAACTCTGTGGTTAACAATGTAGATTGATTTTATCAACTGGGTGTTGTTGTTGTTTTTTATCTCTCAGCGGGTTCGCCTGTTCAGCGCTTTCGCGATGTCCGCCATGTGTAAAGCAGGGTTTGAGGTCATCGACGTGCTTCAAATGACCGATTCATATCCTGACGGTACAGTAGCCATGGACGTCGTTCACTATCCATTTAAAGTGTTTGCTGCCATGGAAACGTTGCTGGAGAAATATAAAATGACCAATAATCGGCAACTGGGCACAAGTGAAAGAAAACGTAGAATAAGACGCTGTACTGGCTCCTGGGAATTCTGAAATGGCGTCGCACACAGTTAGGGAGCTTAAGCAAACCGCGACGACGACGTCAACTAGAACGTCGCTAAACAAAAGATTTAATTAGCAGTACAATAGCCCTGCACGTGCGTTGTCCATCTTTGTACATTTCGTAGTCGTCCTCTGCAAAACAACTAAATTTCCGTTTTTCTGTTTGAAAATAAACGCCGTGCTTATATTTTATGCAAGAGCTACGTTTGAAAGCTATGGATGCACCGAATACATTAAGTCAATTGTGAGTTTCGTACGTAAAATATAAATTCATTTTTAATCAGGCGTCGTCTTCGCTGTCGTCATTGCATAAGCTCCCTATTGCTAAAAGGGTTACGCATGATGATTATGGTAATTGGTAAACGGCAAAAACTCACTCTGATTTTGCCCACTTTTTCTTATACCTAAATAAGGCCAGTAGAAAATAGGTAAAGATCTTTTAACTGACACAATAAATGCAAAAATTTTCCCTGAAGTGCACAAACAGCTGAAACCAGTCATCAAAAAGTTCAGTTTTTGCCGTTTGCTGTAAGCGTCATACTTAACTTCTCTATTATTTTTTTGAAGCTGTATGTTCTGTTATGCACGTTGTATCCACCAACTCTGCGTCTCAGAATATCTGTTATCATTTTACCCGTTCATCCGACGTCCATTCATAAAATACTAAATTTTCTGATGCTGGTAACTTATATGTAAACAAATCAAAACTGAGTATTCCACTTAATTCGTTCTCCATTTTGGAACTAAGTTATGGAATTGCTTGAAGCCTGACTTGCGTAAACTTAGGAAAAAACCTTTCAAAAACAAAATTCACCAGTTTTTATTTGGGGTACTTGGTGATGAGGATGGTTATGCCGATGTCTCAATGTTAATGTTAAAAATTTCTTTAATTTAACTCCTTATGTTCTGTCTTCTCATGGGTTCTTGCTCTACTCATGTAAATACTAGTTATCTGTGAATATACGTGTATACCTTTTTATTTTATTTTATTTATTTATTTATTTTTACCTTATTTATTATTAACCTATTTTGATTGTAAGTTAAAGCTATTGGAATAAAATGACGATGATGATGATGATGATGATGACATTTACAGATATTTTACAGTAAATGATCATGACTGTGTGACTTCAATTCCCGCGCAGCAAGATTCGAGTGGGCCGGGGAGGTGGGAAGAGGGGGTGTGGGGAGGGGGGGGGGGGGAGGGAGGTTCGGGGCATACTTTTCCGCTCCGCATGATAATTTGGATTTCAACTAAAAGAGAGGTGGATTATTGATTTTTAAATTAACGAAGGAAGTGCGAGTTCGGTCTGGCTGCTCACCTGTCCTATGTGGAGTTCGCACTCTTGTTTAACATATTTATCAATAACGTCTCTATGCTGATGATACTACAACATATAATTAAGCTGCCAACATTACAGCATTAGAACTTTCTTTTACAGTGTAATCAGTACCTTCAGAAACTATCTGCCTGGTTTTCTCCCAATTATCCGACAGTAAATAATACTTAAACTCAAGCTATGATTTTGGGAAATGTTAACTACCAACCTGACCTTAGTATTTACAATTTAAATCTACCATTGATATAAAAAAAAGCTTTCTGGAGATCCTTGTTGTTCAAGGCCATCTTAAAGAAGGTCTGCTAAAATCGGAGCTCTAAGACGATTAAAGGGACTGGTACCTGCTGATTTTGCATTAATGTTGTACAATTGCAAGTCTTATATTTTACCCCAATTGGAATACTGCAGCCCACTTTTATTAGGAATGAACAAAACCCTAGATAAGGAACTTGAAGCTGCTAATCATTATGCATTGAAGACTCGTTTAAATGTCGAAAACGACTTAGATTACATCTCTATATTGTTCGTAACAGAAATGAATTATTATTTGGAATTTAGAAGTTATTAACATGTAATAAGGGAAATGGGCCTATAGTTATATTTCTAATTTCTTTGTAGCTCCATTATAATTTACGACAAGACGGATTGTCATTCAGTTCTTTAGCCATTAAGCTGAGGAGTTCCAGAAAGTCAGTTTCCTCCTTCAATGTTCTCGCTACATCGTCTAAGAACAAGTAGTCGTTTTTCCACCCTTTCCATCCTTTCTACCGTGCACTGAATAATAGTTTCAGAATTCAAACAGAAAGGCTCCGCGTCAGAACTGCACATGTTAGTGAACGTTGTGTCGTCACAAAATAACTTGAATTCAGTTCGCCTTCTACCTTCCTGGAAAATGTCGTCAAAACGTTCACTAATAAAGTCCGCCATTGCAAGTTCCTCCGTAGTTTTTTCTGTGTATGTCTTGGCGTCAGCGTAGGCCTCGTTTAGTACAGAAACTATCATATTCATTAGGAATATGGTCATACATAACATGTACATGAAAGCGAATGCAGGCCCTAGAAAAATATTATCTTTACGTAGGTCACCAAGAGGAACAGCTTTTCCCAAAAGGAATTCGAACTGTGAGATGACTGCTTGTATTTAGCTAGAGTAAGCAGGGACTGCTGTACCAAAGAATTGCATTCCTGATATGACAAATGCATTAAATACAATAAAAAAGAAAACCGCGTGCGACAACTGATAGCCTACGGACTGGCGAAAAGATGGAAAGAAGAAAATCACATGACGGTTAAATCGTATGAGATTCAGGAGCTTCAGTGTCACCATAAAAAATGGCAACAGTGATTGAGGAATTTTCCCACCAGGCCCAGTCTAGAGCTGAATGAAAATGTATTATGTTATAAGGATTGTCGTGGATGACTTCGATGCTCTTCACAACACATTTTGTTCTGATGACATTGAACGCTGCTGATGTAATAGAAGAGGAGATCATTAAGAAGTCAATTATATTCCAGACAGACTTGAAAAATCCAAGACGCTGTCGACAAAGGTAGACCAGTACCATGATGAAGTGATATAACACCATGGTCATGAACAGAAACTGGCAAATGAGATAAAACATGAGAGCTCCTGACTCTGTACTGTACAGCTCAAGCGTGTCAACCCTCTTTGCAGTGTTGGCAGCACCGGTAGTGATCACTTCGTAGATGTACGTAGAAATGCTGATCAGGTTTGTATTCACGTTGAACGCTGCGAATTCTAGAATCAGCGCTCGAGTCTGGCGATCGATTCATCCATGCCATGGGCAGTTTCTTCATTATATCCCAGGACAGCAACGTAGCCACCCCCTCCATATGAATTGCACTTGGTCTTCATCGCCCCGCTCTCTAGTTGTTCAGCTGTTTGATAACGCCAGGGCTTTGCACATAATTGTAGAGCCTTTGGCCATGAAGTATTGCTGGGAAGAGGTTTCCAGCTTGGAAGACTAAGCAACGTGGAGTCCTCACCCTCTCGAGAATAATCGTTGTAGTAGTGTGAGATAACTGGGGAGAGTGACTTACAGGAACCTTAAAACCCATTATGAAATAAATATTATATTTGCATATATTATAATTATACACTATAAAAAGGTATTGTGAAAGGAAGGTTTACATCACCCATTTGTTATTTTCTCTATCCCGAGAATGCAATGAGAAAATTGTTTTATAGTATTCGTATGTTCTGGGGAATCTGCTGTAATAATCGTCGCAAGCTAGGCCTTCATCGCCTAACTCTTCATGTTGGTATAGTACGTTGTGAAAGACAAACATATTCGTCTCAAAAGCAATAACTTGGTGATTTTGCATTTTTACTTTGCATAAAGCCACTGAGAAATGCCGAGAAGCCAACAATATGTGTACAGCTATTGTACGGATAATTAATTCATCTTTAGTTCCCTCCAAGATGGCTCATGTAAAAATGTCAGAAACTTTCAAAACTTATCCGCTAGTGCTAATGGGCCCTAAGAGTTGTTTGAAAGAAAATTACCACTTTCTTTGCTTGGGTAAGAGTGTTGCTCATGCAGTTGTAAATGAAGTTTGGCCTAGCACGCGTATCTCGTTTTCAAGTATAAAAAATTAGTGTATATCTGCCAACTTACTCTTTTTTATCCTCAACTGTCGCATCCATGGCATGCCCACCAATATGGACATCTTGTTCTCGATAAATGCATCTTCTTTTACTTCAAGCCCATTGTACCACAGTTGATTGTAAATGTTTGGTAGGAACTCTTGCCTCAACCATCCCCACAGTCTGTGTGAATCAGTTACCTGAAATGAGGATGCAAGTATTCCCAGTATGTTATTGACAAGATAGGATTGCTTTTGTCTGGAGCTGACCCTCTTTTTTCTGAGTTTGTGGATCAAATTTTGGTGAAAACTCTGCATATTATTGGACGCACTTGAGAAAAAAGTAAGAAGAAAAAAGTTCGGTTGCTTTCTTACTTACAAAAATAATTGTTCGGTTTTCTATTGAAGATTCAGAATATGAAACAACACAAGCTGGTCAATCAACTACCTCCACTGGCCAGTTCTCACACTTAGCGTTTCAGGAACAGGGTAACTTTTAATATCCCACTTTATTATTCAACAAATTGTCACGTTGCCCATGTATGGTCATTATGCTCTCAACATCCGTTTTGAAATCGTACACATTGTTAACAGAGACAATCGTATCAGATCAAACTTGGTGAATGGATTTATCATTGCTCTTGTCATCAGGAAACGATTTTCATTCTTGTTGCCATAACAAACGACAGCCATGATAAACATAAATGTTAAATGCAGGACAATGTCCTTCACCATGGCTCTCTTTCTTGGTTCGTTCGCGTATCAAATCTATTTAGGATCACCAATGACAAAATCAAAACCATCTTAATGTCCATCGACTTTCTCGTTTTTTGCCGTCCAGAATCTACACTACCGCGTTTCATTCTACGCAAAAGGAACGAAACTACTACTAGCATGATCTGTGTTGGTTGTAAAACGAAAATATCCTGAACAGATGAGATCAAAATAGAAGCAACCCATTGCTCGGCAATTTCTTTACCCCACATAAAACTGTAAAACAAGGTGAACGTTGCTGCTGCTAAAGTTGTTGCAAAACACAGAAACCAACCGATGTATACAAAGAAGTGAGGTAACATGCAACCAGCGTCTTTTATTTCATCCACAAGTTCTTGGGCCTCGTCATTTTCTTTGTTTTTGTCTTTTTTATCCTTGCTTGGCCTACTAGACCGGAACAGGAAGACAATCTGGATGTTTACAGGTGCAACTATCAGTCCACTCTTTATCCCAGTGACAATTCTTGGTTTTCACCCACGTGACCTAAGACCTTGACAACCGTTGCTATCCGCCATGTTGGAGTCCCTGTAAGCGTAAACAATGAGTAGCGAAATGTATTTATCATGGGTCGCGTAGCCTTTTCTTTGGGGTGTTACATGGTATGCTGTTCTCTTGCTTCATTAGCGGTAGGCTATAAATATCTGAGTTGTTCTCATTTATATTCATTCGCGTCTTACGACCGTCCCTACGCCCTCAAAATTAAATACCCAGTGATCAGGGGTTTCTTTTAGACGTAGTTTTTTGCATGCTGCTACACGAAAGGTTTAGCACGTTTTGTATGTCTACTGAATGATTGTTATACGAGCATAGTTTAGATCATTTTGTCGGGTTTCTTGCTGTAATTTTGTGCATTTCCGAGTTTTCATTCTGTTTGTTGTATTATTTCCATCCATTCTGTTGATGAAGGCATAATAAAGAGGGTCGCGCACGGCTCGTGTTGACACACCCCAATTGAGGTTGCTTGTTACATGATAAATGTTTTATATTCGTTTGAGCAGGGTAGCGAATTAGAATATAAACACTAATCTGACACACTCGAAGATGGTTCTTTGTATCGTTGTAGGCTGTAGCACGAAAACTAGTAATAAGAATGGCATAGGAATGTTCCGTATACCTGCAGTTATTCATAATCAAGGAGAGGAATACAAAAAGCTGACCGAGGAAAGAAGAAATGCTTGGATTTCGGCGATTAGTCGAGGTGATATTTCGTGCAAGGACATCTTGAAAACTGAAAGAGTATGCGGCAGACATTTCATTTCGGGGAAGCCTTCTATGCCGTGGGATAAATATAACAAGGACTGGAAACCTTCACAAAATCTTGGGAAACAAGAATATGTCCAGAAAAACCTCGAATCTGCAGAGAAGAAAGCCGAAAGAACGAAACTCCGAGCCCAAAGTCGCGAGCAAGCACTACAAGCTGAACGCATCAGAAAGCAGGAAGAACAAGAGCGGAAAGAGCGTGAGGCAAGAGAGTTTAGATTGCAAGAAGAAGCAGCACGCGAAGCACGACAAGAATGGGAAGAATTACTTGAGAGACAAGCAGCAAAGAGACTTAAAATAAATGAAAACGGCGAGTGTGTTTCTGACATTGACTTCACACCTGACCCCACTGAGAACTTTGCTACGGCCGATCGGGAGGATAGCGAAACTCAAACAGAAGAGTTTGATTACATGTTTTGTGGCAGTAACTATTGTGCACCTAATCAGGATTTCTTTAAATCCGATGATAAAGTACGTTTTTACACGGGTTTGCTGTCTTACGAAATCTTGATGGTTGTCTTCGAGCACGTGGCCAAGCATATCACACGCAACACACAGACACTTGATCGGTTTCAAGAATTCATTATCGTACTAATGAAACTTAGATTGAATGTTCCGCTGCAAGACCTGGCCTATAGATTTATGGTCTCTCGTTCTACAGTTTCACGCATAATTAGCCACTGGTTGATTGTTATGGACACTTGGCTGAAAGAAATGATTTACTGGCCGGAGAGAGACGAACTATGGGCTACAATGCCTATGTGTTTCCAGTATTCATTTGGTAGGAAAATCACTGTTGTGATTGACTGTTTTGAGGTCTTTATTGACAAACCTTCAAACCTCCTGGCAAGGGCTCAGACCTTTTCATCCTACAAGCATCACAACACAATCAAAGTGCTAGTTGGCATAAGCCCTCAAGGGACCATTTGCTATGTGTCTGAGGCTTGGGGAGGAAGGACATCGGACAAGTTCCTGACTGAAAATTGTGGCTTTCTTGAGAAACTATTACCTGGGGACATGGTTATGGCAGACCGGGGGTTCACGATAACGGAAAGTGTTGGACTGAAGCAGGCCAAACTTGCCATTCCTGCTTTCACAAAAGGCTTGTCACAACTGGACCCAGTGGATGTGGAGCGCACAAGAGGGATAGCAAATGTGCGCATCCACGTTGAGAGAGTGATTGGTCTATTGCGAAGGAAATATATAATCTTGCAAAGCATTTTACCAATCGACTACTTAATGTGCAACCCAGATGGACCACCAGACTCTCAAGTCCCAATGATCGACCGCATTATTAGGGTGTGCTCTGCTCTCGTAAATTTCTGTCCACCAATAATTCCGTTTGATTAGTTTTATTGTGATTTTTGACCTAGTAAGATTGTCCGAAATGAAGTGATTTTCATCTGAATGCAAAATTATTACTAGTGTTGTAAGGTATAATTCACATTTTAACTAAAGAAAACAGTCAGTTTATTTTGCTTTGCAAAAGTAACCAGTGCTCCTGGGAATTAAGGGAGTAGTAGTATCTGAAAGCTCTTTTCAGACAGACAAAAATCACTCTAACGTACAAGGTGATATTTTTATGATAATACTGCACCCTTTAATAGGGGCACTATGCTGTGATAGGTTTCCCAACAAAAAATTGATGCTCTCATCAAAATATTCATTCTGGGGCAAATACAAAGTTTTGGCCTCAAATTTCTAGGGAAAACCTATCTCAGAATTGTGCCAGAGTTAAAAAGATTGTACAGTGCTACACTTTGAACGAAGCATTGCATGTTGGTAGACTACCGTATTGAAAAATAGTGGTCATCTGCAAAGGGTGACTTTCAAAAATAACTTTTGACCAATGAGCAGGCACCAAAATTTAGTACTGTGCTACAGTTGGGCAAAGGGAACTGGGTAGGTTTGATTTAATGATTTGGTTGTACATATGTGCCTTCAAGTTTGGCTGTGCACAAAGTAGTCTATCTGATGTCTAGAATCGTCAGACTCTATTCACCTGGTTTTAAATTAGGATGTTCATTTCCTGTCAAGCAGATGAAAAATTTTACTCAGAAACCTTAAATGTCCCGAATCACAGCTGGGGTCTTCTTTGAATCACATTTTGTAGCAAATAGGGATTTTTTATCTTTTGCATGGGCTTCCTGTGTAGCCAAGGAATTCTATTTCTGAATCCTTGCTCAGTATTATTCAGTGTTTCGCATTATTATATTGCTGAGAACACACCATACTCCATATTTTATACTGTATATACTTATTGATTACAAATATTTATGCCTTTATTATATTGAAATATCTGCAACAGGCTCTACATTTTATTGCTTAGACTCTGGGGTGCGATGAAGTTTGTTCTTTAAACTGAATTTTATATGTCAAAAGTGGGCCATTAAGAGTTGGAGAAGAGCAAAGCAAATTGCATAACATTTCTTATCCTGTGGGAGTGTTTAAGTGATTCTATCCAAAATATGATGTTGTTTGTTCAGTGATATGCCATTTACTCAGGGTTCACACAGTCATGGAATTCTGGATCGATAAATATTATGCTAACGGTCAGGGAAAAGTCATTTAATGTAACTTGGCCATTTTAAATGATCAAATTATTGTTAATGAAAGAACATGAAGGAGTTGCACTGCTGCACTATCTCATAACTTGTTACACCATTCCAGCTATTGAGTCCTTGATTTCCTATTTTGATCCAGCAAAGGGTCGTGGAATTTTATCAGTGCATGGAATTTCTAAAAATGTGGAAACATTTCAATTTTTCCATTTTTCAGACATGCTGATAAATGTGATCTCATTTTTGGGATATCAAATGTTATGTGAGTGGGGTCTTCCCCACAAACAAGGCATGTTGCTGTGGCAATGGCAAACATACCACAGTCACTCCCATTGACTTGCTGCTGAGTTGGTACATACACCAGATCCCTCAGGTTTCCCGCTAGCATATCTTGGGTCTGATCTTCAACCTCAGATCGAATCACATGATTGTAGAGACTGTCAAAGAGATGCACTGTGCCAGGTGGGCAGCCAACAGAGCTGACACACACCCAGTGATCTTTGCCTGTGTGGAGAATTTGCACGAACTCGCTAGTGACAATGTCGACCTAATGTGGTGCGTTGAAATCCATCTAATAAAGGATTGACTTGCTTTAAAAGTACTTGAGCTTGCTGAATAATGTTACAGTCAAGCCAACCAGTTGGACTCTCTATTGTATCAAAGTCAGACGATGTAAGGTTCCCGAGTACACTGTACTTATTTGTCACCCCGATAAACACTCCTGTGATCATTTCATCATCCTCACTCTCACTGCTTGAAGAGCTAAAAGAAGCACATGTGGTAGTTGGCTGCCGCTTACCAGTAGTAACTGTACGTTTCTTACAATTTGGGCATTGCCAAGTGGTTTTTGAGTTATTTGGCATTCTCGTAAGACTTAGACATGTGAGGTGGAAAAACCTCCCGCTTGTACAACCCTGGTTGTGGCACTGAACCAGTTTCTCATTTAATGTAGGTTTGACATCGCAGACACAGATACTGTCGCATTTCATTGCTGCCTGGTTGATTACAGACTGTTGAGCTTTACGCGAAGCGAGGGACTTGGCCTTTCCTCTTTTGAACTGAGGAAGCCTACTGCAATGTGGGCAGTACCATGTTTTTGGCAAGGCCACTGAGTCTAGAGCCAAACAGGATTTGTGAAACTCCTTATAAGGGCAGTCAACATTACTGCATGTCACTGTAGCTGTATCTGCTATAGCACGACAGAAACAAATTGCCCCAGGGTTTGGCATTGGCACTGGAACTGAAAGCCTGCGTGTGTACCAGCGCCCAATGATCTCAGGTAATACCGCAATCCTCCAAAATGCTTCCAATTTCGGAAGCACTCTGTCCTTGTGATTTGTGTCTGGTAAAATACGCTCGGTGAATAAATGCGCATTTAATTCACTTTCTATACCACAGACAACAAAGTCACAATATTTCCTCTCAGGTAGCGTAAAAAGCTGCTGCTGAACTTGATAGTAGTAGTTATGTTCTCGTTTTAGAGACAACTTCCCATTGATTTCCTCTAAACATGAGTGATTTTCTTCAGCGAACTTTTTGAAGTCCCCATGTTGAAGAGTGAATGGGCATTTAACCTCCCCACATCCCAAGCCACAACAATCACAGGACACTAAGAAGTCTGGAGTTGCATGCAGAAAGGGGTAGTCTTGGTTGATGAAAAGTCCACATTTCTCTAGTTTGAAGTTTTTATGTGCAGCCTTCATTTTGGCCTCGTAAGCTCTGATAGCATGATCTTCGTATTTGCATCCATGCTTGATGGCTTTGGTGTTGAGCTTATACAAGTTAGGATAGCAGATAGACTTGATACATGATTGTGGGGGCTGTGCAAGGTTGCTGTGATATGCTGTTCCACTCACAGAGGCACCAATTCTACCTGCTCGATGGCGAAAAAATCCTGATCCATTAGCTTGGGTCCTGGAATCTTTTTCAACTTTTTTTATCTCTTCATCAGAGACACACAGTTTAACACTTAAGCAAATTTTCAGTAATTCCTGATATCCCATATCAAGATAGTCGGTCTTAAACAAGTCTGATATAACAGATACATTTCTGCTCTCAGCAACAAACTGTTGAGAGTAAGCCCGATTGACGCTCAAAGCCACAGGCTTTGTGGAACAGTTATTGAGTTTTTCATACAAGCTTGACATTTCCTGAGCGATTTCCTGTTTTGAAGGTTGCGTAGCTGAAGCTCTTCCCTGAACAAACTCGTTCTTGTGGCCTCTGATTAGCAATGTTATTGTCTAGGGAATCAATTTTCCGATCAAGATTTTGTTTGAGCTTTTGGGCAGAGGAAAAATCGATGTCTCTTACCCTTGCGTAGGGCACTTCATGTACATAAGTTGGTAACAACCACGTGCATTTGACTTGCGTACAGCTCGGAGTGCCGTTTATGCGAATCCAGGCTTCCACATAGAACAAAACGCTAGCAATATGGGAACAAGATTCAGCCAAGCCAGCTTTACATCCCAAACAGTGCGCCGATAACACAGTTCCGTCGTTTCCAGCAATGATCCAAATGTTTACAAGGGGATCATTCATTCTCTGCGAATGTCGCACCTTCCCGACAACCACATACCTCCCTGAAATTATATTTCCTTTTACCAACATAATAAATCCCGAAACCATTTGATTATAAGCCTCCAGACTTTTGTAGGCTTTAAATTGCTGCTTCGTGTAGTAACTGGTCTCCAAAACCAGGTAAGAAACCAAATCTGCGGCTTCGATCGGAGGCAAGCACTCGGGATCAAACTGATCAACGGGGATACTAGCGGGGTCAACACCAACAACCGAAATCTTTTCCAAATATCTCTTCTTTACGTGACTGTCGAGACTTTGTGCATACATAGAAAGCACCGGCACAGCTTTAGATAAGTCGTCCAAGTCGTCCTTGGCTTTGATTTTCGAAGAATCCATGAAAAAAGGCTAAAGAAATTGAGGTGAGATTCGCTACTTGGAGTGAACTTACATGCATTACACAGAAGGGGAGGGACCCCAACATGGCGCCGGCCTAATTATGCAATGCCTGTGACGTCATGTGAAAACCAAGAATCTGTCTCCACGATAACTTGAATGGCCCAACCAGTACAGATCCACCGGATTCTCCACCAGTGTTATAGAACATGGCATTGGCAATCATGACAGTAAGCAAAAGCGAAAGGCAACACTAGGCTCTTTGCACACGGGTGAAAGTGTTGCTGCATGCCTTACCAAATACGGAAACCCACAAATGGCTGTCAGCTATTTTCCTCGCAAAATTTGAACGCACTTGAAGTGAAAAGGAAACAGCAGTTGTGTTGTCTACCGTTACTTCAATTTGGCCATCATCTTTTTCGACTGCAAGCCATCGATTTATTGGGAAAACCCACCGTTCTTTAGTCTGTCTGTCTCTTATAACCACTGTCTCTACAAACCAAGCGGGATTAGCCCCGGAGTTATCGTGCTCCGAAGTTATTTCTGTTAACGGCCCGAAAGACTCGTTTGTTTTAAAGAAAAAATCCATTTATACTTCCCCGTGAGAATATTGCACTCAGTTCCTCTTTTCTTCGCAATGGAATCAGCTTGTGTTCCTTTATTTCACCTTTGATACTAATTGATACGTTGGCTGTTGTTCTCGAATGTTTACAAACGCCAGTACTGATAACCACGTCGTAAAAATAGATTCCTTCTTCAAGAGTGGTTACATATTGTGATGGACAAGTATAGAAATGGAGGTTAACTTTCTTTAAGTATGTGTGCTAAATAACAAGGATCCTATAAATGCTGTCATCACTAGGAATTGCTGCAACAAATAAAACATATAAGTGCTGGTACATGGAGAACGAACACTGGTTTGCTCTTATGCATACGGCCGCTGAGACGGGAATTCGTATTAGGACAAAGCTTGTTGGTATGCTTCTTTTGCTTAATAATAACTATGCTCCTGCTTAATATGTTTCAAATAAAAACACATCTGTTACAATGTTGGTAGTGTTTCAGATGTCGTCCTCGCGTCTAAAGTTTCTCCTAGCTAACTGTGGTACGTCGTTGGTGGAAGCGACACAGCTAAATAATTATTTACCATAGTTAGCTCGGAGAGACCGCTGAAAAACTACAATCCTTTACTGCAAAAAGAGAAATTCTATATCAACGAAAATATCCCTCTTACAATAAAGAGACGAAAACATGCTTGGTTAAAAAAAAAATGCATGTCTCATTCGGAATTCCTTTTGGAATTCAAGTATTTAGGCGTGGTTTTCACTAGCGACGGAGGTTGAGTCGGAGCCGGAGTCTGAGTCGTAAGCACAAGCGATCTAGTGAAAATCAAACCGTCGGAGTGGTAACTAGAGTTCCAAGATTCCTCTCCGACTCTGTCGATAGTGAAAACCAGGTTTAAGAACTTAAGGAAAAGGCGTGGAATTGGTGGATTTGTAAGGTTTTCTTTATGGGCAAGGCGAGGGAGCTTTTCGGGCAAAACGCTCAGGATTCGGGCAACAGCAGTGGCAATTTTTGGGCGGTTGCATACCTGTTCAATGCTAACACATTCGGAAATTGTGTAAATTTTTCGGGCAGGGAGTTTACAGCCCCTCCAAGTCCGAAGGTGCCCGTACGCCTATGCGAAGGATCAATTGAAAGTGCCCTTACATAAAACTAAAATGCGAAAACTGCAATTACAAGGAATTATTTAACAATTATTCCATGAACCCGCGCTGGATATGAGGTGATAAATAACCAACGAGCGCGTAGCGCGAGTTGGTTATAATCACCTCATATCCAACAAGGGCGAATGGAATAATTGTTTTAGTAAATTCTCAACCTCGGTTATTGTCGTAGGAATTTTAAAACAGTACACTTGTTCAGTCTATTTTTTTATATTATTAATAATGCGGACATTTCAGTTTGACCTAAACGAAGCGATGCTATGAAAAGGCGGCAAAATCAGTGGTGCGTTGCTCGCTCTGTAAGTTGAATGGAATAAGTGAAAGGCGAGCGACAGAAACAGCTGCTTCTTCGCAAATATTCCTGGCACAATCTCCTTTAAAGTTTTCTTTATCGTGGAACATCTGGAAAAACGATATTGGTTAACGGGAAGATCGGAAATACTGCGAAGCTGAACATTGCATTACTTGTAGAAGCCCAATCGAGCTTGTTTACAGCTGTCTAGCGATCTCGCGGTTGATTAAGAACCCGACCAAGACTGATTCCAAATTAATTGTGTTGAAACAAAGATGGTTAGCTCAGAACCGATGAATTCCTCTGAGGAAAAGGACAAAGCAAACTGTCACTGAATTGCTGCACGGATGAAAAGGGAGGAAGAGATTGATCTTCGAAGATAATTTCACTGTGGGAAGCCGATGTTGTTTGTAAAAATTATATACCGTCGCAAAAACATTGCCCCTTCGTCTGCCACATTTATTGTGCTCGTTTGAACGCTTGGACCCGCTGGAACTGACAAGCCTTGTCCAGGTAAAAAACTTTACTGTATTGCCAGCCATATTTATGCTGATACTCTGTTTTCACTTTCTGGACAAATTTGTGTTGATCAGTTTCTGATCTTCCCGTAACGCCGTGCTAATATTCACCCCTTTTGTTGTGTATTTAAAAGAATTTTCGATTAAATGTTTCGCATCGAACTTCATGCTTCTTAGTAGAGTTTACCTGTTTGCTTTAGGGTGAAAATGCTTTTTTTTTATCCAATTTTACGTCGACGAAACTTGGCTTCCCGCAAAACATTTTATATGCTGAACGACATTTGCCGCATTCATTTCCATATAAGGTCAAACGCAGGTATAATGGCTGGTAACCGAGATCCAGTGAACCAATGAGAAAGCTAGAATTGCATTATCCGAGGTTGAGAATTTACTAATTATTATTATATCAGGAAAAGCAATAACACAAACTAAACTAGGATGATCCGGGGAAGATGTAAAAGGATTGCCGATGACAGACTAGGTAGATGTTAAGATTTTCTTCGTTGTTAAGACAAACCTTGCTCTCATCTCTGTTGTCAGCTTTTCTTGAGAATATTATCACAATGAAATAAAGAAGAAAAACGCTTGCAACAGTCACAAGTACTGAGATATGGCCAGTTTTTCCAGCTGCTTAAACTCAGTCACGATTTTGTCATAGTCAATGGGATTTGGCGCCTTGAATAACGCTTCCACCGAAGGACGTCAAGTGGTTGCAAAGGCATTTAAGGCGGGTGGGGGTTGAACTGGGATCCACCTGCAGCAACAACTGGCTTCGTTAGCAACAAAAAATGGATAAACAGTGCGTCCGTTAATTGTTTGAGTGTTTGCAAAGAAGCCTACCATTTAAATAGTGTATTTTTTTAAAGTTGATCTGTAAAAACAGGTGGACTATAGATTCTGCCACCAAATCTACCTGTAATTTGAAAATTAGAATGAATGTAGTTGTGTTTGACCTTTGATTAGCTGTAAATAAGAATCTAAAATTCACTTTTTTCTAGGAAAGCATCAGGTAACATGATATTTTATCCCTTATCAAACTCCACTTGAAACAAAGCATAACCTGGTAAAGTAGATACAAACGGACGCCATCATTAACATTTCTACCCCGAGACGTACCTTGCAACCATCTGCGGTCCACTTCTGTTTATCATCAGACCAGTACAAGCAACTTGACTGGGTAATTGTGGTTGTGTAATTGACATCTGTTGAAGGGTCATACTGTGGAACATCTGTCACAAGGGTTCCCTTAGGTGGGGGAGTCTTGACACCAACGCATGATCGTCTTTCGCGACCATGGCCGAAACAGGATCGCCGCTTTCTCGAGTGTTCGTCGAACGTTTTAGCTCCCAGAGATAATATGCCAATATAAATGATACCTTGGCTAGGAGGTACTACGACAACGGAAGCCGCCTTGAGATTGCAGGGTGTTTCGCCGCCTGTTTGATTTTCGCATGTTAACGTAAATCCCATAGTAAAGTTATGATCAAAGTCATCCAACGTCGGTCGTGATCCAAACTTGACAAACAGTTCAATTATGGTGCCTTCCTTTGATACACCCATTTTAATGGAAATAGGAACATTTGTTAGTTTGGCGTAATAGATACGTATGGAAATTTTGCCTGGCTTTAAAAAAGACTATTGCGGCACATCACTGCCGTTCGTACCTGGACTGGCAATCGGAATGACAATCTTGATGTCATTTTCGAGGTTGGATACATTAACCATTTTCGAATCGCTATCTTTTAGTTCTAGACTGGTGACACTTAACTGTACCATCGTACTACTGGCATCCCAGGTAAAAGGATTGAAACCAAATGCTGTCATCTGAAAGAGAACCAAGGAACAAATAAACCCTAGGACGCACAATGGGAGGGGTTGCATATACCACCCTACCCCCCCCCCCCCCTTAGAAAGATACATTTTTCTTTACGATGCAGCAGCTGTTCATTTATCCTTTGCGGGAAATTTGATGTGTAAACTGTATACCCCAGATTTATTACTTTGCCGTAGAAACGGCCTTTTTAGCCTAATTCTTTATTTTCTCCATTTTTTACATTACATTATTTCTACAATATATTAGCAGTCTGCCTGATTTAGTATCAATTTTAGACCTTTACATGATAAGACGTCAGATGAGGTCATAACCGACAAAAATATACATATTCTTGTGGAGTGAGCTCAAGGATTTCTAGTCAAATTACATCATTTTGCCATGACTTAATCGACTAGAGCGAAAACTTAAGGGGAGTTTCCATCATCCCCGCTTTTATCAAGATGGGGGTATGAGCTTCCTTCTATATACCTCCGATAGTTAAGACCATTAAAGGTGATGGTATCAGGTGATGGTATCAGTTCATTCCGAAAATGCGTCACTCTTGGGAGTTGCTGTGGCGTAATCGTTAGCCCGTTGCACTCAGGATATTGCGAATTCCGGGTCCTATTTCCAACCATAAAATGGTTACTGGCATATGATTTTAATGCTGGAAGGAAAACATGCGATGGACAATTATCCTACCGAGAAAGTGTAGAAGTACTTATAGTCTGCTGTAAGAGAAACTTGCACCAAAGCAGAGTTTTCGTTACCTGCTAATGATATCACTGACTTACACTCTGAATGTAAAATGCTGGGGTAAAACCCTTCTAAATTGGAGGAGATGGGTAAAATTATGCAGCAACCATAATTTATTAAAACCTGAAAGCTTGCCAATACTTCTTGAAATTTTGACCATACAGGGTTTCTGTATCACTATCACCATAATAAATACAAAAATAAGGCGAAGTTCAAAGTTGTCAACTAAACAATCCTTATTGTGTTAGATTAGAGAAGAGGGTTCAGCTTGTTTCGTTTTCAATGAGTGGTGACGGATTTTGTATTAAGGTAATCACAAAAACATTAAAGAACATTGTTGTATCTCGCGGAATACACAACAAGGGTTTAATCAAAACATGGCGGTTCGATTCAACAACAAGCGCACATGGCATGCGTGCACATAACAGTTATAACAAAACCGCAGACAAACATGTGCGGCATTGCAAACATCACAAGGGAAAATTACTTTCGAATTTAAAAGGAAATAACGAGAGAAAAAGGCCGTGTATATGAAGCAGAAAGCAAACCGATTTGCATTCAGTTCTAAGTTTACCCTCAGTGGGGTACTCGGCGGCCGGCCTTACACCGAAAACACCATCTAAATAAGTTCTGTAAGTGGTCGCTCATTCAATGATTTAATATTAAACAAAAATTCTACCATTTAACAGCGTTTGACAATTGAAAGGCAAATTAAAAAAAAATGATAACGAGGGAGACGCTTACTAGTACTAACGTGCAATTATGATGACATGAGGTCCTGAAGCACATCAGGAATAAGATAATTAAAAATAGAAGGATCTATTGTCGTGCGTAGATTTTCGAAATTGCAGCACGTTTACATAACGCGCGCTTCAAATAACTTCAATCAATCTGTTGCCTCTTGATTGTTAAATGTATCACAGTGACATGGCCTGCACAAATGAAATATTTTTCTGAAGTTGATATCTAATTCTTTATTTTTTTACTCTTGACTTAACAAAGTAATATAATGAACCCTGCTAAAGGTTTAATTGTCTGTGGTACTGTACTATTGAGTGCACTAAACTATGCCGAGTTGACAACTACATGCTGAAATTTGTCATTTTGTCTCCAAGAATTAAACGCACGCACCGGTACATGTGATTAAACAATATAGAACTTTTGCCGTGTTTACATAGCCTCATCTAAACACGAGGCGGTTTCGAAGAATTCGAAACAGTTATGCAATCCCGAGACGCAGTCGAGGGTTTGCATAACTTTCGAGAATTCTCCCAACCACCCGAGTGTTTAAATGAGGCTTTGTAAACGCGGAAAATGTCCTCTAATTCTTTTATGAATATTTCTTTCTTTCTACGTACGAAGCTAAAACGTCACAACCGTGTTTACATACTCTCATCTAAACACACCTATCAACCAATGAGAGCGCGCGTAGTATCTCAGTTATTTTAGATAAAACCTAATCTAACACGTACCAGGTCAATCAGTGAGATTGAACGCATTCCTGCAAAATTGAGAAGAGGCCAATGCTATAAAGAATCTTTGTTACACTCTCCATTGCATCAACTCTTTTAAAGCATATCTTCAATCATTAAACCTTGGTGTAGGAACCTGTTACTTTTTTCTTTGTTTTTGAGCTATTGTTTCTGTGTTCTGTATTGACCAATTCGGCTAACGTGTTTACATCCTTGTTGCCACCCAATTCAGGTGACATGTGATGATTCATCTTGTCATACAGAACGGAATCTTTTTGAATGCATTCTTCTTTGTCCATAGGATATTGCAAAAAAAATTAAAAGCACCTGTCTTAACTAAAAAGTGAAGGGCTCCGTCTATGCCAGTTTGTAATTCTTGTTGGTCTTCGAAACGCTACAATGGCAATCCGAGACAGTAACATATCTCCTAAAGTTGCCATCTTTCTCTTTGCGTATTGACAATAAGGTTTATTCGTTTCAAACAACGAGTAGTTAGGGAATAATCTCTTCCAAAACAGCAACATTTTTTCCTCCAACATGGGTTCCAGCTTGGATACAACGCCGATTGACTTTTAATTTGACTTATATATTAAGTGTGGTAGATTTCAAATTATGGAAACAAGAGATTTGCACTGTCTTTGCAAGGGGTGGGCAACGAAGAGTGACCTAGCATTACCACTAAATATAATAATATCAAAGACCAGCTAGAATGAAACTTACCATCTTGAGCATAGTATGTTTTCAGTTTTAGCGAATACCACGCGAGGAAGAGCAGTGCGAAGATAGAAGCCCAAAACACGGCCGATTTGAAAATTACTGATTGGTAAGTTTGATCTTCGGTGGGTATAAAAACGCCAATTAAAAGGCGTGGATCTAACTTGTCAATCTTTCAAACATTTTCTAGGTGGTGACTTTTTCTGACGAGTTTTATCATATTCCATTGAGTGGTAACAAAATTGATTTGCTGTTGACAATTCAAAGATAAATTAGGAAATGATTATCTCTAGGCGAGCAAAAGAAATATGCTATCATGATCGCATGTGGCCCAAGTACACAGCACTGTAGTTTTTACTATAACATGAAACTAATTGCTCTGGGGAATAGCTGAGCCTTCTCTGAGAGAAGCGAGAGGTATGAGAAACTTCTCTTTTATTCTTCTGGTGTTATAGTTACAATTACGGACCCTTGTTACTGAACTGATACTGCTGCAACTGCAAATTGCTTAACATTATAAGCAAATCAGACATGTTTGGGTTAGGAATCTCGGTGACTTTGGGCAAATCTGCACGAGACTTAATTGAGAAAGCGAATACAAGCGCACCTACATGAAAAATCAACAGAAAGGGCGAATGTCCAGTGACAAACGCAGACGAACGAAAACTAATTAAAAGAACGCGAAAATGAAAGGAACGTTCATGGAGGTTCAAACCAAGATAAGCAAGAATTCCCAAGCCAGTCTATCGTGGGAAGTAACTTTCAGATGCAACACTGAGAGATGAAACTCCTGAGAATTTTGGAAAGTAGTAGCATCCCAAACGATAAATAAAGCTTAAGAATGAAAGGAAAATTAAACACAAACCAAAACAATACCAATATTGCTTATGGAAAATATGATAAACATCCAAATGTTTAAGCCACACATTTGGGAATTTTAGGGTTCCAGATCGACCACCATTAAAACAATATAAAAAACAGCCGGCTGTGTGTATTACCGAAGTTTAATAAAATGATTATTTGCGTAGTCTGTCTTTTAGACAGACAGACAGGTGGCATTGCCTAAACAGTGGGTGAATTAAAAACACTTATGGCGTAGTCGAAAATTGAAAAAAATTGTACAGGTAACGCAAGCTGATTTCGCGCGCAGTTAATTACTTTCAAACCGCGATGATATAAGGGTTGTCTGAATTTAACGAATGAAGGTCTAGACAAGGAAATATTTGTCAAGACTCAAACGATTTACCAATAAAAGTGGCGTTACCTCCGGTGTGAGTTATTTTCTGTTGTGAGTGGTCATTGGGCAATAGAACTAGAATCATAAACTCTGAAAGCAAGGGATGGCAGAAGGTAGCCTTTGATTAAATATGGATATGATGACTATTGATGATCAACTTGCAAATATGATATTAGAGTCTGTTTGTAGTTAACGTTTTGATGCGACAGTTAAATTCCCTCCTTGCTGCGTGTTTATATTCTTTTTGTACGATCAGTGTCCAAAAACCTGAAGTGAAAATTATTGATGTCCAACAATTAGACGTTTACGCCCAATTCACTGGATAGTTTCATAGCTTTAAAATCCTCTCAAGGTATTCTATAAGTGAGAAAGAAATTAATTCAAACGCCTTTTTTGTCATAATCGTGACCTACCAGATCATTATTCTAAAAATTTTAACCGTCTAATGTCAGTAGAAATGCTGTTTGTTATGCTATTAACCGTGAAAGCTAGCCCGTTCATCGCGACCCTTGCTACTAGAAACACTAGAAAACAGTACGCGAATAAACCATTCTAAAGCCTTAACCCTTCCTAGGCTCAAACAAAGACGGAATTAGATATACATGTCCAGGAGGCATTTTTCGCCATAATCGTGACCTGCCACGTCATTATTCTAAAAATTCTAACCGTCTAATGTAGAAATGATATTTGTTGGGCTATTAACTGTCAAGGCTAACTCATGCATCTCGACCCCAGCTACTAGAAACCACTACACAAGTGATTCATTCTAAAACCGTAACCCTTTCTAAATACTCTTCTTACGTGTTCTTAGGCCTAAACAAAGACCTTTCCATGAGGATCCATAGGTAATGTGCTGGCGTGAGTACACACTTATCTTACTGGATAAGGAGATAAAAAGTGCTAAAAGTTGATAATAAAAGTGTCGACAGTTAGCCACAACATTCATTTAGCTACACAGTATTTGTTCTCTTCGCTCTTCGTCCTTAGCGTTTAGTTCGATTATCATTAAAAATTACTCATAACGTAGAGAACATTAAGAAAATCGTATTCCTCCTTGAGGTAATCGCTCTCGATGTTTCTTGTGCGACGGGAAAGAACAGATAAACGTTTATCCAATTTTGACAATCTTTCCTCGGTACACTGAATTACGCTTTGAGAATTTAAACAGGAAGGTTCTGCTTCGGAACGGCACATATTGAAGAACGTTGCGTCGTCACAATACAACTTAAATTCAGCTCGCTTTCTGTCTTTTTGAAACATATCCATGAAACGTTCGCCAATGAATCGTGCCATTTCAAGCTGTTCAGCACTTTCCTCGACATTTGTCTTGGCGTCAGTGTAAGATTCGTTCAGCACGGAAACCAACATATTCATGAGGAATATTTTCATGCATAGCATAAACAATAAAGCGAATGTTGGTCCGATGAAAGGCTTGTCATTTCGAAGGTCTTCGAGTGGGACAGCTTTTCCCAAGAAGAATTCAAACTGCGAGATGACTGCTTGAAGGTAGTTTGAGTAATGGAGAACATTACCGCCGAATAACTGCATTCCTGTTATGACGAAGGCATTAAAAACAATCAAGAAGAAACCTAAGTAGGATAATTGGTAGCCAACGGATTGACGGAACGACGAAAACAAGAATATAACATAAGGGTTAAAACGGATGAGATTTAAAAGCTTCATTGTCACCATAAAAATAGCAAAGGCGATCGAAGCATTTTCCCAGCTTGCCCAGTTTAAGGCTGAGTGAAAATGTATAATTTCATATGGATTGGCCTGAATTGCTTTGATGGTCGTTAACACAGTCTTTGATCTGATCATGTAGAATGTCACTGACGCTACCGAAGAGATAATCATTAAGAAGTCAACCGTGTTCCAGACAGACTTGAAAAATCCAAGGCGCTGTCGGTAGAGGTGAATCAGCATGACGATGAAATGGAAGAGCACCATGGTCATAAACACAAACTGGCAAATGAGATAGAACATCAGAGCTCCCGACTCTGTACTGTATAACTCGAGTGTTTCAATTCTTCGTGTAGTGTAGGCAGCCCCTGTTGCGATCACCTCGAAGAAGTAAGTAGCGATGCTGATCAAGTTTGTATTCACGTTGAATGCTGCGAATTCCAGAATCACCGCTCGAGTCCGCCGATCAATCCATCTGTGACCGAGTGTCTCGCTCAAGACACCACGAGCAGTGTCTTCATTGTATCCCATGACTTCAACATAACCACCTCCTTCGTATGTACTGTATGTAGCCTTTACTGCATCATTGTCTAATTCCTCGGCTGTTTGGTAGCGCCATGGTTTCGGGCACATTTTTAAGGCTTTGGGCCATGAAGTATTGTAGGGAAGTGGCTTCCAACCTGGAAGACTCAACAGTGTAGTGTCTTCTACATCAGGAGAATAGTCGAAGTAGCAATCTTGGATGATTTGACGAGGTGTTTTACAAGCACCTAGAAAATGACAACAAAAGTGAAATAACTGAGGTTAACGGAAGGATAACGGAAGAACAGATCGTGTAACTTTAATCTTACGAATTAAGAGGGGAGAAACGGGACAAAAAGGTGGAACCGTGAGTTCCCAAGTAGGCAAGAAGTGAAGTCCCAAAATAAAAATGGTGAAGTTTTGGAGGTGAGGCTGAATTTCATTTCGTACAATTTTGATGCCATCATCGGTGACTAAACTTTTCGGAATTGACGATGCCATAATTTTAAAATGAAGTTTAGGCCTGGATATTAGACGAAATTAAATCTGGTTTGTAATGCGAGTATTAAATCTAAGTAGTATTTACGCTTAACGGCTAAGATAAACAAGGTGTCACTAAAATGGCACCGTCTGTCAAAAGGAAACGTGTGGAGGCTAGCGTGGCCTAGTATTTGGGAGGTCCAGGCAGTGGGTTCAAATCTTCTCTGGGTAGATTTGTACTCATCGTTTCCGAATTCAAGTCGTCTACACATTTTATGTTTTTAACAAGATTCTGCCTAGTTTATTTGCAATATATCTTTGCGTATTTAGTGTTCGTAATAAGCACAGTAGTCCGAAAAACGCTGTCACTTTAAAATTAAATGACGTGTTAATCATTTTGATTTTTAGGGTGGCGGTGGACCTCCACTTTTTGTGTATGTGCAGTTGCTTTTCCATTATCCCTTGCAAGATTTTGATGTGTCAACCATGCCACCAGGTGTTTTATCGTGTCATGCCAACCGCATAATGACATGCTGGTTTTGCAAAATATGGACTTTCTATCATAATTTTCATTGTTTCCAGTTTTCTTTAGATGAATTTCAAAATTCATGCATTGTTACACTAGAATAAGAATTTTGGCTTGATTTTGCATCACTTTCGTTATTTTCTGACTACTGTCAGATAACGTCACAGCCAATTAAACAAAAACCATGTCATCTTGTTAAGCAAACTCAGAGCTTCCTCGAAAAAGTACATTTTTTTGCCTAGACTTGATAAAGTGAAAACCTTAGGGGGGGTTCCTTCGGCTCCTCCACCTCCTGTACAACGGTTCCCGGGGATATGAGTTTGCGCAAAACCATTAGGTTAATTTTCTGGCTTTTGGTGCGCTCCGATTGGCTATTCAATTATGGTACATCCTCGCGTAGATGATTGACTTGAAATAATAATTTTCAGCTAATCATAATAGCTCACTGTTTAGTGTCGGTAGGCTTACTTTTCTTTATTCTCAGTTGTCTCATCCAAGGCATACCAATCAATATGGACACCTTGTTTCCGACGTACACTTCTTCTTTCCCTTTATGTCCATTGTACCAATCTTCGTTGTAAATGTTTGGTAGGAACTCTTGCCTCAGCCACCCCCGTAGTTTGTATGAGTCGGTCACCTGAGGTGAGGAAGTAAAGATTATGGAAAGGTAAAGAAAGCTCTTGAATCAAGAGACTCGGCAGCATTTAGCAAAACTCAGTACTGCATAGGCGTACGGGCCTGGGAGGGGGGGAGGGGGTGGGAGGGGTAGCAGGGGGGCTGCAGAGCCCCAAATTTTGGGCAAATTAGATATTTTGGGCAGCATACTCCTGGATGCATTGGAGTCTCTGCATTGGAATGTAAATAGATTCGCACGAAAATATAAAACTCTATTCCGGGTTTACTCCAGCTCTTTGATCTCTCGATTTTGTAAAAAGAAGTTAATTTGTAATTCTCAGAATTCTACGCTTCCAAAAATAAGGAATTGTTGTCTCTGGTGAAAGCATAATGTTGGCTCAAGCGGGATTTCGAGCCTCGCTAGAAGAGATTTTTCCAACTTGAGTTATATGCCATGTGTCTTTCGCATTCAGTTTCCATCCTTACAAGTCACTGCATGAGCCGGCAGACAGTTTATAGTTTGCTATATTTTCGGCGCTTGGTTCTGTTTGCCAGCTGGAATTATGCATTCAGCGAAGCGAAATTACATGTAACACGAGAGTTTCGCCACGGAAATACGAAGCGAGACGTATACGAAATTCCTCAGCGAAAGGCTGATAAATGTTCTTGAAACGGATCTGTAAACCGCTAATAAATTACCAGAAGATTCCATGTTTTCAGCGATATGCAAATTTTGATGGAATCGGGTCGGCAAAATGTAGACGTCAATCAAACCTGTCAACCTCCTGGATCTGACCAATCAGAGCTTGCACTAGAATCTCGTGCAGAGCACGGCGGGATGAAACCTTTGTCTGCTGGCTACGATGCCCAACCGTCCCCGATCCGCCCCTGTCTAGCTGTAGCCTGCTCGCAGGCTAGGAAAGAGGCACTATGACAAAAAAGTGCCTTTTAAGTGGGCTCACCTTTTGGTCAAAGCGCGGGTGGTAAGGTAGCGAAAACGAGGTCTTCTTGTTGTCTTTCCTCTTTGTGTAATATGTTTGCACGAAGAGGGGGGCAAGGAAAAATTTGGTAACCATCCCAAAAGGGAAGGCAAAGAATGCTGTTAAACCAAGTGTCAAAACCTTTGAAAGTTGTCTGCATATGAGCCTAGTGGTCCATTATGACAGAACGTATCCTGCATTCTGTAGCCTGAAGCGGCTAGGAGTATTTCTACTCCTCCCTAGATGGGATGCTAGGCAATCGCAGTGCCCCAGCCACGGCTCGTCTTCCCGTCCGAAGTCCAGTGCGATAACAATTAGTCCACCACGCCTCCTTGTATACTGATAACATTTATGAACACTGCGAAAGTTGACATTCAGAATGCTTTATGCTTTATGCTTTAGAAGTGCATGCCGCGTGGACTGTGCTTCTCTCTCCGAATTTCTTTAATTAAAGATACAAGGTAAAATTTTTCTTCTGTGGTTAATCTTTATGTTTATAAAATGGGAAGCATCTGTATATTTTCTGACAAATAAAATACTTACCGTATCAAAGTTCGTAAACGGATCAATCATTGTCCTCGTCATCAGAAATCGACTGTGATTCTTGTTACCATAAGAAACGATTGCCAGGAAAAATACAAATATCAAGTGAAGCACAACGTCTTTCATCACGACTGTTAACTGGGCCTCCTTCTTTGTTCGCTTACGTATTGCCTCCAACTTATTTCGCTTAAAGGATTCTTTAGGATTGTCGCTCAGAAAATCAATTTCGCTCTCACTGTCATCCACACGGTCACTCTCCGCATCTGAATCTTCGCTGATGTCTTTGTTTCTGGTCAATAGCAATGAAACTATAATAACAGCTACCATAACCTTTGTCGGTTGTACTACGAAAATATCCTGGCTAGATGAGATCAAAATGGAGGCAAGCCATTGCTCAGCAACTGCTTTGCCCCACATTAAGCTATAAAATAAGGTGAACGCTGCAGCTGTTAGAGTGGTAACGAAGCACAGAAACCAAGCAATGTATACACAGACATGAGGCAGCATGCAACCTGTATCCCTTATTTCATCCATAAGTTGTTGGGCCTGGTCATATTCTTTAAATTTGTCCCCCTTATTCATTCTTGGTCTACTAGACTTAAACAGGAATACAATTAATACATTGATCGGTGCAATGATAAGACCGCTTTGCACTCCAATGACAATCTGTCTCCATGAAAACTTGAATGGTCCAACCTGTATAGCTCCATCTGATTCGCCGCCAATGTTGTAGAACATGGCGTTAGCAATCATAGCACTGAACAGAACTGAAAGACAACACGAGGCTCTTTGAACGCGTGTGAAAGTGCTGCTGCATGCTTTTCCGTACACTGACATCCACAAGTGACTGTCGGCGATTTTCCTTGCAAAACGTGAACGCACCTGATCCGAGAAGGAAGTATCTGTTTTCGTATCTACAGTAGCTTCTATTTCGCCATCATCTTTTTCCACTGCAAGCCATCGATTTATCGGGAACACCCACCGTTCGTTTGTCTGCCTATCTCTGATTATAACTGTTTCTACAAACCAGGAAGGATTATCTCCTGAGTTGTCGTGTTCTAAAGTTATTTCTTTTAAAGGTCCTAAGCACTGGTTTGTAATTAGCACAAATCCGTCGATAGCTCCCCGTGCAAATATGTGGCCTGATTCTTCTTTACTTCGAAGTGAAATTAGCTTGTGTTCATTTATTTGGCCTTCAATGCTGATTTTTACGTTGGCTGTTGTTCCTGAATGTTTCCAAACACCAGTACTTACAACAATGTCATAAATATAGCTTTCTTCTTCTGCGATGTTTATACATTTTGGATGACAAATCTGCAATAAAGAAAGAGATTTAACCCGTACTGGATTCAATACATTTATTAGTCAATTAAATTAAATTAATCAATGAAATCAATTAATCATTAAATTAATTAGCAATCAATAATGCGCATAATTTGAAGTATTTTTAGTACGTGATTAAAAAATATGTACTGTAAAGAATGTTTGTGGGTGTGCGTTATTCCAATGCAAAAAATTAACGCCAAATAGATTTTTTGCACACATACATTGTCATAAGAGATAAATTATACTGCAGCCTTGCTTGGTCGTTTCGAGAACCTTATTATGAGAAAATAATAATAATATATCCCAATATGAAATTCAATATCTACGTGCGAGAACGTAGTAGTTGCTAGACCAAGAGTAAAGGGCTATAAAGGTTTGTACAAACCTTATTTTCATCTCTCTTGTCGGCCCTCCTTGCAAAGACTAAGACAACGAAGTAAAGGAGAAAAGTACACGCAATTGTCACAAGTACTGAAATATTGCCAGTTTCGCCAAGTCTTGTAAACTCGGTGAAAACTTTGTCAAAGTCAATAGGATTTGGAGCTTGAATAAAGTTTCCACCAAACGACGTCAAGTGATTGCAAAGGCATTTTAGGTGGCTGGTGTTTGAAGTCTCGTCAGCCTGCGAGAATAGCAGTAATTGCAGAAACACAAAAGCAATATTGTCAGCCACATGATATTTACGTATTTTAAAATTGTTATCATTATCTAGGAAAATAGCGTCCTCCTTGTCAGCAAACATTTTGTATCTGAGTTTTTTTCTTGGAAATAATTGAATAGCGGTTATCATCAAACGAGAGTGTGTCTGATCTTCACAAACTTTGCTAATCCGTTGCTAGTGGTCTATCCTACGATCCAATTGCTGGTTTTCACTCTCACGCCATCATAAAATAAACTCGAAACCATGCAATGACAAAATCTGATAAATTTTAATGTTGTAAAACATTAATAGCCAAACAACATCTCCAAGTCTCAGGTCTGTGCGGTACCCCATTCGTGTGTTATTTGCCGAAGCATTTCTCGCAAATTTATAGAGCTCAGTATGGAAACGCCATGTTGGTGCCTAGCTTGATGGGCACCAACATGGCGGCCGGAAATCAAAGAAAACATCTGGCACTCACTTTTGCTATAAAAGCGACTGCTCTTTCCTCACAATCTAGTGCATATACACACAAACATCTTTCCTATTACTTGGACTGTTTAAACTGCAAAAATTTTGTGAAAAGGACTTTTCTTAGAGTACGACACCTTTGTTACGGCGCCATCAAGTACAACGGAAATCCCGAAAATTGAATATGCTGTATTTCAAACACAAAGGATACTATCTAGCTGGAAACTTGTGGATAGATATATTTTTAGGATTTATTTCACGTGGTGACAATAAAAATTAAGCAGGCCCAGCAAATTTTGTTTTTAAAATTTTATGACGTCACGTGAAAACCAAGAATATACGCGGTGAATGGAAACGTCCAGTAACGAGGACACATGATTCAATGGTATCCTAACTGGTTAACCCAGTGTTTTTAAGTCAAGCTGGCATTGAATTTGTCTCTTTTAAATGTATCGGTAGGGTAGCAGCTCTCGTAAGCTTGCAATTCTACTGGCAGCAGTTGCTATTGTTTTAGGGGCTAGGGGCATTGTTCCTTTGTCTGTTCTATTGTCCTCACAATGCGTCGCAAGCCATTCATGTGAGACCTAACGAGAGCTGCTACCTCGCCCAAATGTATATCCTGTAAAATAATGTCAGAGCCAGGAACGTCAACTGAAATAATTGTGCTTAAACATTGCTAATGAAGTCGCTTTACCCCAAAGGATAGTCTTTTAACGACGGACTTCAATACCATAAAATTTGATGAGGAATGTGATTTGCGATAAATAAGCTGTATACTTAAAACAATAACAACAACAACTACAGCCATTTCATTTTGCTAAATATACAGAAATCAATACAGCAACCTCGGACAATACCTTGCAACCGTCAGACGTCCACTTGTCTTTGTCTTCAGACCAATACAAGCAACTTGACTGGGTTATGGTAAACGTGTAATTGACATCTGTCAATGGATCGTACTGTGGAAGAACCGTTTTAGAGACTCCTTTTGGTGGTGGATCCTTTACGCCAACACATGATCGTCTTTCACGACCATTACCGAAGCACGATCTACGCTTTCTAGATAGTTCGGTGTCATTTTCTTCTTTACGGACCAACAGACCAACGTAAATGAGACTTGGCTTAGAAGGCACTATTGCTACAGGCCTTTCTTCAATAAGGCAGGTTGTTTCGTTTTGTGTATGATCTGTTTGGTTTCTGCATGTTGACGAAAACATTAAAGTAAAATTGTGATCAGAGTCTTCGATCGAAGGTCTTGATCCAAATTTAACAAACAACTCGATAACTGCTCCTTCCTCCTTTACACCTATCTTAATGGAGACAGGTACATCTTCTAGTTCCGCATAATAACTACGGAAAGACATTTTGTTTTGTTTTAGGAAATAATGTTCAGTTTTGTTGCTGGTGTTCGACGGTGAACTAGAAATCGGTATAACGATCTCAATATAACTATCGAGGTTTGAAATATTAATCTTTTTCCCGTTGCCACTTTGAAGATCGAGGCTAACTACACTTGATTTGACCTTCTTGCTGCTATTGTCCCAAGTGAAAGGATTGAAACCAACAGCTTGCAACTAAAAAATACAATAAGGTAAATGCTATTTAGACAGCTAAATTAGCAGTGAATACGAACTGAGAAATGTATAACATGATAATTTTCCAATACTGTAAACTAAGACTGCTTTTCTCACTGGAGCACTGAAATCGACTATGTCCTATGCTGGGTGAAATCCTAGATGACGGATACTCATAGAATGATCGATCAATTTCAATCATCGGCAGCAATTTGATCTCTATTTAGCTTTGTTTATGTATTTATCTTCTTATGTAGAAAACTAAAACAGTTTTAATTTTGAGACAAACTCATGATTAGAATCTTACACCTAAGATATCACGAAGCTGCGGAATGAACTTTATATGATTTACCCGTGAAGCGGCCGTATTTATTGAGGCTGGTGGGTTTGTGGGTTCGATTTCGATATGATAACTTAAGAACATAGGAAAGACCTTAAATCTAGGGGTTTCCTGTTCTGTTCTCAGGTTACGTTACGTAAAGATAAAGTCGGAGGTTATGTCGGTTTTCTTTTAGTTAGTATGACGGTAGTATTTCACTCAAATTGGCTGGTACCTATTTATCACATGGGTAAAGGGAGGTGCTGTGAGCCTAAAATGTCTTGCTCAAGAGCACAGCGCAGTGCTCCGGCCGAGACTCGAACCCGGACCGCCCTATCAGGAAACCAGCGCGCTAAACATTAGGCCACTACTCCTCCCACAGTTTCTTACTTCCGTTTCCGAGGGTACCTTTCAAAACTGTTGGTGCTTTAATCACTTTATATTCTACTCAAGAGAGTTCCTTGTGATGGTAATGTGTTGGGGTCTGGTATGACACGGAGTAATAACCTAATGCTCTTACTTTTGCATTGATGTTTCCTTCTCCCAAATTTGCTAGGTTGCCTGGAAGCTTAAACTTTGATGGCCCTTCTTCCATATTGAGTCCCTTTACATCCTCAGAGGAAACCTTTTTCAAGGCAGTTGCCAAGCCCACTGTTTTGATTACAAGGCTTTCAGAAGAAACCAAACGAGCGAAAAATGCATCGTTCATAGCGTCCAATTTTTCAGCAGCTTTTTCCACATTCTCCTGTAGTAACAAAAATGTTGAATAGAAAGTTAACATGAAATGGAAAAATGCCATTTTATATGGACATCATCATTTCTTGTATTTGTCGCTTTCAAAATTATTTTATACCTTTGTAGATGCCTGATTCAACTCTGAGTCCACTTTCGCTTGACTTGCGCCTGATGCAGACTGAAGAACATTTTTGAGACAACCTGTTACACTCACGGCAGATTCCTCCAATTCAGTAGTGTACGGTTGCTCTATGTCGTTAAGGGCGGATGCAAGTAAATGTGTTGCGCTATCTGTAAAGTTCATTGTCAAATCCTAGGAAAAAATGCAACCAAGAAATAAGTCTTTGCAAACAAATGACATACATATTTTTAAATCTCTATTTGTTCGTTGCGGTTAGCCCTTGACTCGATGTGGTTAGCCCTTGACTCGATGTTTGCTCTATTCGAGTGTTCTTCCACTAAGAATGCATGGAATGCAAAGAACGAAATTTGATCACGCACTTCACGTGTACTTGGACCTTGCGTCACGTGAAACTCACGCATAACAGCAGTGCCGTCCAATAGACCAATTCGGCTAACGTGTTTACATCCTTGTTGCCACACAATTCAGGTCGTGTGATGATTCATTTGGGAGGTCACCAATTGCGATTGCATGTGTGTATATACGAACAAAACAATTGTAACCTCCCAAATGAATCATCATATGATCTTAATTGGGTAGCAACAAGGAGGTAAACACGTTAACCGAATAGGTCTACCTGAATCGAGCTTGTCAGCCTTGTCCTTGACCTTAAATGAGCAGTGAAAGCGTTGTTCGTCCTTGGAGCGGGAGCGTTGTAATTTTCTAAGGTTCTTACACTTATATAGATTATCTTTATAAATGTACCATATAATCATGATACAGTGACGCCTTTTACCACTGCTTTTACGTACATAAAGAAAAGCTTTCAATTCGTACGTGTTCATAATTTCACAAGGCCCTACCGTTATAAGCAAATATTTAAGCTCCGCAAAGCAGAAACATTTTTCCCTTTGTGCCCCAAAATTTTTTTATTTCATCACCCAAAGAGCCGGCAATCATCATGCGCCACTGGTTACAATTTAGTACAAAATGACCTCCGTGACTCTTTTATTAACCCAAAAGCACAATTTATCGCCTGCACTTCCTAACCTTCAGTTATTACTAGTTTTATGATATATATTCACTAATATACTTATTGCTCCTTAAAGGGAACCTTCATTCTTCAAACAAGTTGACGTTAGGTTGTCTAAAATGGTGTCTAAATTACTGGATGAGGGAGATACAACATTTCATACTCATACAGCGAGAAAAAGATTATCGGTTTTAAATTCCCCCCGCGCCACCATTTTGGATTTTATGACGTCTAGGCGTTGTTCTATTGTTTCACACAGAAGAACCTCTCATGCATTAATAACAACAAGGACAACACACTGACGTCATGAAATCCAACATGGCGGCGCAACGAAATGTTAAAGGCGATAACCTTTTCTGTTTTTTATCATTATGAAATTTTATATCACCCTTTTCCGGTAAAATTTAAAAGTTTGACACTATTTTAGACTACTTAACATCAACTTCTTTCACGAGCCGAGGTTCCATTTAAAATACAATGTTTGTGGTTCAATTAGTGTTCTGAGTTTGCAATCAGAACTTTGAAGGTTCGACACCGGGTGGGGAACGGGTATTATTTGTTTTCTTCTCTCTTTCCCTTTATCTTCTTCTTTTTCCTTTTTTCTACGGGGTGCTAATAAATACTTTTTGTATGCAAAAATTGAAGAAGTGAAAGTATGTATTTCTTAAATAATTAGTATTAAAACGAAATACACTGATACTGCTAAAACGTATTTGTGCGACCTCTATTAAGCGGCCACCTATTAGGCGGCCACCCTCCATTAAACGCCCACTTGCTAAAGTCCCGAATTATTTGTCCAATTTATATTTTACCTCTATTAAGCGGCCAACCTCTATTAAGCGGCCACTTTTCAAAGTCCCGATGGTGGCCGCTTAATAGAGGTCGCACTGTAATTCGTGGTAGGAAATGATGCAATCAATTAATTTTCTTCTAAATATGGTTTGTAAACTTTGGTTTCTTTTGTAAGAGCGATCGATTGTCAACCTATTAAACTCACTTTACTTGTCAGCTTCATGTATTGAAACGGATTTAAGTTTTAAGAGTTTATACGACAGTTACGCTAAACAAGGAAGCAACTGACATCACTTCGTCCGTTTTGAGATTCTCAACGTCCTCTTTTTCGGTGGTCGCGAATACAGTATATTGGATTGTCAGCTGTATACAGTCGGCCAGCGGTATCCAACCAATCGGCCGACCAACTGACCAATGAAGCGAACGCTCTGGGTCTGGCCACTATACTCCTAAAAACTTAAAACCTCACTCATAAAAAAGAATGATGACTGATTTCTTACCTGGATAGTGTTACCCCAGCTATCACAAATTTGATTTGCAGTTGCCACGTTAACCACCTTCATGATCGCATCTGACCTCTGAAAGCTCTCGGGCTTGGGCGTTATGGATAACATTTTCACGGCCACTGTGCATGAAATCTAAACCAGAAATAGAATATAATGCAACTAAAGTGCCTATGAAATGAATAAACGCGCTATTGAAAAATAAGCTTATTTGAAAGGCCTTTAAAAATGAAGAAGAATGGTGTTTTTCTTTTTGTGATATCTCTTCTCGTTCCAGAGTTATTCAAGATTTTCGAATTATGCAAATTAGGTACTGATGACGCCATAAGGTGTGATAGTATGGGTGTAAAAACACAAAATATAGCATATCTCTGCAAGTAATGATGCAATGCAATTGGAACTTTGCAAGCACATTGTACCCTAAGAAATACACCTCTTGCTACATATTTTGATGTTACTATGATGTTTGATGTTTGATGTTTCTGAACATGTTTAAACAACAGTCTGATTGAAAACTTACATGGGGAATCATCCCGGCGAAACGATCCTCAAGAGTTACAACACTCACCCAGATCGAGTGATTAGTCAAAAGATTGTTCTGAACACTCTCCCGTGCTCTGAGTGGGAGCAGGTTTGTCTTTCTGTCGCCAGTTCGGTAATTGTCACAAGTAAACTTGCTGCCGTAAACACAACTGTTCTTCATTTCAAGCTCAGCAGTCTCAGCCGTGAGGTACGAGCTTTTTTTTCGTAACTGTCATACTGGCGAAGTACACGCTTTCGTAAGCCACATTTCCGCCGTATTTTATGGGACAAGTAGCTAATTTACATCCTTATTTTTGAACTGAAACTGTGAACTTTGAAGCGCCCGAACCCGAACGTTCAGCTCAAGTTCAGTTTGTGATCATGACTGACACCTACCGTTTCGTTAGCCAATCACATCAATTGAATTATTCTATCAAGGGTTGTGATTGGTTGAAATTGGCACGCTTTATGAGAGTATAAATCACGCTAACGATGATTTATTTGGAAAACAGAAAAATGAAGGAGAATGGGTTGGAAGTAGGGAGCGAGCTGATAGGCTCGCTTTCTGTGTGCTTTGGACAAAGCTTTGGCTTCAGTTTATTTTGTTAATTAAGGGCAGAAATAATGCCAAACCGATAACTCGTTGTCATTGTGTACGCCAAGCGTTTTTTCATCCGTAAAAAGTAAGGAAAGCCTGCGTTTTGTCGATTGCCGGATAAACTACAGCACTACAATTGTGACTAAGTGCTATTTTGCTCATAGACAAAATGTGCCTATAACATCAGCATGAAGATCGATGTCGCGTAAATTGTTCAAGGAATGCGCGAAGGAGGCGACCATAACTAAATTTTAGCTAGCTTATATTTCGAAACCACGTTAGGGCGAAACTTGAAAAAAAAATCAGCCTGAAATCACGAATACTATTTGTATGTTTCAATTTTAGTAAATACATTATGAAGCTCTTAATCTTGCGCTTTGAAGTGATTGTCGTTACAGCGTCCCTTTAATTTTGATTAATTAATCGGGAATAGTCGTGAGTACTAGCCTGAACGAGAGTTGACCGCTTCTAGGTGATAAGCTTATGATAAAATATATTACATAAAATAAGCACGTATCCTTCTTGCATCCTTACCAGTGTTTTTGTATCTTGGCTCAGTGCTTGTCCACAATCTGTTTGCTCACTAGCGGACTCTACAGTCAATAGGACCGATCGAGCAAACGTGGCGGCCTGGTCGATTTCGCCCTTCTTTAGAAATTCATCCAGCTTATTACCTTCACCTATCACAGCGTTTGTTAACTCCTTGGCAATTTCTTTAATCGGTGTAAAACAAGGATCAAGCTTGGAGGATGGCTTCACCTAAATAAATAGAAGGAAAACAGTAAGTTTGTGCTTCCTTTATTCCTTCTTTCCTTCTTCTAAGTCATAAATAATGCGGATCATTACAGGATGTCATTGAACTGGTAAATGTAACACTACAAGCAAAACTGGATATCGATATTCATGAAGCATTTCTATTAAATAAATAAAAATAAATAATGATATTTAGAGAGGAAGCCACATCAGCCTCGACTGATTTTCATGCGGGTCCTCTATCCAGGTATAATTGGAATTTAGAAATTTTGGTTTTACAGGAGAGAGGAAACCCGGAGAACACGGAGAAAAACCCTCGGCCTCGGAGCGCGGAGAGAACCAACAACATTTTTTTGCTATTTTCATTTTAGTCTTTTAATTCTATTAGAGTGGGTGAGTGAATCATTTTTACAGTTATAGTTTACTTGATGATATCTCATCAGCTACTTTTGTTCCTTTTTTATTGATCTTATTTACTGTAATGCATATTTTTTACATGGGCCTTTCAACAGACTAATTGCAGTGATTGAACTGCACTGCCGCACTTGGCGAAATTCATGTAGTTGGTGGGTTGTTAGAGATGCAATTGAAACCTTTGGGATGTGTTTTCTTACCTTGATAAACAGGGTATCCACAGTCACCACACCAACAGAATTCTTTATATGGATGTTAACTTGCAATTTATAATCGTCCTTTGGGGATCCTGCCGGTAACACTGTTGAAACAGACGCAGAGGAAATGCCATAGGATATCGGAGCGTCTCCTAAACGGAACTCATAAGTTAATGGTGTGTTATTATCTTGCCATTCAAAGCACTCAATAGTAAATGCTGTCTCAAGTGAAACGCCTTCATTCATCGATGGCGAGCAGTACCCGCTATGTGGTTCTCCCGCCGTTTCAAATTGGAGCTCGGCATATCCCTCTGTTCCTTGCAGAGGAATTACGGAGAGCATTAAGCTGTATTTGGAGTTGGACTGCAATGAATTCTTCTTGATTATCATATTGGTCGCATTTACTGAAGTGGAGGTCATGTTGGGCAGAATAGGTATATCTAACCACTTGTTTGATTCGTCAAACAATCTTTTTAAACGCCATTCATAGGATGATCCATTGCAAGGGAAATTAAGACATTCTGACGTCACCCGTAGCTTGTTCGTTGCAGACACTACTGGGCCACAATCTACAAAACATCTGTAATAAAGAAAAAAAATTTAGATTTTGTCTTTTAAATGGGATATGGCGTGTTGTAACTGACAGTAGCATGTTTTCACTACATGTGCACAAGTGTACAGGAATTTCCTAACAAGAAATTCTGTCATTTTTACCATTCTCTTTGCCTTCGAAACGTTCTAGCTAGCTTAACATAATTTAGAGCGTCAACTGGTATGATGGACCTGGCGTTTATTATTTGAAATTTGTATAGGAAATCGCACGGCCTCGAGTAAAATTCGTGATTAATAGGTACGAGTGATGCTTTGAGACTTCTCAAAATTGCACGAGCCTTTAGGCGAGTGCAATTTTCGACCTTACAAAAAACCACGAGTACCTATTAATAACGAATTGCACGAGCAGGTCGTGTGTGTTGTTCCACCGAATATTCTTCAAGGTTAAGGTTAAATTTGGGCTCTTCAGCGCATCTGCGCCATACATTTATCAAGGTTTGTGTGCTTTTCTTTGTATTTTTGTTCAGTAGTTGCTGTTTCTTTAGCTTTTTTAAACTCGTCTCTCCCCTTCAAATTTGCCTCGATTGCCCGCATATCTATAGAAACGTAATAGGTATACTCCGCGGAGTACAATTTGGGATTAATTTCACTGCTCTTGTCCAATCAGAATAAAGTAATTTTGTTGATTGTACTATAAATGAATTAACAGTAGCCTTTTGTAAGCTGGCGTACCTAAGAGTCACCTGGGGTACCTCTCCGGCTGCTATCTCAAAGGACATTTCAGCAAAGGAACTTCTGTCATCTTTAGAAACGTCCAGCCTTAGAACATAGGTAGTCCCAATATCAAGCTGGCTTGGATCGATGCTAATGATTGCAAAGATGGCCTCTCCAACGAAGGAACCGAAGCAATCATTGCTCTTGAAAGCTCCGTCTCCAGAAACAAAACAGGACCAAGCGAAATTGAGCTCAGTGTAACTTCCAGGGCCAATATCTTCATCATAACTTAGTGACCCATTCACTGTCACGACTTCCGTGGAACCCCAGCGGGCACTGCTCCCTCCGTCAATAACAGCCCGCAACGGGGCAGTAACAACTTCAATAAAGCCATAGTCAAACGCATTTAAAGTTTGTGGAATCGATGGATTACCGACTGTAAATGAAGAAGTAAATAAAACCTGGTAGATGCCAGCGGGAATGGATCTTCTGTTTATGGCCCACTCATTTGTCCCTTGACTTTCTAAGGTTCCCTCCGGTAGTTCTGAAGAAGCCAGTTCCATTTCACTAACTAGACGCCATTGCAACACATTTTCCAACACTTCGCCAGGTAGTTGCCCAATTGTCGCTGTGAGGACGCTCTTAAAAGACCGCTTAACAGGCGAAGACTGGTACTTATCCTTGGATATGTTCTCAATTGTCACTGAGAAGTCCCCTGTCAATGAATTTCATAAAACGTTAAAGGTGCCAACATGGTTAAAAAGATGAATCTAGTAAGTACATCCTGAACTTGTGGTCATTGCGGGCAACAGTCCGTAAACAATTTAGCTCAGTATATTGACTTTACTACGTTTACGTGAATTAATGGTTATGAAGACGTTCGACACTACAGCATTGATTTATCATCGATTGGCCACCATCACACTTCGATTTAAATTAATGACTTGGCCTGTAGTAAATTCTGTCTTTGGATTTGCAGTTATAAGAGTCTGCTGTAGTTCAATTCCTCAATTTTTTCAGTAAGTGCTGCCACAAAATAACGCGAAGTAAATCTCCCCAATTCAATTCAGTTCTTCATTCTATTTACACACTCCAAAAAAGAACAAGCAAAACAAAATGGAAAACATCATAAAGCAGGGTGATTTAAGTTTTCGCATGGACGATTTTCATGCCTTAATTAGTTCAATTCTCTGGAACAGCATAGCAGTCCATCATGGTTGTTTGATAAGATTGTAATACAACGTAACAGTAAGGAATTGGGTCGGTTAAAGTAAAATTCGTGATTAAGATTGGTTTTGTGAAAGCCTTGTGCACTCAAGAGACACGAAAGGGACTGGTGGAGTATTAGAAACAATTAGTTTTCCTCTTACCTGGCACGGGATCACAAACTGAAATTCCATCACCGGTGTAGCCGTCCCGACACCCGCAGGTGAAGGAGCCTTCATTGTTGTAACAGTGGGCCACCCCATGACAGTTATGGGTTGATTCTGCACATTCATCGATGTCTGTAGAGATACACTTACCAGCATTACTGTCTATCAATGCATAATAGTTGGTGCGTTGTTTTTATTTAACAAATAAAGAAACCTAAGCCATTTATTATACTGTCATAAAACACGACGGGCATTTGAGAACACGACGGAAATGTAGAAAATACGAGCCGCAGGCGAGTGTTTTCTACATTTCCGTCGTGTTCTCAAATTTCTGGAGTGTTTTATGACAGTATAATATATGGCTTAGGCTTCTTCATTTGCTTTATGATATAGATTTTATACGCCGCGAGTAAAAGCAACAAAACAAGTACGATCGATAAACTGAAGCAATTTAATTTCGCTTCTTCTACTTTGCTCTCGAACTTAGAAACTTCTTCTTCGACAATCTCTGCAGCTTGACTCAGAATTTTGTCCAGAATTTCTTCATAGAAAGCGTTCTCCGCCAGCTCTTGCGAATTTTCACTAGAGCAACCACCATACCAGAGCATGTGACACCATCTCCTGAATATCCTTGATGACAAGTGCAGCTGAATGAGCCATCATTGTTATTGCAATGAGCATTCAGGTGACAGTTATCTTCTCCGGTTTGGCATTCTTCGATATCTGTAGTAATATAAACATTATTCAACAATTTTCAGGAATTGAAAAGTCGATAGGCAAAAGCAAAAGAGTCTCTATTCAAGATTGGATAAGAATGGAAAAATAGGATAGGGTAGCATGGAATGGGATGGGGAAAGTATGGGATAGGATAGGATAGGAATATCCTGGATGCCAGAGGGTTTCTTGGCGTGGCGAAGCCGTTATCAGTGAGAGACGAATAAGGTAGTGCAGGATAGGATGCAATAGATATTCGATAGGTGGAATGGGACGGGATAGAATGGCAAGTGATTTAAATGAGACAACATCATGTGCGATAAAACGGGGCACTGACTGTCACTGGTCTAGTTGGTTGCAATACACAATCTCAGTGACGCACTTAGCTAGCAGCGTTTCTATCTCACGTTACGTTATACTCAAGTTTACACAACGCCTGATGTCTCTCCAAGTTAATTAACCCATTCTTTTGTTTTGTACATTTATTGTCTTTGTTACTCTAGGCAACGTTCCATATAAATTCATATAGGCAACGAACGAGCAGACTTCGAAATCCATCACATTTTTTATACAAAAATAATAATGATCGCCAGACATAAAAATACTTAATAGTTTAATCGATATCTCAAATCATGTCAATTATATTTATCTGGTGAATTTTAGCCTGCTCTTGCATTTCCCTTACAGAAACTTACAGGAGAAAACATACCTACGCATTGTCGACCATCCCCTGTATAGCCGTTGTTGCAGCTGCAAGTGAATGAACCTTGTGTATTTGTACAAATCGCTTGTATGTGACATTCATGTGCACCACTGCTGCATTCATCGATATCTTTAACAATAGCAGGAAAAAAGGAATTAGTTAGCAGGATTTTTTTACATTGATAAATGCCTAATAATCTCTAGTAACAAAAGTTGGCTGAGGTGTATTTGCACTACAGATTCTATAAACGAGAAACTTAAAATTCACGGTTCCATTACCACGCACAAGCTATTACAAAAGTAGCTACATATTTTATAGTGGTGCCAACAAATGGAACGACTTTTCATGTGTCGTAAGGAAAGCAGAGTTCCTTGAGCAATTATTAAATATTTAAATTATCTTTTTCTACATTGGATATAGTGTACTTGAGAACAAGTATAATTGTAATAGAGCTGACGATTCGCCACACTTAAAAATATCTTTTCGCTATGGCAGAGTTTTCATCACTAGAATAATTATGTTCTTTTAATCTAATTGTGAGTAAAGTTTAACTTTTTTTAGTACAATGTATGGGACCAAGTTGCATCTTAAAGGGTCCTAGTCAGCCACACCTTGTTACTGTTTACATGTGAGACTATCAGTATTATATTTTATGTGGATCGGGTCGAAACGAAAGAACTCCCTTGAGAAAATTGCTTAAGGTAATTTAAACACTTCCAGTAACATTATCTACAGCAATACGATGCTTCTCCATACAATTTCCATAATTTCGATGCCATGCATCGAAAATGGCGGAGGCTGACTGTGGCCCTCTAAAAGCACAGTCAGTTTAGTTCATTCTCTGAAACGGCCGTAAATAGAGCCGCGAATCATCGCTCCCGGCAGGCTTTACACAAATCGGTTGGGATCACCGAGTGAGCAGTCGTCTCAAGCGTCTCACGGTGAGAGGATTTTTAATGATTAGCGTAAATGAAACGTACGTGAATGTGGCTCTTGCCCTCGAGCATTCTCGTCCCTAGATCCCACGATCCTTTTGTTTTGCGCCCGCAAAAGCACAATTTTTCGTTCTGCATTTTTCAGCCAATCAGATCCCAGCGCATGCCGTGGGAAAACTGCCGTGCGGTCCCCAGCCTACAACTCCGACATGTGTTGTGTGTAGTTGGCGCTTAAAGGGGTCTCTTACACCAGCCTCATAAAACCCTATTACTGCCAACGGCTATGCCATGCTAATCCAGGGCCTTAATCACACGGCAACCATGTTGAGTCCCGAGGGATTGAAAACTTTTGTTTTGCTACCCGGTAACTCGTTCTCAAGCATTTCAACTCGAGGCTCGGGGCACGAAATCTATTGTCTATGACCAATATGATTAAGGCCCATGGCTGCCACTGCCCGGGTGATATGGCTGTGCGCATGCGGGAGGTACTGGCCAGGCCGTGTGTTGGTGGTCGAGTGAGTAACTTGCTCTCTTTTGGTTTTGTTTTCAATTAATTTTACTTACATAACATTCGATTTTATACAATTTGAGATGAAGTGGATCATTCTTTAACGTTTTCTATCGCCTGGGGCGACTCTTAGTTTTCGAGATCTACAAACTTCTCGCGTTGAACATAGTTCAATAGTGCACGCAAAAGCATGAACAAATTGTTCCGAAATTGTTCAATTTAGGAATAATTGCTAGCAATAGGCACACTGTTTTATGAACTGACATACCGTCGCAAAGGACGCCGTCTCCAGAATATCCTTGAGAACAAGAGCAACTGAATGAGCCAACAGCGTTGTCACAATGAGCGTTCAAGTGACAGTTGTCTGCTCCAGTTTCACATTCCTCGATATCTAAAGAGGTATATCAAAAAGTAATAACTCGTCTCATTAAAGTCATTGGTTGTGCCTGGGCTTGTTTCTATCGTTCGTCAATCGACTGTAGGAAAGGAAGAAAAACTGTATGAATGAAAGAGAGGAAAAAAAGAAAAAAGAAGAACGACTTCTTGACTTCCCCGAAACTCGGAATCTGATGAAATACGCCACACAAAGTAGCAAGGGATTAGAGGGGGTAAGTTTGTAAAGAAACTGTGGTGCTGCGTCGGTGGGAAGTATAA
>OX393565.1:23315937-23497587 GCA_947652115.1 Blastomussa wellsi
TTTAGACTGCGGAGTACACAAAGGATCTTGAATTCCAAAAATATAGTTTGAATTCATAAACACAATTTTAGGTCTATATGCGTCAGTACATTTATATCTCAACGTTTTCCTTCGAACTATACGTCTGCCAAGAAAAGAAGTTCTCGGATAAGCATATTTGCTGGGTAAAGTTAAAAATGTTTATACAGTGTTACAGATTTATTTGAATATTCTTTGTGTGCTTTTCGGATTTTTGTGTGCAAGTTTCACAGTTTGTTGGAATAACGCATAGCTAATAAAGGGAAAGAAGTTATTTAGCCAAGTAAAGATCGCTATTTTAGGAGTTGACCGTGCACAAAACCTGGCAAAACAATATGTGTTTACTTCTGTCCAAAAAAAAAAAAAACACGTTGTGATTAAGTAATCCGTGGCAAGTGCATCGTGAACCTCTAGACATATATCTTGGCCTCATTTTTTGCTCCTTTGATGTTTGCCGGGTTTCATAACCATTCCTCTCAATTAACTAGGAATAAGCCGGGAGATAAATTTTGATTGAGAACACCCGTTCCTCTCATCCTTATCATACGCGTACGGGGCTGGAGCCAGTTTTACCACCATTACATTGAAATGTACTGAAACTGTTGGACTGACAGTGAACAATAAGTAAAAAGAAGAAGAAGAAAAAAACGCTATTTATTTATTTTGAGAGAATCAAATTATATTAATCAATCAGGCGGTTTGCAGTAGAAGGTATGCGAATCATTTACAAGCCGCAGTTAATTAAAAGTAGGTAGAATCTTGAAAACAGACAATTATTGTGCACGTCTTAATCATACCTTCTATTTTTTTTAAGATCCAATGAAATATATAGTAATAGAAACAAACCTGCATGTACAAATCCTCCAATTGTGATCACTATTAAGATTCGGATAGAAAACCAAAGATCCGTTTTCTGAAATTCAAGGAGAAGGTTTAGTTTATTTCTTTCCTATTTCCAGTCCAAAAAGTTATGTGGAATTTCTTTTCAGTAATAACTGAGATTACTTTTTGGCCCATTTATAGTGGAAAGGTCAAACGAAAGTTAATTTTAGCTTTTTTTCTAAGTTTAAATTAAAACATAAAATTAATTCTAACGCATGCCTACCTTAACTATCATTCGGAGAGCTGCTACGTCCATCTTTGAGACGGATTGGTCAAGGTTTGAATTGCAGCCAAGAAGGATTTTCAACGAGTTACAAAGCTTTGGTTTTGGTCGAAAACACACCACAATTCGTATAATGAGTAAAATGCGGGTTGCTTTTGTCACTGGGACTTTATTCCTGTGGAGACACTCGGCAAAGTTGCTAAGATAAGCTGATGAATTTTTAAACCTATTTTCTTATAAGCAAAATCGTAATTGACTAAATATTCTGGAAAACTGCATTTGACGCACTAGAGTTCTTCCGTTCATATTTTGGATATTTTGAGGCTTGAAAACACGGACATAAAGCATCGAATATTATTGACCGAAGTTCATATTTTCAGAGGTGCTTTTTTATAAACGCATAAGCTATTTTGAAGAAGAGAATATCCCGTCGTGACTCTTCCTCGTTTTCAGAATCCATAATCCAACGCCGTATCAAGTCTCCATTTAACACTTGGTCTTACTGGTTAAACTCCTTCGGAGAATGTTGTTCTTGTGTATTCATTTGATAACGGTTGTAGTTAACTGAGTGTCACCGGCTTATACCGTCGACTTAATAATTAATAATTAATAAAGTGTGCGAAAGGAGTGACTTGTATGGCAGAAAAAAAGGTGAATTGTACTGTACATTGGACGGTACTGTAGCAGCTCACGATAGCTTGTAATTCTACTGGTCCTCTAAGTGTAGCAGTTGCTATAATTGTTTTAGGGGCTAGGAGCATTGTTCTCGTTGTTTGTTTTATTGTTTTCACGCAGGGTATCGAGCCATTCTTGTGAGACCTTACGAGAGCTGCTACATCGCCCCCAACCAACGGCCAAACGCTCTATAAATTAACATGCACATGCACTAACATACACATGCACTAATAAAATTAATTACCTCAGAGTAATTACTTTAATCGTTTTAGAAGAGAGATACGTCAGAGCGAAGGGGTTTCTTTTGCGCAATCACAAAATGTAATTGTTTAAGGACTTTGAAAGACCGCTCCGGTAACGTTAACTTTGCATTGACATAATAACAATCTTTTATTGGGAATCTCCATCACTAAGAGTGGTTTACAGAGAGGTCCTACATCTTGCTGCTAGACAACCAATCCATTATCAGGGAGATCTAATTTGAGATTCTGATTTTCTTTTTACAACGCGGGTGGCTATCTTTCTGATAAATGACGTTTAAGTATTTTAGGCAACGGTCATATAATAAATTTTGTAAACAGCTGTGCACAAGTTAATAGAAAAGATCTCTTTTAACTGATTGGCATTTTATCGACTCCGCCTAACACTGATTATAATTTAGTTATTATATGGCAAGGAAAATCCGAGCGTTCTTTCTCGGTCGGGATTTTGCCATACGGACCGTTTCCATAGAAACGGTCCTTAGCAGCGTTTTTGGGTAATTTAGAATTTGCAACTATAATTGCGGAAAGAAAACGTATATAAATACTCTAATTAAAAAAAATGTTTTAAAAATCGTGGTAGCTTGTTCTTTCGGAATTGTTCGTAGTATCAAAACACGTCACGGCGGAAAACCTCTGAATTCAAGTCACCGAAAGTGCGTTAGTTTTTAACAAGCATGCACGACCCAAGTGCCATATAATAAACGACTTACTAACCGAGCTTGCTCGAGCCGTACTGGGGAATATTGACCCTCGGTCGTTCTTGTACGGACCTCGCTGCGCTCGGTCCCTACTTCCACGACCTCGGGCCAGTATATACTCCAGTACGGCTCGCGCTCGATTAGTAAGAGGTTTATATCCCATATCATTGGCTGTGAATAATAATCGTTAATTTTATTCGAAAACAAATACGATCTTTAAAACTCTGTTTGAAGCGACCTACAATTCAATATTAGGATACAAAAATCAAAATATCCAGAATTTATGAACGAAACTAACAAGTGAAAAACGAATTAATATTTACTCAATATTGTATTGTAACTCTCATTTTGCTAAATCAGAGCTAAAACAAACAATACCTGGATACCGGGTGGCCTTCCACTGAGTTCAACAAGCGACCACTTAGGCCCCCATTCAGAATGAATGTGACAAAAAACACTCAAGTTCTGTGTTTACCTCGGTGTAAAAACCTGTAAATTTTTGTTGTGTTTGAGCTATTGTTTTTTTGTTCAACATTGTTTCGAGGTTCTTTGTTGTCTTGTTCGTTCTTTGTTTTACGTCACTCGTGAGTTTCACAGGTTTTTACACCGAGGATGAGTCCAAGTTCTCTACAATAGCGAAGTGCAAGAGGTCCTAAAATAGATTGGACCCTCGAAAAGGCTTATGCTGGCAAGAATAACTGGAAAAATGTACGGTGACTTGCATATAAAATTTATCCTCATAAAAATAATGAAGCCAAACTAAGTGCACTGAAGTCATCGGTGGAGAGTCAACGTTTACAGCTCGTTTGAGGTGGCTCAAAACAGTTTCCAGCACTTTCAAAGACCTAGAATTTGATGGGTCATTATAACCACTCTTTATCAGTTGATGCTACAATCATGGTATCAAAAAACTGAACACGTTGTTATCATTTTTGTGACATAATAGGTTACCATAGAAACAATATGACCTGCTAAAACACCCTTAATTTTAGATTTAACAGCTAATAACTCAGAAACGAGCTCGGTGACCGCCATTTTTATTATCGAATTTTGATAAGCATGAGAAGACGCAACTTTATGGTGGCTCTGAACCCCCTTCACAGAATTTTTTAAACTTTGCAAAACGTTACATCTTATCATGCTTATCAAAATTCGATAATAAAATATCTTTTCTTTAGGAGATCCTTAATATAGGGCTAACCTCTGGGTTTCCTTTTTCTCAATAACTACGTATTTAAAATAAAGTATTGTCTAACAAATTTCGTGTTTCAGAATCAAACAAACCGTGGTTGCAACTGAAAATGTCCACTAGTTTAAATATTTAAAAGAAAAACGTATTATTAGAAACGAGACACAGTTGCCGCAGAGCTTCCACTATTGTTTAACTTCCTAATTCTCGGTTTCTTCAAAGACGAGTTGATTCCTCTGAGAGGCATTTTCAATACAGTTAATAATATAAAGAAACTCGACTTCCTCCTCGATATGATTAATCACAATGTTTTCTGTACGTCTTGTAAGAACAGATAATCGCCTGTCCATCTTTGCCAATCTTTCCTCCGAGCACTGCATGATAGTTTGCGAGTTTAAACAGAACGGCTCTGCATCAGAGCTGCACATATTAACGAACGTTGTGTCGTCACAAAATAACTTAAATTCATTTCGCATTTTTCTTTCCTGGAAAAGGTCCCTGAAGCGTTCACCAATAAAGCGTGCCATTTCAAGCTCTCCTGCACTTTCTTCCGCGTGAGTCTTGGCATCAGTGTACGACTCGTTTAGCACGGACACCAACATATTTATAAGGACTATTGTCATGGCTAACATGTACGAGAAGGCGAACGCCGGCCCAAGAAACTGATTTTCATTACGAAGGTCATCTAGTGGAACAGCCTTTCCAAGCAAGAATTCAAACTGCGAGATGACTGCTTGTGTGTAGCTAGAGTAGACGTAGACGGTTCCGCCAAAAAACAGCATTCCTGACATAACGAAAGCGTTAAATACAATGACGAAACAGACCACAAATGACAGTTGGTAGCCTACGGACTGGCGAAACGAGGAAAACAAGAAAATTACATAAGGGTTGAAACGGATGAGATTCAGAAGCTTTAACGTTACCATGAAAATGGCAACAGCAGTCGAGGCGTTTTCCCAGCTTGCCCAGTCTAAGGCCGAGTGAAAATGTATAATTTCATAAGGATTAGCTTGAATGGCTTTGATGGTGTTCAAAACACTCTTTGACCTTAACATGTAGAACGCAACCGACGTAAGAGAGGAAATTACCATCAAGAGATCAACCATGTTCCACAGGGACTTGAAAAAGCCAAGACGCTGTCGGTAAAGATGGATCAAAATCACGATGAAATTGAAAACCACCATGGCAATAAACAGGAATTGACAAATGAGATAAAACACTAGAGCTCCTGATTCTGTACTGTATAACTCAAGTGTATCGATCCTCTTTCCAGCATAGGCAGCACCAGTACCAAGTACTTCGTAAAAATAGATTGCGATGCTGATCAAGTTTGTATTAACATTGAACACTATGAACTCCAGAATCACCGCTCGAGTCTGTCGATCAACCCATCCATGGCCAAGGGTGTCAATTAAGACACCACGGGCAGTGTTTTCATCGTATCCCATTAAAGCAACATAACCGCCCCCTCCGTATGTTCTGTAAGTTGCCTTAATTGGATCATTGTCTAATTCGTCTGCTGTTTGGTAGCGCCAGGGTTTCGGGCACATTTTTAAGGCTTTCGGCCATGAGGTATTGTAGGGAAGTGGCTTCCACCCAGGAAGACTCATCAACGTCGTGTCTTCGTCTTCAGGGGAGTAATCATAGTAACAGCAGGAGGGTACACTAAGTTCTGATTGACATGAACCGTAACAAGAACAACAAAACAAACAAATTGTTACTAAAATATAAACGTAGCTTTTGGTAGAAATGTTTGTGCTATTCCGAAAAAGCAGGTTTCGGGACAACGACAAAAAAAACAAGGTAAGCTCATTTTTCATCTAGTCCAATCGAAAAATTGGCGACCAACCAGCCAGCCAACCAACCAACCAACCAACCAACCAACAATCTAATCTATCGTTCACTGATCTTCCATTAGGTACTCGGTCGGTGCGTCGGTTGCTGATCAGTTTGTCGGTTGGTCGGTCGTCAATCAAAACATAGATTTCTCTTTAACTTTTTTTGTTCGTTCTTTTTAGGTAGGTAAGGTAAGGTAAGTCTGCAGTCGGGCCTAGTGACCCATCAGGCCGGAGCTTATCCCGGTTTCTGTAGCATGAAGCGACAGAGAGTATTTCTACTCCCCCCTGGAGCCTAATCGTATTGCACTGCTGTAAGTTATGTTAGTGGAAGTGTTTAAATTGCTTTTAGCAAGTTTCGCGGTTATTTCTTTCATCTCGACACGTTTCCCGTAAAATAGAACACTGAAATTTTCGCCTGTAAACAATAACAAAGGCGTAACTGACTAGGGCCCTCTATCAAAACGTTTAAATCAGTTTTGAAAAACTAGTTTTATTTGAACCGAATTTTAAGTACCGAGTAGGAAAATAGCTTACTGTTTTTGATCCTCAGTTGACGCATCCAAGGCATTCCGACCAATATGGACATCTTGTTCCCGATATACAAGTCCTTTTTATCTTTTTGCCCATTGTACCACGGCTGACTGTAAATGTTTGACAGAAACTCTTTCCTCAGCCATCCCCACAGTCTGTGAGAGTCAGTAACCTGGGACGAGAAGAAGCAGAAATCGCACGAAAAGATTATGGGTGAGGATGTTCGGTGTTTTCATATTTCTAGTTCTTGGCTACTTTGTAATTCTCTATAGAATTAAAAAAATCGATCGCTGGTCAAAACTATTAGGAAAATATAAACTTACAACAGCTAATCTGGTCAAAAATGAATGATAAAATCAAGCGAAAAATAACTGTTAATGATTATCGAATAACACAACAGAAACGAACCCATGAAACTTACAGTTTTTGTAAATAGTGCTTTTTGTCTTCTTCCCAGCTGAATTTACTGAAATTCTATTATTCGCTGGTCGATAATAGGGTTGAAATGTTTATAATCTCTTCTGTATATCTGATTCATTGTTACAATACCTACCAGATCAAACTTCGTAAAGGGATTTATCATTGATTGCGTCATCAGAAATCGATTCTCATTCTTGTTTCCATAACACACGATTGCCAGGAAAAATACAAAAGTCAAGTGAAGGACAATGTCTCTCATCACGACTGTCAACTGGGTCTCCTTTTTTGTTCTCTTGCGTATCGCCTCTAATTTATCTCGTTTCAAGCGCTCTTTGGGGTCATCACTGAGAAAATCAATGTCGCTCTCTACATCCCCTTCACTGTTTGTATCTGAATCTCCACTGCTGTCTTCGTTTCTACTCAAGAGCAATGCAACTAAAATTACAGCTATCATAACCTTTGTCGGTTGAACTACGAAAATATCTTGACACGAAGAAATCAAAATTGAGGCAAGCCATTGTTCAGCAACTTCTTTGCCCCATATTAAGCTGTAAAATAAGGTGAACGCTGCAGCTGTTAGAGTTGTCGAAAAACACAGAAACCAAGCAATGTGTACGCAGAAATGAGGCAACATGCAACCGGCGTCCCTGATCTCATTAACAAGCTGTTGAGCATGATCGTTGTCTTTATACTTGTCTCCCTTTACACTTTTTGGCCTACTGGACTTGAAGAGAAATACAATCAAAATGTTTGCAGGTGCAACTATCAGTCCACTTTGCATTCCGACCACAATCTGCCTCCAAGAAAACTTGAATGGTCCAATCTGTATAGCTCCATCTGATTCCCCACCAATGTTATAGAACATGGCATTTGCAATCATAGCGCTGAACAGAACTGAAAGACAACACGAGGCTCTTTGCACACGTGTGAAGGTACTGCTACATGCCTTGCCAAACACTGACATCCATAAGTGACTGTCGGCGATTTTTCTTCCAAAACGTGAACGCACCTGGTTTGAGAAGCTAGTTTTACTGTTGGTGTTCATAGTAACTTCTATTTCGCCATCATCTTTTTCCACTGCAAGCCATCGATTTATAGGGAACACCCAGCGTTCTTCTGTCTGCCTATCTTTGATTACTACTGTCTCTACAAACCATGAAGGGTTCATCCCTGAGTTATCGTGTTCTAAAGTTATTTCTTTTAAAGGTCCTAAAGCGCTATCAGTAGCTACGACAAATCCGTCGATTCCTCCACGTGCAAATATTTCACTCAGTTCCCAGTTACCTCGGAGCGGAATTTGGCTAAGTTCACCCATTTCGCCATCAATGGTCATTGTTACGTTCGCCGTTGTTCCAGAATGTTTCCAAACGCCAGTGCTAATAACTATGTCATAAAAGTAGGATCCTTCTTTTACAATGCTTACACATTTGGGAGATGAAATCTATAACAAAGAAAGATTATTATTATTGAATTTAATAAGGTCCTCTGTACTTATCAGTCACAAAGAGATGGAAACCTCTTTAATTTTTTAACATCAATTTGAAGACTGGTGTTATAACGTAAACATCAGCCATCTAATCAACGAAACAATAATCACAAAGAAGGAATCTATCAAACCATGATTCTATGTTCGCTCGATTTAATAAGATCGTCGCAAACGCTTGAATGATTTGGACGATTTCTTTTGCAAATCAGGCCAATGTAGATTTACCAAAGTTCAAACCTTAATGTTTTTCCCAGAAAATGCTACTGGGAAGGAATCTGTCCCACTCAAGAGAAAAGAAAAGGCACTTTATTTTAACAAACCTTATTTTCATCTTCCCTATCGGCCTTTCGTGCAAAGAAAACCACAATGAAGTAAAGGAGAAAGGCACAAGCAATTGTCATAAGTACTGAAATATTGCCAGTTTCACCAAGCCGCGTAAACTCAGTGAACACTTTGTCAAAGTCAATCGGATTCGGTGCTTGGATAAAGTTTCCACCAAAAGACGTCAAATGGTTACACAGGCATTTAAGGTGGGTGGTGTTGGAACTGGCATCAACCTATAGTAGAAAAAATTGTCAAAAGTGGTTTCTTTCGAGGACCTATCAGTTGATATATTCGAAATATATATACTTATTAGCCTGAGAAGCAAAGCTCTGAGATCTAATATTCTACTTTTATTAGAACATCAAACTTCCAACGGGCAACTATCAGAAGGGCGAATAGTCAGCCGGAGCGAGGCGCGGCTGAATGCAATTTAAGGTGGGCAGGTGGCTGACAATAGTTTCCAGCAAATTCCAGTACAAGATTAAAAGCGAGTATCTAAGACGGCTACCTTGAAAAAGGATTAAGGGTTCCTTTCTTTTATTTATCCGATGGTACGCCTATCATGATCGGCAGTTAAGCCTCGTAATCTCACTGTAAGATGCGACGAGAAAACGTTAACGTGATTTTACCTGGCACCCATCAGAGGTCCACTTTTCTTTATCTTCAGACCAATACAAACAGCTTGATTGGGTTATACTGAAGGTATAGTTGACATCCGCTGAAGGGTCATACTGTGGCACATCTGTTTTAGTGGTTCCTTTAGGTGGAGGATCCTTAACGCCAACACATGACCGTTTTTCACGACCATGTCCGAAACACGATCGTCTCTTTCTAGAATGTTCGGTGACATTTGTAGCTCCCAGGTACAACAGACCGATATAAAAAAGACTCGGTTCTGAAGGCACAACTGTTACAGAACGCTCTCCAAGAATGCAGGACACGTATTTGTTTTGCTTGTCATCTTTATGGTTTCTACATGTTGACGTGAACTCTACAGTAAAGTTGTAATCAGAGTCTTCTACCGAAGGTCTTGATCCATTCTTAACAAACAATTCAATAACCGTGTCTTCTGTTTGCGCACCGATTTTAATAGAGACGGGTACATCCGCTAGTTTCGCGTAATAACGTCTGAAGGACATTATGTTTGGCTTCAGGAAGTAATGTTCCCTCCCGTTGCTAGCGTTTGTAGGTGCATTTAAAATCGGAATAACTATTTCAATGTAGCTACCGAGGTTTGATACATTGATTTTTGTCCCATTTCCTCTTTGAAGATCGAGACTGATTACACTTGATTTGATTTTCTTGCTGCTGTTGTCCCAGGTGAAAGGATTGAAATTAATAGCCTTCATCTGAAAAGAGATCGATTTTTTTTACAAATATTGCTTACCCCCTGCAAACGCTCAAATCGAGGCTGGGCAAGAATCATATAAGAATTAATTATGATTGTCAATAAAGGAATAAAGGAACATACACGCACTCACACACAAACAAACAAACAAACAAAAATTAGATAAAAATAATAGCAAAGAAAAGTACGCAGTAAATAGACAAATAAATAATTTTCATCACGTTAATTTAATTTAGTGGAGTTGTATCGTAGACACATCGAAGAATCTTGGCCAAAACTGTAGAATCTCAATGCATGCTATTGTTCAGTTACGCTAAGTTGAGAATTAAGAGGAGAAGAAAACTTTAACAAGTCTACAATGGAATAATAAATTACGATAAGACTTTAGAACAGATCGGCAGCTTCTCATTACGCCGTTTTAGGTTCTAGCGAACATTTTTGTTTATAGAACGTGTTGTAGAAAACTGATATCTACGTTGTTGTACTGAAAGTAATGATGACTTCTCACGAACACGATTTTATCAGTAGTATGCGATGTGATACAATACGATACAAAGCTCAAAGTAAGTTCGTTACCCCCCTACCTTTGCATTGATGCTTCCACCAACCATATTTCCTAGGTTGCTTGGTAGCTTAAATTTGGAAGGTCCTTCTTCCATGTTGAGCCCCCTGACATTTTCAGCGGCGACCTTCTTTAGAGCGATTGCCAGTTCCGGTGTTTTGATAACAAGATCTTCGAATGGAACCAAGCGGGTGAAAAATGCATCGCTCATAGCGTCTAATTTTTCAACAGCTTTACGTACATCCTCCTGTAATAACACCAAAAAGGTCAAATAAAATTATCCAGCTAGCAGCATGATTAATTAACCTCAGTACCGACAAATGGAAACCCAAGGACAGATACTTAAGCTCTGAAAAGCCCCTCCGGGGAGAGTTTAATAAATTATTGTATTGTATTGTATTGCATTGCATTGCATTGCATTGCATTGCATTGCATTGTATTGTACTGTATTGTATTGCATTGCATTGCATTGCATTGCATTGCATTGCATTGTATTGTATTGAAGATCGTCGTTGGATGGACAGTCTTTTTGGTTAATGCAAAAAACGAAGCTTGAAAACGTAGAACTACAAATAGCTTGTTAATGCGGAAAATTGTTTTCTTCGTACCTTTCCTTATTAATACGTACGGGACTTGACTGCAATACGCCGGGGTGTACTCATTTAAAACCATAGGGGACTGCAGTTGATAATTTAAACTTTTATGAGAACATTTTATATCGACCGATGTACCGATTAAAGAAGAAGTTTGTTGGTGAAACAACTACTGATCAGGGCTACGGATATGTTCGAGTTTTACCCTTGAGTTAAGGTAGGAAATATACAGCACCCTATATTTCTGAGATATGTAATCATTTTCTACGTGTATCATTAATTTATGACTGTTGTTGCGACCAATTATTATGTTAGACCTTTGGAGATGATTGGTTTTCTTCAGCCTCACTTGCACCTGACGCAGTCTGTAGAACATTCTTGAGACAACCTGTTGCACTAACAGCACTTTCCTCCAATTCAGAAGAAAAAGGCTCCTCAATGTCGTTAAGGGAAGATGCCAGTAAAGTTGTTGCCCTGTCTGTAAGTTTCATTGTTAAATTCTAAGTAGAAAAAAGTTATCAAGAATCACAAAGTCACAACAAATTGAGCATTGCATAAGCCCGAACCCGTACACTACACATAAAGACAAACCAACTATCTACGAGACGTTTGCTATTGTGTACTCAGCTCAAGGCTTCTTAAATTTACTTTCATGATCAAAAAATTAGTTTTCCAAAAACATTGTATAAAATGGCAAAATATAAAAAAAATGGGCTCTATCTTTACAAAGACGATTTCTTACCGTTATGTCCTTGCAGGTATCACAAGTTAGATTTTTCTGGTTCCCAGTCGCCAATTCGACTAGCGTCAGGATCGTGCGACACATCTGAAGGTTCTCTGGTTGTATGGAAGTTAACTTCTTGACCACTGTATTTGAAATCTAACCCAGGGAAAGCACATGTATTGTTATTTTTAAAGCGTTATTCTGGAGATAAAGCTTTTCATACCCTTTCATCATTGGTCCTTATTGTGCCATGGGCGCAAAAGTCCTCATACACCTTACCTAGCGTATTTTTTACATACGATGACAACTTCAATGTTGACATTAAAGAGACAGGGCAGAACGTACACAGTCTCTAGAGGAAGTGATTAAGTGAAGTTTTATCTTGTTTGGAGCATGAAGAATATCCGAAATAGATAAGTAAGAGAGATTTTACTGCAATTTGATTCCTATTCCGAAATGCGTGCGGGAATGATGATATTAATTTTGTTTCAACTATCACCTACTAGTATTTGTGTATCTTGGTCCAGTGGCATTCCGCAATCTGTTTTTTCATTGGCAGTCGTTATGACAGTACGAGCAAGTTGGACAGCCTGACTAATATTGCCCTGCATTAAATATCCATCAAGCTCACTGTCTTTCCCAGTGACACGGATTTTTAACCTGTTTGCAACCTCGTGTATCTCCGAAAGACAAGGATCAAGCTTGGGTGATGGCTTCACCTGAGTAAGACCAACTTAGAAAATTAATATGTTGCAGTTTTATTACTCATTTAAATATCGAATAAATGATATAATTTACAGTTGCTATCAATACAATGTCTGCAATATATCTAGGAGCGATTGTGATCTCTCCTCTATTATTTGCTGTTCCCCTCCCCTTCTCTCCTCTCCCCCCCCCCCCCACCCCACACTCCTGCCTAATACCTCGTTAAACAAAGCGCCATTATATCGCGAGTTTCTATTCAGTTGTAGTGCTGCACTTCCGATCGGTGCAATTTGCATTATATATTGGTATGAAAGAAGTAGCAATGAAAAAACAGAGGCAAACCACAATAAATCAATTACCTTGACCGCCACTGTCTCTACAACATTAACACCAACAAAATTCTTGATAACGATTTTAATATGCAATTGGAAATCATCTTCTGGTGATCCTGCCGGTAACACTGATGGAGCAGACTTGGTAGAGCTGCCATAAGATATTGGATCCTCTCCAAGACGAAATTCATACGTTATTGGTTTACTTTTATCTTGCCATTCAAAGCACTCAAAAATAAACTCGGTCTCAAGTGAGAAGCCTTCGCTGACTGATGCCTCGCAGTACCCGCCGTGCGGCTTCCCAGCTGTCTCAAAATCGAGCATGGCAAAACCTTCTGTTCCTTCTCCTGGTGTAACAAAGAGAATCAATCTGTATGTAGCGTTGGACTGCAATGAGTTTTTCTTTAGTATAATATTGGTCGCATTCACTGCGGTGGAAGTCATGTTTGTTAGAATAGGTATATCTTCCCATTCGTTTGTGTCATTCATTTTCTTTAATCGCCATTCATAAACTGAACCACTGCAAGCAGAATTGGTACATTCTGATGTCACCCGTAATTTGTTAGAAGCAGACACTATTGAACCACAATCTACAAAGCATCTGAAACAAACATAACTTTATGAAATGTTTAAGTCGATGTTACTAATGAAAAATCTACATTAATTATATCAGCGACGCTCTGCGATGTATGTTTGAAGCAAGTGAGCATATGTTGTTTGTCTTAGCAACGCATTTTCGTTTACTGTTTTTTAGCTTTTTGACGCAGCTTACTTAACTTGGAAGATTGCGAGAGTTCGTTCGCAGCTCTCTAGAACCTCTAATTTCATTTCAGGGCTAGGGTCCATTGTTAGTGTTGTTTATTGATCATTTTTTCAGCCAATAGGAACTTGTAAAGAGCTGCGTACCGCCCGATTCCGAGCTCATATCCAAAGCTTCCTTCTAGTTCGTTCATGAACATGTGATTGGCGTTACTAACATTTACCTTAATGCCACCTGCGGTATCTGGCCGTCAGCGATCTCAAATGAAATCTCGTCAAGGGAGCTTCTCTCATCTTTGGAAACATTTAGCCTCAGAACATACGTTTTTCCAATTTGAAGTTGACCAGGGTGGATGCTGATGGTTGTGGGTATTGGGTTCACCACTCCATGAAAAGAACCGAAACAATCACTGCTCACTGAGACATTTCCTTCTAAATCAAGACATGACCAGGCAAAATTTAGCCCGGTATTGTTTCCAGGGCCAATATCTTCATCATAACTCAGTGAACCGTCCACAGTTACAATGTCCTTAGATCCCCAACGCACACTGCTTCCACCATCAATAAAGGCTCTTACTGGAGCTGGGATAACTTTAATAAAGCCGTAGTTGAAGCCTCTAAGAATCTGTGGGGACGCTGAATCTCCGACAGTATACGAGGCAATGAATTTGATTAAAAAGATACCAGCAGGTATAGATCTCCTGTTTATGGTCCACTCAGAAGTGCCTTGACTCATTAACATTCCCACTGCTGACTCCGTCAGCTCCATTTTACTAATTGCAGTCCATTTGAATGTACTTTCTACTATCCTAACAGCACCCGGAAGGCCCGAAATTGTCCCGTCTAGGGCACTTCTGACAGACCGCTTTACAAGAGTAGGGTTATATATATCCCTGGAAATGTCTCTGATTATCACTGAGAAGTTTCCTGTTGAAGGATTTCATAAAGGTAAAAGGTTTTCAGAGATACAATCATAATAAACAATAAGTGAACTTTAGCGGTTCTGCCCTATCGTAACGTGAGGTCAGTTTATCTACTATGAAATAATGACTAAAAATCAAGAAATTCTCACATTCTCAGTCTAAAATCAAGCTCAGTCTTCAAACAAACAAGCAAGCAAACAAACAAACAAACAAACAGAGAAAACAAAACAATAAAAACACATTTCAAAGAAGAAATAAATGCAAGAAAATAATTGAATTAAATGAAACTTTCTATTAGTCGCAATGTAGATACGGAATTACAATGATAATCCTCGCTTTTTTAATGTAAATACTGAAACCAACTAACACAGCATCCTTATCCTTATCCTAACCCAAAATAAGCCTAATTTAAGCAATTAATGTTAGTATTAAAAAATATTGTTATAGTTATTATTATTAGTAGCCGTTGTATTTTATTGAAGTATTTATTATTTTTTCTTTCTCGAGGATAATTATGGTAATATTAGTCCAATAAAGCTAGTCGGATAATTCGGGTTGAAATGAAGTGAATGTGTGTGTATGTATGTTTCAACAATAATAATAAAAAGTAAGCCTGGTTACTGTTAATATGGGCACAAAAAATGATTTAATGGAGAAACATAAGGGTAGAAACACTTGTTTGCTCACTCACCCAAAGGCTCACAAAGTACCCCTTTTCCAGTATAGTTTTTCCAACACACACAATTAAAGGAGCCTGGATTATTATAACAATGGGCCAATCCATGACAGTTGTGAGTTGCTGTTGCACATTCATCGATATCTGTAGAAATGCAAATTACACAATAGGCCAGATATTTAAACACGGTATCTTAAACACTTCACTAAACAAACGGCAAAGAAAAGTTATCAACGGGTACTCGTTAATTGTATAACTTCCGTCAGAGTTAAATGATTATACTTGGGAACTTGCAACCCTGGTCACTTAGTTTATTTGTCATGACCACGATTTTTCTTCATTCATTAACCAGCACCAGTGGTAATATTTGAACTAATAAGCTTATTAAGAAAACACAAGATTATTTTTAAAAGTGAGCGAAATGGAAAAAAAATACAAGAAAATATTGGCAACATGGAGTCGTGACACCTCCTTTTAAGGTACCGATGGGTTAATCCTGTTTAAGGATTCGTTTATCATCATCATCATCATCATCATCATCACCATCACCGCCACCGCCACCGCCATCATCATCATCATCATCATCATCATCATCATCATCATCATCATCATCATCATTATTATTAACGCCATTCGTCAACATCACCAGGCTTAATAAGTGACAGAAGTCCTGACGTCCTCATGAAGTCCTCATTATCATTTTAAGACCCATTTTATTTTAAAAATCTCTTATTTCACCCCTCCTTCCCTTATTCCCAAACCCCACTGCAATCATGCAACATTGGATGGTGGAGAGGGGAATTTAACTTTCATCTTCCAGACGTTTAAAACAATAAAAATGCCTTAATAATTCCGAAAGTAAACATTCGCTAGTATCAATATGAGAGAATCTAACTTTGTAGTGTTTTCTTCAGATCCAATTAACTCTCCATGCACTTAAAATTTAAGCTGCTAGAGATTTTTGAATCCTTCCAGTTTCTTAAAGGCTTGCTACGCCCTGTTTGAACCAAGGATAAAATTGAACCACAACACATCCACCGCTATTCACTAACAGAGAGGGTTTGATAGAAATAATTTTCAAAAGTCGGCCAACAACAGTATGTGCTAAATGAAGATCAGTTTTAAAATGTTACAAAGCGGTACATTTTTTCAATTAACAACCATACCAGTGCATGTGACACCATCTCCTGAAAATCCTTTGTTGCAAGCACAGTTAAAAGAGCCAACTGTGTTGTTACAGTAAGCGTTCACGTCACAGTTGTGAGTTCCATTAGGGCTGCATTCGTTTATATCTGCAGAGACATTACCCTCACCTCTAAGATAACAATTATCGTATCTGTATATTTGTAGTGTTTATATTTGCATTTTTTAAACCAGTCTACTTATTTCCTTGATTTTTACTGTTTTTACTATTTATTATATATACGGCTGTCATTGCATTAGCTATTCTTGGGTTGCACTGTCACGCAATAGAAAATTAAATCGAAAACCATTTGGTGGATGAAGTCAAGAAATTGCGATATTATAGAAGATAATTAAAGAAGTCATCTCTCCAAGTTTTAGGTCCGTGCGTTATTCCAAACTTCAGATATTCGTCGAAGTGTTGCGTACTAATTTCTAGAGCCCAGTATGGAGCCGCCATGTTGGCGTACAACTTTGGTACACCAATATGGCGGCTGGGAAATGGTGTAAACATCTGGAACTTACTTTGGTTATCTAAGCGACTGACTATCTGTACTGAACATACAAACATTTTCATAAACACCTTTCCAAATGCTTTTACTTCTGAAATGGCTAAAAATCCCGAGATAATTATATATTATTTGAAAGACACGATCATAAGTTTATGTCACGCACCGCCATAACTCTGAAATTCAAACTGCACTGTTTTCCAAACGAAGCATGCTATTGAGCTGAAAGATTGTAAGCAGACATAAAATTGGCACCTCTTCTGCCTGATGAGGATAAAAACTTTGGTGACTCTTTAATTTTGGATTTTAGAATTTCATCACGTCACGGTAATCTACCCCTACGCATGCACCATTCGCATTTCGGCATTGTCGCGACCTGTGGGACAACCTTCTTCGGAACTGATGTATTTTGAAAAAACAAACCTGTGCACTGTCGACCATCTCCGGTATATCCATTTTTACAGCTACAAATGAATGAACCGTCTGAGTTTGAGCAAGAAGCATCTGGGTGACAGCCATGAGTCGGGGTCGCGCATTCATCAATATCTTAACAGTAAGCAAATCGAAATTGAAATATTAATGAATTGTGTGACTTACTTGACTAAGTTCCTACCTCTGCCCTGGAAGAATAGGGCCATAATTTCAATGAATTGTACAGACCAAATATATTGATCTACAAAATAAATGCCAAATGGAATATTTGTATGCAAATTTTGTCTTCATCATTTTTCTTAGTCGTTACTTTGCGAAGTCGAAATGATGGTAAGTGGATCATAGTGCGATAAGGAATACAGTAATAAAAACCGATATTCAAATTAACGGCTTGTCAGAATACTTGTCATTAGTTTATCTTTTATAAAAAAGTAATACAAAGAGTATTATAAGTATTATATATATATATAGGCAGTGCAATATCGCATCATAGGTCAAAAAGTTAATAATAAATCACTTACCGCTACAAGATATGCCGTCCCCACTGTATCCTTTGTTGCAGGTACAATTAAAAGAACCAGCAGAATTGTTGCAAGTCGCCGATGAATGACAGTTGTGAGTATTTTCCGTACATTCGTTAGTGTCTGTCGACAAGAGTATTAGAAAGGTAATGGGAGGGCTTTTTAAGAAATAAAATACATCAAGCTTCTTCTGCTATCATAATCTTAAAACGATGGGTAAAAATCGGTAACTGCGACTAAGAAAGCCCGAGACATAATTTTAGTCACAGGCATCCGTGTTTCAGTATCAACGGTGTTGAAAAGTTTCAAATCTGGAAGACCTGAATCCTCAACTGACTTCTCGTACGTGTTGAACAAAAACGTACATGAGTTGGTTATTCAAAGCGGATCATGACAAAGGAATCACAAAGCGCTTTACGGAAACCTATCAAGGCTACCGTCCATTTGCCTTATCTTTCAACTGCCGTTGATGACAGAATGTTCAGTTGTAACTGTGTTGCTTAGCTCTGTTCACCGGCGCGAGTTTTTAACAACATCGAGTTGTGAAATTATTCACTGGGCTCTGAAGACTGCGCAGCTATATTATAGATTAGGCGAAACTTCAAGACGTCACAACAAGTGAGCAGGACAGTCACCAAAGCTGGGAAAGTATGAAAACAAGAAATAATATCCGTGAAGGAATGAATGAACGAATGAGCGAACAAACGAACGAACGAGCGAACGAACGAGCGAACGAGCGAACGAGCGAACGAGCGAACGAGCGAACGAGCGAACGAGCGAACGAGCGAACGAGCGAACGAGCGAACGAGCGAACGAGCGAACGAGCGAACGAGCGAACGAGCGAACGAGCGAACGAGCGAACGAGCGAACGAGCGAACGAGCGAACGAGCGAACGAGCGAACGAGCGAACGAGCGAACGAGCGAACGAGCGAACGAGCGAACGAGCGAACGAGCGAACGAGCGAACGAGCGAACGAGCGAACGAGCGAACGAGCGAACGAGCGAACGAGCGAACGAGCGAACGAGCGAACGAGCGAACGAGCGAACGAACGAACGAACGATTGAACGAACGAACGAGCGAATGAATGAACTTTATTCATTTGTCAGAGTATTCAGCTTAGTTAACTAATTGAGGACCAAGGAATGTTTGCCATATCAAACTGAGGAGGAGCGGGACACATTTCAAAGTCTAATCAAAGTTATAAAACTTTGATTTAAAATGATGGTATGCATTCCACTAACCTTTGCATGGAACGCCGGAATAGCCTTCATCGCAGGTGCATGTATCTGAACCATTTGTGCCTGAACATGCATCATTCGCATCTGTACATGTAAAACGTTTTGCTCGATCGATTAGATGTTAGAAGAAAAGGCTAAAAGTAATCCTGTAGGAGTGCAACGTTTTTCTTCATGAACAAACAAATAAACAATGGAATAGGCCATTTCCGAGTTACCGTTTTCCTCTGTTTCAAAACGAGTCTAAGTGCGAAACTATTCATATCAAAATGAGCGTGTTTTGCATGAGAATGACGATGCAGGCCGGTAAAACACATTTTCATGTGAGTGGTTTCGCACTTAGACTCGTTTTTACACTGAGGCAAAAGCGAACTCGGAAATGGGCTATTAACGTGGAAGAAAACTGAAAACGGAATTACCTTAATACGCCGCTATTTTTTGCCAGTTTTAATAATCGCACTACTCGTAACGATCAAGCTAGGAAGGTAGGCTATGCCAATTACTTGGAAAATAATCACTAGTTCATAAACCATGAGCAGCAACAACAACTTACCCTTGACACCACAGTAACGCTGATCACAGCCATTTGGCGTTTTTAGCTTGTAAACGTAGAATCCACTGCAGTTGCGTATCTCAACCGAATATGACGTTTGACAGCAGCTTGAGGTATAATGCATGCATGCGCTTCTGGTTACAGTGTCGTAAGCGACAGTGGGGTGATCGCCTCTGATCCAGCCAGCCTGGTCCGAGCCGCAAGTTGAGTGTGGAATGCAATAGGGAGCCATCATTGTGCCAGCGTCTCCAGTGAAGCGGTACCAGTGATTACCGGTAATGTTATCAACATCGCAGTAATCATTGACATCTTTATAACTATAGTATCTGTTGGCCTCATTAAGTTTCTTGTATCCCGATAGAGTGCATTCCGTTGGTATACCTGGGACTGTTAACAAAATTGTCAACGCACTTTATTTAAGCAATAGACCACAAGTTTCTATGGTTTATAAGCTGATAAACCACGCGGGATGTTGGCAGAACACGAGAAGAATTTGTAAATCACGAGCCGCAGGCGAGTGATTTACGAATTCTTCGAGTGTTCTTCCAACATCCCAAGTGGTTTATCAGCCAAGAACCATAGAAACTTGTGGTCTATTGCTTTTATATAATAATTCAGAAGACGCGCGATTTTTCCATGAGTTTACTGGCACAATAAACCATAGCTGATTGACCAATCAGAGCGCGCGCATTGATTTGGTTATTATATAAATAAAAATAGCAGACGCTTTCAGTAGCAACGTTTTCAAAAGCCTAAACGGAGGTAAAACAAATAGTGAAAACAGAAGCGGCCAGAGCATAAACAGACGCAAAACAAGTACTGGAAAATCGTTCAGTCGTTTAGGTTGTCCTTACTTGGGATCACAGCAGCGCATACAAGCATAAGAATAAACCAACACTCAAACACAGTTATACCGTATTTTCTGTATTAAGCCCCAAGTTCCAAATGAACGCATGGTCTATAATACAGCGACCTATATTTTTTATTGCAGAATTTTGGTGAACTAATCATCATCTTTAAGTTAAAAAAATAAAAAGAAAAATTATTGGATAGAAAAAGATATAGTTAAAACCTTCAGAAAATCGTTACTCGAGGATGCCAATTATAGCCTTGGGAACAACGACTCGAGGTACGTTTTGTGTCGATATCGTTTATATTTGTCTGATTTTTGCCATAAATGAAATGTTAAATTTTTCCATATAATCCAGACTTACTCGCTATCAAGATTTTTTCCAAGTATTCGGTTAATAATCTGTCTTTTCAGCTACCGCAAAATTTACCGTGAAACGATGGGTGGGATGGGTGCTTGGAAGGGAACATTCAGGGAAAGTTTCAAAAAAATTGTTGGATAACTTTTATTTCTGAGGAATCAACTTATAAAAAAAGTCACTCACCCACATTTGTGACGCAGTATCTTAAACTGCAAGTAGGCGAGGGTACTAATTTATAAACATAGAAGTTTCCACAGTTTTTGACTTTAATTGAAGTACTCCAAGAACAACACTGTGTACTATCGCTGAAACACGCTTTCCTTGGCGCCATCCCTTCAGCAACTGCGGGGTGAATTCCGTTCAACCAGCCAGGATAATTCGTGCCGCATATACCGGTTTGCGGCTGCGGACAGCTCTCCGGCAAGTAGGAAAATCCTGCGTCACCAGTGAAGCGGTACCATTTAGTAGCAAGGGAAGTGTCGCATAGACCATTGTTGGGAGTACTTACATTTCTGTCAGTAGAATCAAGTTTCCTGTACGAGATGCAAATGTCTGCAATTACAAAGAAAACGGACATAGTAATATTGCAATTATTTCCCGTCGCTGTTGTTCAAACTACAAAAATTACAAGGCGAACGTAAACTTAAGGGAATGACATCTTTAGTAAACGTTAATCTTCAAAGCCTGTTCATCAACTACCACCCCAGTGTTAATTTTCATGACAAAATAAAGGCTACATGTATCTGACTTACCCTTGCATGGAGCCCCTTGGTAACCTTCACTGCACGTACATTCATCCGCACCATCGCTTACAGAACAGGCATCACTCTTATCTGCACAAATGAAATTGATTTTTCATTACATTTGGAAAATATAGCCTCAAACTTAACATTTTGTTAGTGCGTCGCGTATACAAAAACAGCATGGCCTAGTAATTTGCGCAATTTAATCCTGAGAGTCCTGGTTCAAATCCTGGGTTTGTTTTCAACATATCCACACTTTGTAAATAGGTATAGCCTACTGGTCGATCAGCCTCCTGCCAGTTGAAATTTTTAGAAAGCTTCTGCTCGATTTTCAACATTAATATTTTGTTTTCCCCACAATTTTCTTAGCAGTGCTTTAATACACTGGCGCTTAAATAAAGTATTTATTTATTTTTCTTAAACAAACAGACAAATGAAAAAGTCAATTGCGTAAAATTTGGAAGCCGGCTTATTCGTCGGATATTTTGCAGAAAATGTTCTTATCAACACTTCACAACTTTCCCAGGTAGAGCACCGGGATACTGTGCGAGATGTATCGGACCCGATTCCCAGACCGCACCGATACTCGGGTTCTTAAAAATAACTGAGGAGAACGTGTTGTCTTCAATGCAATAACGTAACGTCTCCAAATGGTTAGATGTTCTAGGCTCTGGAATATCATATATATAGAAGTACGATAAAACCGCCGTAGTCCCTGTCTTCAGTAGGGAGTTTAAGAAACCACGACGGCGACGCTGAGAACAACGTCGGTTAAAAATGAATTTTTATTATATATATAGCGACAATTTTAGGTAATAAACCTTGCAGATAGAATTCTATATCTGCTATATTTTCACATGTGAGAAAAGCGATACGTCCAATCAGCTTCGCGTATAGCTTTCTTCACATGTGAAAAATATAACCAATCAGCATCAAGAGTAGAACGACCTAACCAATCAGAGCGCGGGAATTCAAATGGTTTCCAACGAGGTGGTGAAAACAACACGCTGTAAGTTTGCAAGCTCTCGAAGACAGTTTATGTTTTGGCTACAAATTTTGTACTTTTGAGAACTTTATGGAAAAGAAAGCCGTCAGAAACACGCCAAGCAAAACCTTTAGAACACAGTTATGATATGGAAATGCTAAAACCATTCTCCAGGCGGAGCGAAGACAAACTAAATGTCGATAAGGGAAAGCCAAGAAATGAAAGACTTTCATTGTAGCTTTGATACAACGCAGCCGTGGACGTTCTAAGAAAATTCAAGCACTCTTGGGAACACCAGGGTAAAGTAAATATTTCACTTTTGAATATGGTTTACGTCGTAATTACTGTTTAATGAACCGACTCCTTGTGTTATCACAACTTTTGTTCAAAAATTCGCCAGTTGATTTGCGTGCAGTAGTTGATTCACTTATGGCGACGTTTCTCGATGCGATAGCAAAAGCTTTTCTTTTAAAAAGTATGAACACAGTGTGTTTTATACCGCTATTTAAATAAAGTTCTTTTTTACGATAGCTTGTCCTCGCCGTAATTTTTCTTTTCTATTTAAAAGAGATCTCGCTTGGAAAGCCATCAGAATGCATTTGCAGCTTTGTTTTCCTCGTAGCGCTGCGTTTAACTCTTTAATTATAAACTAGAAAAATCGCTTTAAGTTTACAATGGTTGAGTACTCGTTATATATAATAAACAAATTACACCATAGAAAGTGCTTTGTACGGATTATTATTCACTCGTCGCAAAACTTTGGAAAACTCACTCGTTCGCTGCGCTCACTCGTTCGTTTTCCAAAGTTTTGCAACTCGTGAATAAAAATCCGTACGTCGCACTTTCTATGAAGTAATCTATATATATTTTACCCACGAATACTCTAAAGTCATTTAGTCTGTTTCTGACTGTCATAAATATCTCAAAACTGAATCTGGAACACAGCGATAAATTCGAAATAGAAATTAAAAAAATAGCCTTCGTGGCTCACGTTCTCTACACAACGTAGAATTTGGACATTTCACGTTGTTGTTCTGCAGAGGACGGCAAAGCAATGTACAAAGAATTATAACGCACGTGCAAAGCCACTGTTCTGTTCATCAAACCAGGCTTTTGTTTAGCGACGTTGCCGTTGCCGTTGTGGTTTTCTTAAACTCCCTACTAGTATCTTAAATATTACGGTCAGCTGGGGAGGTCAAAGAACCTAGATACTTATCGCAAAGAGTAGGGTATCGATCGTTTTCTTGGTGTTGTGGTCTGGTCTATTGTGATGTGAAGGTTGGGGTTAGCTAGTGCTCTACATATTAGCATAGTATCGCTGGGGGCCTAACAAGCCCCTCCAACCCCAGGAGAAATAAAGGTATGATGTAAAAGGCTAACGCTTTTTAACAGGAAGGTTATCTTGAGTTGTGTTACAGTTTTTAAATCAATTTCAGTGTAATTTTCTCATGGAAAACAGCTTTCGACCAATGCAAGTTATATTGTAAAATATGACGTAGCCAATAAAGATAAGCAAGCAGGAGATGTTATGCCATTTAGCAAAGTGAACTTACTGTTAACACCACAGTAACGCTGATCACAACCACTTGGTTTCTGTAGCTTATAAACGTAGAATCCACTGCAGTTGCGTATCTCAACCGAATACGACGTTTGACAGCAGCTTGATCCACCATGCATACACGCAGTTCGTGTTACCGTCTCGTAAGCTACATTCGGATGATCACCGCCTGTAATCCAACCACTCATCTCAGAGTTGCAAGTTGACTTCGGAATGCAGTAAGGCGCCATCATGATTCCTGCATCCCCCGTGAAACGGTACCATAGGTTACTGGTAATGTTATCAGCATCGCAATAAGTTTTGCCGTCATTATTGCCCCAATATCTATTGGACTCATTAAGCTCGGTGTACCCAGACGGTGTGCATTCTGCTGGTATACCTGGAACTGTTTAGAAAGACGCAACAGAACCATTTTATATAAAACAGAGATTGAATCTCTTTTAATTTATTAGAAATATTTCATTACGGTGTGTTCTGAAAGCATATAAAAACAAATAGTGAGAGAATAAGCGACCAATGGATAAGAAATTAGGAACCGTCACATTCACATGTCTTTATACGCTGCCCTCACTAAGTATCACCCCAAGATAAGCAGAATTAACGTGACGTGTAAGCCGTGAGAAGCGATCGGGGGTGGGTGTAGCCATTTTATAAAGTGTGTTTCAGCTCCTTAAAAATGTGAGCGTAAGAATAATCATAGATGTAGATTCGAAGACGCGAAGAATACAAGGTTGTGCATCTCTCGTGCACGTGCTTGCTTGCTTGTGTCTAATAGGGACAAAGTAACATTGGAAAATGTAGCACGATTTAAATCCACCACGTCGTTGTTGTTGTCGTAGTTTGTTTTGGCTGTTTTTTAATTTCTCCGCATATAAGTGAAAGCTAAAAAAGGTAAAAATGCAAAGGTGAATTTAATTTCTTTCAAAACAGGTGAACTGCATTAGCTGGTGTAACGCACCGTTGTCAAAAGGAGAAGAATCGTTGATTAAAATTATGACTAAACGGGAATGCGTTTTCTTGGTAATTTGGAAGTAAGAATCTCAGACAATTGTACACTGTACGAGTTCGCCCCCTCTCTCCACTTAAAATTTTGGAAAAAAAACAGTTATTTTTGTTATCTAGTTAAAAAATAATACAAGAAGGTGGAAGAGGGGTAAACGTTACCCACGTCATGTGTCCGATCTGTCTGGGATTGTAGGTGTAAAGGAGATCAGCAAAGTTGTCAAAATTATTGGCGTCAATTTTACTTTTAATTAATCACTGTTCTATAAAATGAATTTCGACACGATTGAGAAATCTTTAAGAGGGTAAGTCTAAAAGGCTGGCGATGGAAAGATCTAACGTTGCTTGGAAAAATATAAATGATAAAGGCATAAAGGGTATGTATGTATGTATGTATTCGCTATAACAAAATAGATATATACCGCGGGCTTCTCTAACTTCAGACAAAAAAGATTTTATTAACCGTCGGACGTACAAGCAAACTCATACCCCCACCGTGGTACAACGGTGGAGGGGGGTGATGGGAGGAACCCCTCCCCTGGGTTTTCGTTGGATTAAGATACTTTGGAACGGGTAAACCGTCAATAGATAGCCTCCTCACAGACCGCCTTTTATCATTAACTATGCAACCTTGATATGGCGCAAGAGGCACCGAAACCTTGGTTTCTATCACTTACATTTCTTGTCTCGTGTATTTCTAAATCGTTTCTTATAAGTATAATTATCTCTTACCCTTGTTAAATAGTTAACTCTCGTTTGTTATTGTTAGTATTATAATTTCATTTCTTTTTTGACCGCTTTTTTAGCTTAATATAATTTATTAATTAAAAAACAATGATAAGTCAAAGACTACTGCAAGGCTGAAACAACGTGATATCTTTTGAACAATATTTCGGCTGGCCAAACCAGCCTTCTCGATCAGGTTTAGATGTAACATCTAAACCTGAAGAAGGCTGGTCTGGCCAGCCGAAATATTGTTCAAAATATATCACGTTGTTTCAGCCTTGCAGTAGTCTTTGACTTATCATCGTTTATTAATTTTTCAAGTTTGGCTGATTAGATCTCCTGCAAGATCCAACGTTCAATCAAGCAGGATCTTCGTACATGGTTTTTGCAGTCAATTTTTTTTAAACACTGATATTTTTATATATACTGTACAGTATGCTTAATAAAATAAAAAATAAAAAAATAAGTATTATTATTATTATCATTATCGTTATCGTTATTGTTATCGTTAGTTATTATTATTATTATTATTATTATTATTATTACTATGTCAATTCTTTTATTTTTATAATAAAATAATTACGAATATTATTATTACTATTATTATTATTATTGTTATTATTTTTATTATTATTATTATTATTATTATTATAAACAAGTGTTCAACTAAAACCGTCGTTTCTTTTCTTCCTCGACAAAACATGAATAAAACAAAATAGAAAATAAGCAGATATATCAATTGCTCACCCACATTTGTGACGCAGTATCCTAGATTACAAGTAGGCGAAGGTACCAACTTATATATATAGAAATCCTGACAGTTCTGAACTTCAATTGTGCTGCTATACTGACAGCACCCTCCAGTATTGCTGTAACACACTGTCCTTGTCACCGCGCCTTCTGCAGCCGTTGGGTGGATTCCGTTTAACCAACCAGGATAAGAAGTGCCGCAAACGTCTGCTTGCGGCTGTGGACAACTTTCTGGCAAATAGGATTCATGTTCACCGGTGAAGCGGTACCATAGACTAGCAAGGGGATTGTCGCATCGACCTTGATAAGGAGTGCTTAGCTTTCTGTTGGCAGAGTCCAGTGACGAGTACGACTGACAATCTGGCAATTTTAAAACGATGTGGATGAAACTTTCCTACCAACAACGGACTAAATTTGTAATATTTAATGGCAATTAGATTCAATTTCTCATTTCCGTATTCCTTTCGAGAAATAAATATTCAATGCTCAAACCCCAACTAGATTCAAAACGCGAATGTCGATGTTGTCTAGCTTCATTGACAGGTTAATGAAAACTTGTATCATTTCATGATCGGCTGCAAACATCATGCACGGTATTTATAATTTAGAAGCGACCTACCACCTGTTTCTCTGCGTATTCTCTTTCGTTCAACAATTTGATGTAAGGCTCCTGTATCTAAGGGCTTTATTTTCCAATAGAACGTTCGTCTTTTTTCATTTAGTGGTTTTCGTACATTCCAAACCGTTGTGGCAGGAAATTTAGATTATCATTTTGCAGTTGGAAGAAAGACCAAATCACCAGGCCCCAGTTGTTCAAAGGGTGGATAACGCTATACACCGGATAAATCACAATCCAGTGGATAAGTGTTGGCAAAACAAACTGCACTATCCAGTGGATAGTGATTTATCCAGTGGATAGCGTTATCCACTCTTTGAACAACCGGGGCCCATACATGGAGATTAAATACCAGCAGTTAGAGTAATTATTAGTTATTCCTACATACTGACGGCGCACAATTATTAGACCATATTACATCTTTAGGAAACTTCGTCAGATTTGATGAATGATATGACTAATGAAACCATGCACCCAAACCTGCATATGCCAAGTCTCCATTTGTTAATAGCATCAAGACTGGGATAAGGAGCCAAGATATCATTTTCTGAAATTCAAGTCAATTGATAAGCTCACTACACGAAATGGAAAAATGGTGTAACATTTTAAAATAATTACGAAGAAATTCCGTTGATTGCATTTTGGAACTGTTATAATTGTAAAGCTGCTTAAGCTATCTAGAGTTCTACATGCATCCATAAAGGGTACCTTAAATCCCACGTAAAGATTTCCGCCGAGCTGCGTAAAATGCTTTAGGAAGCTAATATAATCGGTCCAATGTGAATTGCAAAACGGGTTCAAAATAAATAGGCGGGATCAGTTAGTTTCAGGCTCAAAAGTGGCACCTCCAACGATTATTGTGTTCTATGATCTATGATGGTAGCTGATCAATTTATACCAAAAGAAAAGTCAAACGGAAGTTTTATCTAAGCTTCGCTTCCTTTGACGCGCATTCAAACACAAAAACATGAATAATTAATGCACTTCATGCGGACTTACCTTCAGGTGACTGTAGCACTGAGACCTACATACTTTCCTCTGGTCTTTTGTAATGGAATGTCTTCAGGCAAGTGCTATAATCAACTGCTTCGGTGTTGTTGTGACCTTGCGATACTTCTCTTTGCAAGTTTAAGGTTCAAATTTACTTTCACCAAGTCAAAATGTTGCCCCATGGAGACTTTTCTCTTCTTGTTTAATTCGGTAAGATAATCAAATAAATGTTTAACAATATTTTCTTGGAGACGAAGTGATTGGTTTTACTTCCAGAACAATGGATTCTGAATGTTTTGATCTAGAATAATTACCAACTTTAAAGGAACCCATTCTTACAGTTGGGTCTAGCTGTGGGATATTAAATAAACAATCCCTATCTGATTAGCGTCGCTCTAGTGTTCCAAACTATTCTTTGTTCTATACCAGCTGTTCATAATTTTTGCTTCCACTAAAGCGAAGTTATTTTTACATGTCTGTTGTAAAACGTTGTGAAGATTCTGCAAGATAAAGTTTAAAATCACTTTTATCAGCAAATAAACGCTGCAAATGAATTCATGGAGATTGTTATGGACAAGCGCGCAATGACAGTTTATCTGATCCACAGCTAACGGTTACCTTGCATTGCGCTACTTTAATTAGGCAGCCAAGCAATACCATCTTTAAGCGGAATTTCTAAACGGCTGTACCAGTCTTTGACTAAGATATATTTGATTTGGCTCAAATGTCGCAAAACGATTTCACAATGGTCTAAAATGTTTTCTTTCCGGATATTTTGATCTGCAAATTTCCACTGCTATGGGGAAAACAACTTCATTGAATTTTTAAAACAATGAAATAATAAAAAGCGGTAATCAGCTGATTTCAACATTGGGTTGAAATATTGAGCTTAAAGCTGTTTGTAGACGATTCGGTGCATTTAAGAGGCCGAAAATTGTTTCTACTGAAAAACGCAGTTAATACGCCAACGCTTGTCGTATAGGTATTTGTGGGGTTAAATTACATATTTTAGCACATTATTACCCAATCTGCATTTCCAATCCCCATTTTTTGCTTTTTTCACGACAATCCTTACTTCGTGGAATGCAGGTAGAATTACACGCGTGATGAGGAGAATGATTGAGCGAAAATCTTGGCTTTCCTTAGGGTTTTTGTCTATGAAAATCGAGCTGTTGTCACGTGGTCTATCAAAACATTGCGTTCAGTTAGCGCCTCGCAGGAAGACTGGGCTCCTATCAGGGATTACAGAGTGTTTTTTTTTTCATCCTTGCTTTCAGTTTCCGCGGCAAGACGTCTTCACCTTTTTTGCTTGAGTTCTGTATCATGCATTTTTCTGGATGGGCCGAATATTTAGCTTCATGATTTTTTTTGAAAGAAAGAAAAATGCGAAACCCATCCGGATTTGTTTGCTGGTGGCCGATAATAAGGAAGCTTCAAAGGAACATACGCTTTTACTCAAAATCAGAGTTGTTTTCTGAAAATTACAGTTTGGTTGTTGAAAATAAGAGTTGATTTGGAGTGATTTATTATTTCATTGTTTTAACAATCTATCCTTATGCCATACTTGTCTCACTTTGTTTGCTTTTGTGGTTTACTTGGCACTGCTAGAGAACACCTTGCATCCAATGCAAGGCGAGGGGAGCCAACTTTTTATCATGTAAACGTTTCGCTGCTATATAAAAAGAAATGTATGAAAATTATCTCGCCTTTGGTAGCTCAGTACGGAGGGTAACCCTCCATATAAACATCCCCTAAAATTTATTTCCTTAATACAATAAAAGATAATTACGAATAGCTTCTTCAATAATTTTGTTCCAGAATAACAGTGGAGAAGCTTCTCCGTTGTTAGTCTATAGATGCTCAACAAATGATGTTTTGCCCTGGGTGTTGCAAAAAGTATTATCCTTTATTGAGATTATCGTTTCGTGATTTCTCGAAGAAGGAATTACAGGTTAAACGGCCAAACATTTTAGACTAAAGCTGAAATCAAATTTTCCAGGAAATAAGATGTCTAACTGTACACCATAAGCTACAAGAGGAGAAAATTTTTTTTGACAGTGAACCCAAATGACTCTCAATCTTGACCTTCATCTGTCGAATGTTTTGACATTTTTTTATGCCACAAAATTCTATGTTGGGTAATAGTGAATGGATTCGAGTGTACTCTCATGTGGCATCATTTTCAATAAGTAATCAATGAATTTATGTTCGTAAGGATCGTAAAAAATGTAGAAAATGCCCAATAACGCCGATTGGTTCCCATAGGTTGCGGCTGTGTGTACTGGTGTTGGAATTAAGTGTTAGCTCTCTTATAAATCTGGGGCGGATCTAGGGGGGGGGGGGGGTTCGGGAGGTTCGATCGAACCCCCTAAATTAAAACAGCTAACGTCAAAAACTTGTAAAAATATGAAATAAATACAGTCAATCTTAAAGTCAAAATGTTCTTAGCCAAGTTAAACCTCTGATTCTCAGTAAAGTGCATTATATTTTTATCATACTTTTATTAATGCAAATTTGCGTGTTTTTACGTAGTTTTGTTATATTTTTCTGAAAAAAAAAAAGACGAAGAAAATTATGAGCAATTGTTTGTTTGCTTGTTTGTTGGTTTCCTATGTGACTATTTTAATATTCTTGTAAGTGAGAAATGATTATCACAGCGAATTTTCCAAGTTAAGCAACCCTTGACCTCGCGATACCGGTGCGATGCTCTCATTACCAACTTAGCTATGAAGCTATACAGTACAAGATGAGTTGTGAGTACATTTTGTCTGTTCAAGCAGCACGTACTCATTATTTAATACAGATCATGAAACACACGTTTCAATGTTTTATTATACTTTATAATATAAATAGGATTCTGCGCGCGTTCTGATTGGTCAAAACCCCTTGTTTATCAGAGTATAAAAAAGAAAAAGCGTGTTTTATTGTTTTCCGCCAGTTTTGCGCGGGTGAAAATTCGCAACGGATGACGGAAAAGATTTTCCATGAAGAAATTCCCGACAAAATTCTGAGTAAAACTGTAGAAATTGTCGAGGAAGTTTCTAAGTTCGAGAGGAAAGTAGAATAAGCGAAATTAAATTGCTTCAGTTTATCGATCGTGCGTGTTTTGGTGTTTTTACTTGCGGTGTATAAAATCTATATCATAAAGCAAATAAAGAAGCCTAAGCCATGTATTATGCTGTCATAAAACACTCTGGACATTTGAGAACACTCGAGAAATGTAGAAAACACTCGTCTGCGGCTCGTGTTTTCTACATTTCCGTCGTGTTCTCAAATGCCCGTCGTGCTTTATGGCAGTATAATACATGGCTTAGGCTTCTTTATTTGTTAAATATACACGATAACTACATTATGCTAACAAACGAGTATCTAAACGTGTAGGCCTTCATACAAGGTCATACAAGGTCATTCCGGAGATCTCAAAGGAGCGTTTGAAACTGTGAGGTTATTTGGGCTTGTTTGCTTTTTAATAGAAAAACATGCGAGGACCTATAATTATTTTTTCAAAAAAATTAATTGGTTTGTTTATTTATTTTTACGCAATCAGAATTTTACAAGCCCGAACACCGCCATTTCAATGTTAATCAATGAACGAGTAAGGAAATTATCAGAACATAAATAACTGATCATGAGAGAGTTTATCCACATTTGAAACAAATAGAGTGGGGAAGGAATTAGGGCGAACGCACCCGAGGAACGAAGAACGGACTCGAGAGAGCGGCGGAGATCGAGCCTAGTAAGGAATCGTGCCCTGTAAATCTTTCTTACAAAGGGTAGGTTAGATACACTCCCCCCCCCCCCCACCACCACCACCACCAGTAAAAGAGCAATAACACACTTTCTTTTAAGTAAAAACACTTATCGAAAGAAAAATCATTATGATAGTCACTGATTCTAGCTGGTACTTCATTCTTAGACAAATCCCAGCATCAGTAAACAGAGGCCTTGTTCTGTTGTCACAAAATGGGTTATGATTACCCATGAGAGTTTTTTGCTCCTGGACACCAAACGTACAATACTTTTGCCTCGCCTTATCGATGCAAGCTTTGGCGTTTTCGAATTCTTCGCATAACGGCGAAGGAACAGGAATAAATTTGGAACGGAACGTTCTCCCGCAATCAACAGCTTCAGCGGTGTAATCATTTTCACAAGATGCAACTGTTTGTAGTAGGGGAGGAAGATCATCCCAAGGGATTCGCTTTACAGAAGACTCGCAAAGTAGCTGTGTTCCTTGTACGATCTGCAGGACCACAAGACTCAGTGCTTCCAGTAGTACAGAGTTCGGAGAAGGTCCTACGCAGGGCTTAAACCGTGTCTTCAAACAGCGTAAAAATGTCTGAGATTGGTCTCTGATAAAACAAACAACAATAAAAACTTTTGCAATACCTGCAATATAACAAAGATCACATATCACATTCTAACTAAGTGATATTACACGAGACAGAGTGACTCAATTCGTGTTATATATACCAGACCACGTTTAGGACTTGTGCCAACGAAACGTCTTACTTTACGTATCACACGATGTTGACTTTTCCGTTTAACCCTTTTCAAACCAAGGTGGGTGGGCTCTTTTGAGATCCGAGCCAACTTTAACTTCAAAACAGTTAAGGCTACAAGGGCTCAACCTTGTGACTTTTCCTAAACATTTATTGGAAACAATTTGACTAATGTCACGCGACCAGCGACTTGGACGTTTCCATGACAATTGGTGTTTGACAGCCATGTTTCAGAAAATTTACATCTTTTTGTTTTTATCGACGATTTTTATAGTTTTATGTTTCAATTTGAATTCAACTCTAAATTTAGCAGCAGTTTGTCATATTAGATGCGAGTGAAGGATTTCTTAACACTTTTCTGTTAATGGTTTGTGGTTCTACATCGAATTGCCACAGAATTGCCGGTTTGCAACCAATCCCGAGAGATTCAAATGACAATATCGTGGCGGCCATGTTGGATGGCCAAACAAAAGAACCTAACCAGAAATCTTCTATTCGTGTAATCCAACATGGCGTCGATGACGACACTTGCAAACCAAGAAATAAAAGCATATGTACATATTAGAATTAGTGTGTGGATCATCATACGTTAACCGGGTGACCATAGCACAACCGATTTTCAAATAACAAGTTTGAAGTTGCCCCCGGTCAAAAGAAGTTGAAAAAAGTCGTTTCGATGTCTCGCATAACGCTCACCTTAAGTCATCTTCCATGTGACATGTCGAAATATATTTTCATAGCAGCTTACGATATTTATGAGAAAGCTGAACAATATTAATCACTTAAATATCAGTCGAGGCACTAAAAGTATACCTGCAATTAGCTTCCACCTCCGTTGAATAAATCGTTTCCAGGAAAATATCTTCACACATGATCGCCTCCTTGTAAAAGAAATTATTTTCACACACAAACCTGAACCGAGCTGATGTAAGAGCTGCAAGCGAACAACACAGTAACAAGAATAGTTAACCAGCATGTAAACCGAAGCAAGGAACCAATATCCACTTAGCTTTCAAGTATAAGAACCAATCAGCTGCAGGTCAGCCCTTATCTTCTGCTTCCGTATCACAAAGCGACTAGGTGTAGTCGGAGTATTTGTGCCCCTGCCGGACTAGTTTATATTCTACTGCATCGCAGGATTACCCCTCGCATTTAACTTCCGCGTAGCCATTTATACTCCTGGTAGCTGGAAAGAAGCGCTACAAGAGTGAAGTTTCTTGCCCAAGAGCTCAGAACAATAACTCCAGCTAATATTCGAATAACCTCCTACGCAGGCGTTATTAAGGGATTACGTTACACTTGTCCCCACTAACATCTGCTTAACCGAGGCCAACATTCCTTTCCGCCGCTTCGCCAATCAGATTTTACCTACTAAAATCCTGAAAGCCGACCTTCACCTTGACCGCCACTTAGCCAATCAGATTTTACCAACTAAAATCCCCACGACGCCTCTCCCGCCGCGAGACACGCGATGAGATGAAACCTGCCAGGGACGATTGATTTTGCTCCAAGTCAGAGATTTCTCTGGTAAATTCATTTTAGATGAAAGCAATTACTGAATTTGCAAAGGGAAACTTATTTGCTGAAGGAAAGAGATATACACTCCTTAATTTATCAACTGGCTACGGTAAGTCGTTTGTTATCAAGCTTTGCCTTCAGTGTGTTCGACAGTCTCATTGATTTTCAGTTTTCATATTTTTCCCCACAACTCCGCAAAAAGACATACAATCCAGCAACGAATTACTGAAGTTCAGCCAAGCTAGCCTATGGGTCAAAGTTTCCACGTTTCAGACTCTAAACGACTGTGTAGCGATTTTGGTGTTCGGAAAAATATTATTTCAAGTGTGTGCGCCATTCATTAATCGTCGGTTGTTCAAACCCAATTTTAAGCAAATGGAGGCCTCAAATCACAAGGGCCAATGAACTATCGAAAGGAGAAGTTGAATATATTTTCAAGCCAGCCTTTTAACCCAGCAGCACTGGACGTTTCAAATCAAGTTTGTCGAATCAATGATTCAGCGCGGTGAAGTTGTATTCGCCTTGACTGGCTCTTTCCAATTTTACCCTTTGATTTGTTCGCTCGTAAATACCACGGATGTGGACCTCTTTGATGATTTCTAAATTAATTCCGCTTTGCGTTTTCGAGTTGGCGAAGTCTTTTGTGGCATTTTATAGCGTTGAAATAAATATTTCTGATCCACTGTTGTGTTCATGGGAGAGAGATCATCTTTCCCAAAATATTAACCCTTCCAACTTATGACAGAATCAGACTCGCATGCTTACCTCTTGCGTTCACAATAAATAATATTTTGGTGTTTCAACCATCGAAATACACCAGAGTGTTGTATTCAACAGCACCGGCATCCCGAAGAACGGATTCACGGGAAATTTTCTAACGATCGTTTTGAATGCCTACAGACAATGCTGATTGGTTAGTTTGTCTGGCGAGAGACAAAAATGAAAGGAATGTTGGTCGCGGTTAAGCAGGCGTTTGTGGGGACAAGTGGTAACGCAATCCCCTAATAACGCCTGCGTAGGAGGCTTATATTCGAACGGAGGCCACTAGATCCACCTCAGTAACTATTGGATCACTACAGCTGAAAGGGGCCAATAAGTCCTATTTATTCCAGAATATTTATTTTTGTCATTCCGTTTGTCGTCTTTGGTATTTTGGTCAGCTAAGAAAAGTACCTGATTAGGTTCGCCGAACTTGAAATAAAAAAGGTATTTCTTTATTGACTGGAAGTCGCTTAAACACAATAAGTGCTGCTGCTTCTTGTGTAATCCAAAAATAATGAGCAAAGTGGGTTGCATGGGAATAAATGCATTGATTACTTTGGATAATAAAAATGTGTTTCGGTATGTAAGCACTAAAAGGCTTTCAATCTACAAAGATTTACACTTTTGACTTTTTCTCTGTGAAACCAACCTGCGGTGGATGGAAGACTAAGTGGATCTATACCATCGATACAAAATGGATTGTATAGGTCATCCTCCATGAGATCTCCTATGGCACAACCACTTTGAACAGCCTTTGAAACACACAGTTTGGATCGAGCATAATCCCTGTAAATGACAAAGCAAACTTCTTTAGCCAATGAACCGCTCAAATCAGTCGATAATATTTTTACACTAAGTGAGTGGAACGTGTCATTCCCAACATAAAAGCGAAGGCGGCGGAGCATTTTAAAACATGGGTGAGGAGGGGGCATCGTACACCCCGGGGATGGGGTGGGGGTGGCTCAGGTAGGTTTTCGTTGGATATGAGCTAAACAGATCTCCAAATTCTGATCCAGTTATTGAAAGAATTTGCATTAAATGCAGTTATTACCTAACAATAGCTTACTGTTCGCATCATGGGATTTGACGTAAGCGGATGTAAACAGACCTAACGAATGTGGGTTTTGTGAGGCGGCAGCACCCCTGCCAGCTTCCGCCCCCCGCGCGCTCCACCGCCTATCATCATCATCATCATCATCATCATCATCAACATCTTTATTTAAACACGGTTAAATAAATCAGGCAATAAAAATATGAAAATAAACGCATCTCATCCTATCAGTATTGAGTAATGAAACATGGTACCTGTAATCGTCTGATTTGCCAGGAACAGTTCATTTTCCTTTCACATTAGAAGCACATGTCGTGCCTTAAGGTAAATTTGTTGATAAGCAATACGATGCTAATTAGCTGGACTTGCTGCGTTATTGGACCTGCTGCGTTAATTTATTTTTTTAGTACAAATATGGAGATTGTTGTTGTGGTTGGAATTTCCAAGATCACCCACATGGTTTTCCTTTAAAAAATAACATGTCTCATATGGTTTATGATGCTTACAAGCAAAGTTGCTTGTCGAAATTGTTAAGGATCAATCGGAGTCGAAATTCTTCCCAGCACTGCACCGCAGTTTGAAACATGCTTCGGTTACAATTCAGTGCACCAATCAGAAATGAGTTTACGGAGAGTCCATCAGAGGTAAGAGATCCACAGTGATACAACAAGGACTGCACAAGTTGACGAACTTCGTCTTTAAATGGAGACAATGATGTGCCCGTAAGACAGGTTTCCATGGTTGACGACAAGCACGTTTCCAATTTAGTATACTCCTCTCTACATCAAAGAGAAAAATTTAAGTAAAAATATATTTAATTTAATTTCTTGTTGGTTCACCCAGCCTGAGAACGCAGACAGGCGCCAAAACGTCTTCTTTCGAAGGTTATTGTTAACAAGAAATATCTAGGCTTGCTAGACTATTCTATTTTTTGTTCATAAGCCAAGGGAAGGGGTAGCTATAGGTGGGCTGTCATCTTGGAGTTCAATAATTAAATTCAACGGTAACAGGACATCAGGTCCGTAGAAATAGTTTGAAGGTACGAAGCTTTCAAATTAAATCGAAAACACATAAAAGTTACCTGCAGGTAACACTGTTTCCTTTTGCTAAGTTTGTCATCATTTCTCGTTGACATGTATATGCCGAGGTAGCAAAGGTTCGAGTATCGCAACGGCCAATCAAAACGGTCGGTTCTGGGAAAATAAAAGAAAAAACGACAATTGACAATCAAGAAATTCCAACTCGACTCATGCTACAGAAAACTGCGATAAGCTCCGGGATCTCAATGGCCAGGTTGTCTTCCGGAGTGATGGGCCTAAGAAAATCAGCCAAAGTTCCCAAGGGCAGCATACTATTACGAAACGCAGTCTCATCAAATAACAAAAATGTTGCTTAAATTCATCCATACTTGAGCTGTTTAGAGGAGGATCTGTGTTGTATGTACAGAAGGGGTTAAACAAATCTCTGTTGACGTATTCACCAATTGCACAATCAGTTTTGGCCTCTGTTGTCACACATTCCTTTGCAACGGCATAATCCCTGTAAAGATACAAATGAAACACTGGAAAACAATCTCTTTAAGAACACTAGAAGTTTATATGTAACATAAAACACGGTTTATAACCTTGGACATTTACAGAGTGTGAGATGATATAACGTTATGTAGTTGACTGTACTTCAAAACGTTGGGAAATTGCAATAAAAAGTCGGAGATAAGTCTTGGCAACCGCACTTACACTCGGTGGTTGAGCACGCGAGTGTACGACTCTAGCTTAGCATTTACAACAAAGGGTCCAGAAGTGTGTGCCATTTGTAATTAATTCACGTTCATTTGCACAGTCTTTGTCCAATAAGAAGCCGACGACAGATTCCATTTGGCTTCTGATTAGATTGACTCATCTTTGGTTTCCTTGCTGCAAAGTGAAGACACTTTTTTACCCACACATGGAATTCAGGCACGTCGCCCCTGCTCATGCACAATGTCTCAACCCGTCCTTCTGGCGTTGAAGGGCATTTAGGTACTAAAATACTCAGCGTCTGAAAACAGCAACATTTTGTGCGGGTGTCCAGGTAATAGTGCTTGGGCATCATTTATAGGTCGTGTTCACAAGTGGTGCCCGAGCACTTGCATCTGAGCACCAGCAATAAAAAGTGCCATGTCCTGACACTGAGGACCAAAGTACTCGAGTACCCTTAATTAAGTCCCCGAGAAAGGGTCTCGACCTTGTACTCAAAATTAAAGTCACTCGGGTGCTTGGACAGATAATGTGTATACGCTATTGTCCAGGGAGAACCGCGCACTCGTGTGAAAATAGTCTTATACCTGCAAAGTTGAGGATCTGTCTTGTCATTCTCAAATCTACGTCGAAAATCATTCCAACACTCCACAGTTTTGGTGAAGACTTCGGACTTGCATTGAATCTGGTCTAGCAAAAATTGGTTTACCAATGCTGGGTCCACCTTAAGATTACCACAATGGTAAAATAACATCTTTATTAAAGATGCGACCGCAGGGACAAAGCCAGCGAAAAGACCAGTCAGACAGGACTTTAAATGATCGGTCAGACAAGAGGTTTGATGCTGGTATTCTATACTGTGGAAATAATTTTCAGGAAGGTTAATTCATAGTTTAGTTCATAGTTGGTTTGTTATTCTAATTTTTTTTGCAAAGAATGTTGACTAGACACTATTGCATGGAGGATAATTTGACTAGTAATAAAGATGGCGCGGGGCCATGACAATTAACAAGCTGGAAGGGACGGTTTGGAAAGGCACTTTACCCCTTTTTATCCTGTAGTGCTTTTATTTTCTTTGACGTTGACCGGGTTCTTCGAAAGTCGATTAAATATAAACACAGTGGAAGTGTATTTTTAATACTGGACAACCCTAATCGGGTTAATAGACCTTGCCCTATTTGTGAAACCAATCAAATTGAAGACGAATCACATTTTCTTATATATAGCACAGAATACTCTACTCTAAGAGATTTTATAGAAAAATAGAAAATATCGCTCCCTCTTTTAAATAATTATCTCCGTTACAAACCATCGTGGAACCAATGACTTTTACAAATCACAATGTTAATATTCAACTAGCGAAATAGACCTTATTCACGATAGCCGCCATGCTTGTTTTCATATTGCAAATTAGGCGCGTGATTTGTGAGGGGGCAAACAAGCCTAAATCGACAAATTCCGGCTGGTTTCTTATCATGTGTGGTAATTTTCTTCATAGCCAAGCTTTTGTTTCTGTTTTGTGGTTTAAAGATTCTAATTTTAACGCAATTTTGGCACTTTATAAAGAAAGAAAACGACTTGCGTAGTTAACAAGTCAAAGTAATCTTATAATTAATCATTATATTCCATAACTTGGATCTCAAATGTGGCTTTACTGCAGGTATTTCACTATTTAGACCGTCCGATTTTCCGAGAAACGACATCATTTCAATTTTTGTCCCTTGCAGACAACGTGGCTAATTTGCATTACAATATGAAAATCGTCATGGCGGCTATCGTTAATATGGTCTATTGATTTCATCTTGCCTTGATGTACGTAATATTATTCTTTCAAATTTTTCTGATATAACTTGATTACTATATGCTAATATTATTTACATATCCAGGATAATCTTAATTGTTTCAATTTTTATTTTAGAAAAGCTTTTGCAACATTGTATATATGTTGTTGTGCTGATTGAAGTCTTGAGCGACGTTTCTGAGGTCCAATGTTTGTGGGTTTAGTAATGACATTTTATATAATATAAGTTGTTTTACAAAGTTTGGATTAAACATTAGCTAAAAATAACAAAGCCTGGAGGAATAAAATCTGCCATTTGCACTTTAAAAGTCGTTTTTCCTTCTAGCGTTATACGAAATGTATGATCACTGCATAAGAGTGTGGATTTCGGATTCCACGAGACTGGATTCCGGATTCTAGAGACTGGATTCCTGATTCCAAAGGCAAAAATATGATGGATTCCGGATTCCCTTACATGAGACGAATTTATGACTATGGTTCACATAAGGGAATAAAGAATCAATATACCTGCAGTTGGTGTCGCTTTTGTGTTTCAGGTTGGCCATCATCTTCCTTTGGCACATCTGTCCTCCTGCTATGAAATGTGTCATGTTGCAGTCACCAACCATTGGCTCGGCTGAACAACCTAACAGCACTTTCAGTGACAAATGATCAATAAGTTAATTGATATTCTGGCCAGTTTTGTACATTTAAAATGAACTTGACGTTAAGAATATTGGCCCCATATAGTAGTTTATGTAAAATGACGAAAGTCCATGAAAGAAATTTAAGCTATCATGTAACCCAAAGGATAGAATTTGAATTTGTACTTGTGTTAAGATGCTGAGTCAGCTGCGCTCGGTCCGTATGCATGCCACGGCCTCTGGCCAGTATTCCCCAGTACGGCACTAGCGGTCTGTTATTGTTAAGACGTTAATATTAGAATCTGAAGACTCGTACGAAGAATTATAATCCATTATCTCAAAAGTTAGTAAATACATTCAGTAGTTATTATTTTTGCTTTTTATTTTGGCCTATCTTATCTTTTCATTTGTGTCTTATTTATCTACCTCTCATAACCTACTCCACGTTGCCAACCTCAATTAATTACATAGCTGTTTCTGTAGGTTTATTCTGTTTTCGTATTTAATTATTACGTATTTGCAGTTTTTTAGTGTGTATTTTCTTTCTCTTTTTTCCCCTGATTATCCTGGCCCGCCTCGATTGGCGTTGCTACCTGCAGAGCCAGGAGATTACGACCAAATTCTGAAAGTACTACTGTACGTTTCACACCTTGCTTTTTGAAGGGAAACGTGCACTGCTTCATGTGAGATTAAAAATGCCGTTTTCCGTTTTCAAATATCTGTAGTAGTTCCAGAGATATTCAAGTTTAACAAAATTGTTAAAATATGTAAATTAGGAGACTGATGACATCACCTATTCAACCCAATTTTACATCAAGTCCAAAAATAGGGCTATCTCGGTCAGGTTTCTACAGAGACAGTTGAAACTTGGCACAGCAATAGTTCGTCAAGCGACACACCTATGGTTGTAACTTCATCTTGCTTCCATGGCAACACACTCTTTTCCAGTCCCCTCGAATCTGTTTTCAGTATTTGAGTGATTTTTAGCCCAGAAAAATCAAACCAGGCCAAAGAACCTACCTAACACATAGATGTGCTTGCGAAGTCATTGAGAAATATCTAAATTGACGGCCAAAAATGGCCAGAATAGCCTTTATCATTGGGGAGGTCTGGGACCCAGCAAGTTGCCATGTTAACATCACTGTTAATCGCATATTGTACAACTCACCTAGTAGAGTCATGATACAAAGAATCAAACATTTCTGATACAAACTGGGTGAGATATCTTTACTTCATTTACTTGATTAAAATTTGGTTTAGTCTATGACGTCATCACCTAGCTAATTTGCTTATTTCAAAAACTTGAATTTCTCTGTAACAAAAAACACATTTCAAAAAAGTAAGTGGCAATTTTCTTCTCATGCAGACTACTGTTTAATGCTTTCAAATGGCTTAGTTTGGAGACATCCAAATTTCATCATAGTAGCACTTGAAGTAATAAAATATTGTTGTTGTTGTTTGCTGTTTGTATATTAAAATTCTTAATTTTGAGCATGAATTAAACAAAACCTTCAACCTTCAACAGTTCTAGCAGTACCATAATTCAATTTGCCCTAGCAATCAGTATAATTTATATGAGCAAGGAAGCGGCGAGAATTAAGTAAATTACCGAGAAAGGGCACCGTGGCGGGTAACGTACTAGTTAAAGTAAGTAAAGCCGCGTGTCAAACTGTAGCATTAGGCAGCTAGAATATTTCTTTCGATCGTGGATGGGTCCCCTGGATGGGATGGTAGTCCATCACAGGTGACCCACCAACATTATTTCACCGATACCCATTTCTACACCTTCGTGGAGAGGGGCACTGTGAGAGTAAAGTGTCTTGCCCAAGAACACAACACAGTTTCCTGGCCAAGGCTCGAACCCGGACCACCCGATCCGGAGTCCATTAGTCCATTAGTCCATTAGGCCACCACACCGCATGCAACGTACTACTTGAAAAGGATATGAGTTAAAACATTTCTGTATTTCTCAAACAGTCCAAGATACCTAATTTGAACGCTTTTAAGCGAAAAATACAAACTGCTACTTGTTTCGCTATAAATTAGTAAAACCCTGTGGCCGCTTAATAGAATAAAAAAAAACACGCAACTTGACAAAACAAGCTATGAGAATCAAATAAAACCCGTCGATCATCCGATCACGGACAGCAGAGTGAGAATAATAATTGCGTATTTTTGTTTACAGACAAAAAGCTATCATTTGAGATTATTTGTACCTCTCTCTCTTTTATGAAAGGACGAAGTCCTTGAGCTGGCCAATATATAAATTGCACTGCCTTCATGAAAGTTCATAAAACAGTGCCGTCAATCCAAGTATCGCAGCGAACGTACAGATATTTTACTTGTTGATTTACCTGTTAAACAGGCTGCAAGAAGACAGGTCGATTGCAACCGTGAACACATCAGTTTAGTAATCTCGTCACACTCCAGGGTTGAATCATCTTTTCGCTGAGTCGATCAGAGCCATTGCGCTGCAATCTATCACAACACTTCGCCGTAATACGACACTGAAACAGAAAATATTGCCGCCATATTTCCTACCCACTGGACTGTAAACAATAAAACAAAGTCTTTGAAATGCAAAGCAGGTATAGTAGGGCACTAAGGATTCCCACCGAATAACGCAAATTGCGGTTTCTTCATGCAGTCAGGGCAAAATCGATACTGCTGTAAATTTACAAAGAAACTGTATAGAAATGGTTTCTGTCACCAGTTCAATGCGAATTAAAAAAAAGCAACTGAAAGCAAGCTCTGTTGAAGAGGTGGTCAATTTGTTTTACATAAAGGATTCTAACTACATCCACGCTAGGATAATGCGACATGGAAACGGAGAAATTATAATGTGATGACTGTAATAGACAGAGTCACTTAGGTTATATGCGGTTTAACTGACAGTATTCTGGATATTCAAAATGAAATAATCCTTTAATCGCTTTTGGATAAATTAAACGTAATCATTCTACGATCCGGGGCAACATCTCTTCCTGATATATTTTCCTCGTTTTTATTTACCTGGGGAAAGAGAGTGTAGTGATTGGCAGGTTGTTGTTTATTTATTTTATTTTTCGGTTGGATAATTTTTTAAAGTTAATAATAAAGGAAACCACTATTACCCCGGGGCTATACCACATGCGGACTTATTCATCAAAGCAGCTGACACTAAACAATTATCAAACGCAGCAAATATCACGGAATGTGCGAAAAGTCCCTGGAATCATACCCCATTCCTTTCTACAAACAAGTAGCAAGAGATAGAAAAGTACTAAGTAATTGCAAAAATATAAAACAAAAAAATGTATTTGCAGAAGAGGTGGTCTTTGCCCACAGGTATATTCATTATTTACGAGTAATATTGTGCCGCATCGTTGCCATCGTCACTTGTGATCTTATTGGCTTCTAAAAGAGTCTGTTCAGTTGCTGTGCTGAATTTCCATTTGCTTAAAATGCGCAAGATTTTTGCATAACTGATGTTGGAGTTGATCATCAACACAAACATCGATCAGCCCCTTTAGTGTTTGTTCATTCACGGTAGCTGCAAGATCTTGTTCCAAGACACGAACTTAACTAGAAAGTACAGCTTGGAAAATTTGTATTAGTTTGAATGATACATGTGGTGAATAACATTATGGGAAACGCAGTGCTTCGTAGCTGCCTGGTTTTCTTTGTAGGTGAGTTCATTGTAGTTAGTTTATCAGCGGAGGTAATATATTCATTTCACCACAGAGCCGTGCTCAGCGCAATGTCTTGCCTACGAAGTCATGTCAGAAGGAAAGGTTAAATTTGAGACAAGACAAAATACATTTAGCGAGTGATTGAAGTATATGATATATGTGATCGAGTACTGTGTTAATGTTGAAGCTGGGTTAATTATTTTACACTCAAACAAAAGAACTGATTTACTGGCTTTCAAGAAAGTTCAAACGTATGCGAATAAAGGGGTCGAATCGAGGGAAAAGGACAAATGAATCGACAGTAAATTTGCAAGGACCATGATGACAATAAACTTAGATCCTCTACTGGAACGGATCTAATCAGAAATGAGTAAATTTTGAACGAAGATAAAACGCAAGGCTGATTGACCAGTATGGGAAATGTATCAATGTATTCCAATGTACGGAAGGCACGGCGGGTTCGTTCTTCAGGGAGTCAGTCGGACTGACTCTAAAAGTAAATTGCAACGTTTTGCCCTTAGAGTCAATCTATGTAACACCCTGAAGAAGGAACGCCGTGCCTTCCGAAATATTGCGTTGCATTTCACATGCTGTTCAATCAGCCTTGTGTTTTATCTTCGTTCATTGTTTATGCGTCCAGTTTAATTTATGGGAGTACCGTTTCTCGAGAGTGAGAGCAGGAATCGCCTTAATTGAAGAAGTCAGAACCTATTTATCACACGGAGGAAAATACGTGTCAGTATGGTCCATATATATAAAGTGTTGTGCAGTCAACAACTCTTTCTTAATTAATGGACCTCTCTGTTAGACGGACACCTGCATAAAATGGACAACTTTAGCTTTTGTTAGTCCCAACGCGTCATTTTCGGCCCTCATATTTTAGTATCCAAGCTCTCTAAGCCGGACACCTCACCTCTTTGGGGCCGGTCCTGCTGGTGTCTAGCCTCCTACGTGTGACGAGAACAAAGACCGTCTGTGTAGGGGGCTAGATGGATTCCTTCCTAAAGAGAGTTGACTTTGCAATATGTTTACTTCAGTGCTAGTTGGGCATGTACTCGGTCAAGATATCGGGCGTTGCAATCGGACCTTTTTCACGACTGGAGGACAACGGTGCCAGAGAATTATGATGCTGAACTTGAAGAGCAACTCAACTTTAAATTGCAGGTTTGAATTTTTTTTTTGAGCACCAACACGATAAAGTAAGGTTGCTACCGTTGCGGTAGGTCATTTGCTGATTTTCATTTTTTCCTGAAATATTATTTGGACTTGAGCGAGTGTAGGATAAGATGGGATAAATCCATTCATGAATCTCCTATTTATTGGAAGGAATATTTCAACACAACTGAATATCACTGAGGACGGACTTTCAATATGGCATCTCATCTAGACTATGACACTCCAATTTGACTGTATTTTTATAGCTTTTAAAACAGAAAAAGTGATTGACATTTGTTGTGTTCTCTCAATAGCGTTGAATACGCATAGCAGTGACTGTTGTCCTGCTTAACCGATCATGCTACCTAATAAGTGTTTTAGAATGAAAGTCTAAAAAGAGCAATAAGTAACTTCCAATCAGGTTGGCAGGCGTTGTGGCCGAATGGTTAGTGCGCTGGACTAGTACTCCGGATCGGGCAGTCCGGTTCGAGTCTCGGCCAGGGAACTGCGTTGTGTTAGGCAAGACACTTTACTCTCACAGTTCCTCTCTCCACCCAGGTGTATATGTATTATGCTGGGAGGTAAAGCTGTGATGGACAAGCACCCATCCACGGAGGAGTATAAATATACCTAGTTGCTTTCATGCTTATAGGAAACCGCGATAAGCTCTGGCCTCATGGGACACTAGGCTCGTATGCAGACTTTCAATTTTCAATCAACTCTATGGAACTCCGATATAACGGTATCTGGCCAGCGTTAAAACAGAACAAATGGCTAACATATTTCTTGCCTTTTTTTCTCAGCGATGAATACCCAAAGCAGACTTCTTGTTTAACCAATCATGTTACCAACTGCCTGAAAGATACCTCGCTCAGTTTTGGAACAGGCGAGATAGTAAAGCTGCTCTCTTTGTTGCTGTACCACTGTGGAAAGTTCACTTTTGAGATAAAAACCATCAACCCGATTGTCCTAAACATGCTCCAATGTGATAAAGATGATCTGGAGCAAACATTATCCTGCTGGGATGATTTCCGATCTACCTTTAACGTGAATAGGAGTGATCCCTCATTATGCCGGTAAGCTGTTCGCCTCGCTTCATAAGTAGCACACAGAAACTGCGTTAACTGCAACAAGACAAATCCCTGCCAGAAAGGTATTTTAAAAGGTCTTTCAAGTAACATATCAAACAAAAGAGACAGTGTTTCATCACATTTCCAAACACCGAGAAGAGAGTTGAAAATACAACGCGCAGTGGAGTATGTTTGATAAACTTCGAGGTGTTTAGAACGGAGGAGTAAATCGTAAAAATCTAAGCTAATTAAGAAATATATTTAATGGTTGATTCATCTAAGTATTTTAAGAGTGAAAGGTTTAGAAGATGAATATAGATGCATTATCCACACTATAGGTGTAAGAAACAATTGATGAAAACATTTATGGTTATCGGTCCCCATCATTGTTCGGATGTCTTTCAATCTGTCATAAAAGTTTGTTTGCAATTGAACAGTTGCATCATAAGTGAACAAAAAACAAGTTGTGCACACTCAGCAATTTCGAGGCCCTGAATATCCATGTTGGTTTGGATCACGATCGATTGCTAAAATTTCGGCAGCAATAATAAAAATAAAAACAAAAATAATAATTCATAGATTTATAAATATCGTCATACTGTAGCTAAACTCATTATTTCATATTCTTATAATTGAACTATTTGATCAGCAATGTATCATCAGACCAGCTGATCCCGACTCGTCCCCAGTCGTCTCTTATCAGAAAAAATAACAAGCGCGGGGAATGATGGGAAGGAATCCATCGTGTCTTTCTATTTTCTCACGACTGGGGACGAGTCAGCCAGCTGATCATCGATCAGCTGATCAGCGGGATAAATATGTACGTAAGAAAGTAATGAGGAGGTTGTTGAAGTTATGAAAATTATCATTATAATAAAATTACAATTATTTTACAAGTCCAGAACTCCAAACACAAAAATTCATGTATCACCCGACCTTATTGATACAATCACAGGAAATTTGCTAAAGGCAAAGAAAACTGTACCAACATTGCCAGAAAGTCATGTACAAGTATTTGTGAATACATCACCAAGGATGAGTACAATCCCTTCTGCAACAACGGTATCGATCCCGCTGACACGTCCAACTTGTTTGGTAAGGCTAAAGTAATATTTGTTTTCTTTTCAATGTTACCCTGCTAGACTTTGACTTATCCCAACCTCTATGGCTTGATGGGAGGAGGGTCGGACTGATTGTTGGTTCTTTGGACCAAGAACGGTCTAAGTTCTAGCCCCCGTCGGGCAAATTGTGTTGTGTTCTTGGCAAGAATGAACTCTATTTTCTCAGGAATTTTTGGGTCAATCTGACAGACTACTGGAGAATAACCAGCGAAGGAATAGCACCCCATTCAAGGGGACTACCAATACTCCTAGCCGCTTTATGCTACAGAAACTAGAATTAAAGTGCCTATGAAGCGAATTTTTTTGTGTGTTTTGTTTTAAAATTTACTTTGTGAAATACGCGATTCCATAGTTTGAGACCTCTGAGATTAAAAGTAACGATTTTACAAGCCTTCAAAGTTGAGCATTTTGCCCTCCGTGACGTCACTTTGGTGTCAAACTTTTGTTTGAACGATCAAAGTTCCTTGTCAGCGAGGAGTGATTACGTGAGAAACATTAGGCTCGAGCAATTAAGAAATGGGCGGTTTTTCAGAAAGATCCAACAATCCCGAGGAAATAGAAAGTGAGAACGATTGTGAGAAGGATTTTGGGCACCCAATTGACGTCAGAGTTTGTTGTTACGTCGTATTTTGACCGCGCCATTCAAATACCATTTTTGAGGGCAGAATGGCTCAACGTCGGGTTTATGAAAGCGTTACTTTTAACGCCAGGCGTCTTAAACTCTGGAATCGCGTATTCACAAGGTAAATTTTAAAACTAAATACAAATCCAATTCACTTCATAGGCACTTTAAGCGCCGACAGCTATGAATCAGTTGGTAGTTACTTCTGTGGAATGCTGTGATTGTTTTGCCATTTTACACGATTGAAATAGAACCATAAAGAGAGAACTATGGGAAACTCTACATATTTAAAGTGGCTCACAATTTTTTTTAACTTCCCAATACATTCAAGCTCTAATACCTTGTTGGGTCAGTGCTACCGCTCTTTATCAGTTGGTGTTACAATAATGGTGTCAAATAAAAGCTCAATCATTGGTAAACAAGTTGTGATAACTGTCGTGATATTCCTGGTTACCATAGCAACACTATGACATGTTAAAAGTATCCTTAATTTAAGCTTTAAGGGATTTTAACTCAAAAACGAGCTCGGTAATCCCCATTTTTTTTATAACTGAGCTTTAATCAGCATACTAAGGTGAAACTTTTGCAAAGTTAAAAATCCTAGTAGCGGTTTCAAAGGCATGTTAAATTTTCAAAAAGTCAAGGTGGCTCTAAAATCACTCCCAGCATTCCTTTTAAATGCGCAAAAAGTCGTATCTTGGCCAATAGTTAAACTATCATAATTTCAGGTTTATACAAGGTTTTTCTAACAAAAAAGCAAGCGACACCAAACCAGTGAAGGGGAGATTAAAAATTGACATGTCGCCCGGCAGCCATGCATATAGGATAAACATTTTATAATATAATGTATTTATCTCGGTGCCAATCTATTTTTCTCACTCACGTTCGTCTTTCCGATTGGAAAGCGTGCCCGTTTTAAATTTTACCCACACATTTTTACGTCCTGCCTTCAAACATAAGTATTTTGCAGCGAGGAATAGATTTGTTGGGCTCCCTGTTGATTAACTTGTAATTGAAAATTGTCTTTGTCCAACTTTGAGTTGAAGTCACCGCTTCATTCTCATCCCCCCCCCCCTACCCCTAATAATTAGGTTTCTATTCAAATCCATACTGTTTTTGTCCAGATTGTGTTTATTCTCTTGGATGTTCCAACAAAGTTGTTTACGAGAATGCGATCAAGTGTGAGAAGTCGAGTTTCGAAGACTTTGCTAAAAGCTCAGGGCCAGACTGCAGGTAAGAAAATATATGGAGTGTATGTACATGATCTACTACAGAATTATATATGCCTTTTGAAGATCATAGGGCCTTCGACTTGAGGTGGAATTTGCGAGAGCTTAATAATCGATTTGAGGGGGAGCGAGTTAGCATGAATTTCATATCATAAATCAGCTTTTAAATGTGATAGAATGTAAATGCGCTGGATAGATTGGGTGAAAAGTTACGTTAGAAGAGCCAGTGCTAACAAGATTGACTAGGAGTTTGTAACCTTCTATATACGGGTGTGTGTTCTTTCTTCTACAATCCCAGATATATAACTTACCGATTAATATGACTAGGAGTAATATACTACGGAAAACATAGCTTAAATCTGCGGATTGTATATTTACTGATGGTGTCGAAAATTACTAACTGAAAATATATCTATATATTGTCCACAGTGCTGTGATAAACAAGAATAAAGAATGCTTAAGACAGAACTTGGTAAGCCGATGTTCTGCCATGAAAAAGGAAGAAGGCATTTTCGAGGACGTCGTAGCGACCCTTCGTTCGACTCTGATGACTCAGCAATTCTTTTGTGATAAGGTTCCGTTGAAGTTCGCTTCGCTCCATAGAACTGTCAAAACAGCCGATTGCAAGCCGAATTTCTTTACGGATGTGGAAGCTAAGTGTGCTGAGCCCTTCAGAAAAATATACGTGAAGGCAACAGAGAAGAAATCAGCAGAAGTTTGCAAGTGAGTGCACATATGAATACTAGTATCAAATGCAAGGGACGACTTTAGTTTAAAGTGTGCAAGTTTAAAGGCTGCAATAGGCACCTTCTGACCGGATACGCGTATGACTGTCGTATTTCAGTCCCAGAGCCCTCACTCCTATCTTTTGCTGACCAGTCGGAAACGAGACTATTGGCATGGGATTGGTTTAATTGGTTTAATTTGGTTTGAGAAAATTCGTCCTTGTTCTTGATCCCGTACTCGTACTCCAGTTTGAAGGTCCCTATATTTTAATGACTGGGACAATCAGATTTTAAAGCTGGAGTTCAGTTTCGTATTTTCTTCAAAACATTTTCGTTTTGGACGAATCAAAGCCGTACACACAGGCGTTTTCGCGGCGAAAGCAATTTAATTTGGGACAGTACTGATAAGGGACGGAATATTTTTTTCTCGCCAACAATTTGAAATTCATGAGTTCAGAGGGGCTGGGGGACGGGATGGTACTATCATGAACAAACCCTCAAAGCGTCAGGGCATATACATCAATAGAACCCTAGGATTCGTAAAACCTACTATACCATATACTAGAGAATTGCATGTGCATTCCATATCTGGGATTTTATCATGAGTTACACTGGCAGAAACCTTTTAGGTCAAATGGAGAGAAGTACTTGGTCATGGTTTTAAGCTCACTTACACCAAAAAATCGGCATGGATTATATTTTGCACGCAATTCATGACTAATGACGGTAACGAATGTGTGGCAAATTTCGCCCGAAATATTCCTGTTGGCATTTTACAGCTTGTTAGATTTTGATTTTACAAAAGCTTGAAAATTTTGAAAGTTTTGGTTACCTCGTAATATTGGTGGTTTTCACTAGTCACGCAATCAAAAACTAAATTCGAAAAAATAAGCTACAGAAGCTAAGAACTTTAGATAGTGTAGATTATAAATAAATAAACAATTTCTCCAAGTCTCAGGTATGTGCGGTGCGCCGCTCGCGAGTTATTTGCCGAAACGTTACACGCAAATTTACAAAGCTTAGTATGGAGACGCCATATTTGTGTCCTTCCGAGGGACACAAATATGGCCACCGTGAGGCACGCGAAACCATCTGGAATTCAGTTTTGCTATGATAGCGACTACTGTTGGCTCTTGGGCTATTCTACGTCCACATAAACACCACTTATTATTATCTGAAATGTTATAACTTCTCAAAATCGAAAGGATAGGCTTTTTCTGAACAAAATAGCTTTGTCGCGGCACTCAGGTTGATGTCACATACGCGAATAACTCAAATATTCAAGATGCTCTGTTTATAAAACGAAGGACACTATCGAGCTGAAAATTTGCGAAAAGATATATTTTTAGTTCACCTTACACCTAGTAGCAACGAAAACGTAGTAGGCCTAGCGAATTTTGATTTCAGAATTTTATGACGTCACATGAAAACCAAGAATACGCCATGTGCCGCGTCATTTTCATGGTCTAGACTCTATCGAACGTGGGCCTTATTCGCGTGGCAGCCATATTGGCCATAGACAATAGATTTCGTACCCCAAGCCTCGAGTTGAAATGTGTGGCAACGAGTTCCTGGGTAGCAAAACAAACATTTTCAATCCCTCGGGACTCAACATGGCCGCCGTGTTTTTAAGGCCCATTGCTCGCGTCCGGTTGCAAAGAGAGCACAATAATTTTCTCAGGTATTTAATAACTGAGCTACTACGCCCGCTCTCAATGGTTGATAGGTGTGTTTAGATGAGAGTATGCAATAGAGGACACAGTAAGCCGTATTTACATAGCTTCATCTGAACACTCGGAAGTTATGCAAACCATCGACTACGTCTCGAGTTTGCCTCGAATTCTCCACACCCCCCTGGTGTTTAGATCAACACGACAAAAAGTCCTCTATTGCTTAAGTGTATCATCGCGCGAGCACGCGGCAATTTTCCCACTTTTTGTATAGGGTATCTCCACGCAAATGTCCTTACTTAGGTTGCCATTTAGTTTCTTTTATATATACGGTAATGGTGGATATGCTCTTTGTTTCCAGTGCCTTTGCTGAAGCTAAAAAGTGTCTTAACAAAGCCCAAGAAGACAGCTGTATGTTCGATGTAAGCACCCGACAGGCAGCCATGTTTGACGAGTACAATCCATTCTGTGAAAGTGGAAAAGATCCGCAGAAAAGTGGAGCGAGCTTTGTACAGGCAACAACACTACTACTGTCTATTTCCAGCATGGTGGTGCGTTTTTTTGTGCATTGACGACAACACTCACTTCAGCCTACTATTTCAGTGAAAGACTAACGGTAATAGAAATCAGTACACAAAGCCCTCTGCACGTAAGGTATGAGGAGAATGTTCAGTGCTTGCCCAAGTTCAAAGCATGTTATGGAATTCAACACATACGTTTGCGTGTACTTTAATTTGAAAAAAAATTAAATAAAATGAAGTTCCCTTTTGTAGTTTTCTTATAAAATTTACAAGATCTTCATTTTCTTCAACAGTGGGTGATGTGTCATTGTTTAAAACAGCATCGACTTATGTACCAACAGCTTCCTTTAGTATTGGTGGTTTTCACGTCACGCAAGTTTTACGCACGCAAGAAATAAAATCGCTTATTTACCATTCAATAAATTGAGTCAAGAAATTGAAATATCGTAGAAGGGTAATAAATAAACAACGTGCCAAAGTTTCGGGGATGTACGATATTCCGAACTCGAGTTATTCGGCGAAGTGTATCACTGAAAATTATAGTGTTTAGTATGGGGACGCCATTTTGGAGCCCCTCTGAGGGACTCCAACATGGCGGCCGGAAACCAGTGGAAACATCTGGAGTTTACCTTGGCTCTCTCAAAAACGTGTCTTCTCGTTCTTAAGCTTGAAAACATTCCCCTAGACACTTCCCTCAACATATCGGTTTGAACTCGAACTCGAAACCTCAGGTTCGAACCTCAGAACTCGCAAACATAAGGCAAATCGATATTTTCGCGCACGTAACATGTTACCCAGAAACAATGCCAAAGTCACGCATTGTGAAAAATCTGAAATTCAAACTGTTCTATATTCAAAACAAAGCCGTCGACGAGCTGAAAACAAGCCAGCAGATATATGTTTAAAAATGACTTTTACCTGATGCAGTTGAAAACTCAAATTTTTTAATTTTTTTTTCTGACGTCACGTGAAAACCAAGCATATGCTTAAAAAGGGTCGGCCACTACCTTTCGGAAGGAGACATGTCATTGGTCCTGAAACAAAAGATAACTCGTCAGAACAATGTCTCTAGCCCCCAAAAACCTTTGAATGCAGGGAGCCACAGAACGCAAAGTAATAGTCAGTAGTTCTTGTTGCCGGATCTCTTTGTAGAGATGCTCATACCAGACGTCACGTGCACTGTAACGTGTATAAAAAGCAGTTAAAACTACAAGGTTGGCACTATTGCAAAGGACAATTTTAATGGGCCAATATTTCGACTAGTGCAACTGGCAGCACTGGCCCTGAAGAAGTCGAAATATTGGCCCATTGAAAGTGACTTTTGCTGTAGTGCCAGCCTTGCAGATTTGATTGCTTACGTAAGTGGAATGAAAGTGACTGTTTTCATTGAGCAGTATAGCGGTGCGTGACTGATTTGCAATGTTGACTTGTACCGTAATTTGAGTGAAGCGCTTGCTGGAGTGTTCTATTATGGCGTTGCGATGGTGATTAATTTAATTTTTCCGCAACCGCGTCGGTGTAATCGTAGCTGACGTACGGGGAGCTACATAACGCAGTTTCAGAAAGTCAGCATGCAAATATTATAAAACAAGAGGGATCTTATTTTTAGAGCCACCTTGGCAAGTGGAGTGTCGAACTCGAAGGGCTAACGACGAAGGGCTAACGCTCGAAACGTCAGCTCTTGAATCTCTTTACGGTGGCCAATTGACATTATCAACCCAGTTGATAAAACCAAGTTATATTGTTATACTTCCCACCGACGCAGCACCACAGTTTCTTTAGAAACTTACCCCTCTAATAAAGATTGTAAGCCAAGCTAAGCTTCACGGTGAACACTCAAATGTGCGGCTGCTTCACTCCAAAATGTACGGTACCTTACCAACTTTAGTTTCTTTTGCATCTGCTGAAGAAGAACCAAACCTGCTCGGCCGGCCATGAAATGCTTTCATGCGATTAATCTCACTATCGGCCCACATTCAGATCATATTTTTGTTTTCTTTTATTTACAAACAACGCAATCTTGATATCTCTGCCGGAAAAGTTAACTAAGACAAATGTCTTTATAACTATATTACCTTGATAGACACGAGAAACGATCGATGTCTTGCCTTGATCGATTGTAAGCTTTTATCTCGTAGCGCTTTCAGCGGTGAAGTTTCTAGAAGGCCTCCCGTAATTATGGAAATTTTTCTCCTTTTTTACTCCATCTTTTTCAAAACAAATTTGCATACATGCCTCTTCGCATCATAAACAACGTCAGTTTTAACTAACATAAATAAATATTATTACTAATAATATCCGTATAACGATTAAGACTGAAGTTCGAACCAAATAACAAGTTGCGATCATATAGCTCTTTTATCATCTGCAATATGAAAAGGGTCTTTAAGCTGACTGCGCTGGTGATTTCAATCACAGGTGAGTTTATAATTCATCAGATATTTCAGCAAATAATCAATTGAAAATTGCGAACGACTACAGAATACGTCGAAGAAAAGCGAGCTGACATGCTTGCTAGCTAAATGATTAACATTAAAAATACAGACTATTCCTCTTTGAACAGAATGAAGTTTATTATTTGCTTTGTCGAGTAGGTGTAGTGGCTTCACATGCAAAAGTCGACTGACAGCAATGGACGGAGGTAGTTTTTGTGATTCCTCCTTTGACAATGCTCCACGTAAATTTCGAGGTATTCTGCAGTCAGATCTGAAATCACTGTCGTTAGAGTAGTATGATTTTCATATTGATTCCTATTAAAGTTTTACGTGTGAAAGCTATGGTATTCCGAGTTTGCAATAACACTTAATATTAATTCTTTTCCGTGCGTATCCGCACACATGACCGCATTTGACAATACATTAACAAATCAAAATATTTTAGAAGAGCGTTCATTCAAAATAAGTTGATGTTATCTAGTAATTGTAGTCTAGATGTAAATTATCACTCAATACTTATTTGATTCCAAACGGACAGCGGAAAACACCTCTGCAACGCTCAATGCGCTTCATAGCACACATCAAATCTTCGAAGCTGGACCATTCATATCAAACTCTCCTTTTCGTTCTTCAACCTTCACTTGCCAGTGTAGCCTGCGTGGCAGGCGTCAGAAGGGGAGGGAGTATTGTCAGTGGTCAGGTTGAGATCTTTTAAAATATTTTCTCCGTCAAATAAAAAGTTTATAAAGTACCTTCATGAGTGTAAATTTTGGGCCATTATAAGGTCTGTTGGCTGTTAAGACATCCATAGGCCTGTTATGTCGTTAATCAGCGAAGACTCTCACACTTTTACTCACATATACACTGTCTATCATATTATATCAGCAGGTAGCGGTGGCTAATCTAGGTGGTCCAGTCTTATATCAACAATAATATTTGTCATTGTTAATAGTTATATTTATAACTATAATGATAGTAATAATAATAATGGCGACAACCACGAAGGCGACCAGCACCACCACGATAATGATGATAACATCGATAAGCAAACTTTATATATTTAAAGATGTTTTTAAAAAACGAGTATAACGTTTAAGCATGTATTTTAAATATTTTCTGTTAACGAAACCGCATTGGACGTTGGATATAATTATTATATATTTTTAATTTACTCTTGCCAGCTGTTCTGTTACGAAGTCCTACTAGTGCTATTGAAATTGGATCTTGTTCCTTAACGCACTTCATATTTGGTGGGAAAGATTGCCAGCGGACAATGATGATCAACTTGAAAAGAGATCCTAAAATAACGTGCAGGTATTTGTTGTTTTTGCTGCTGCTGTTCTTGTTCGTCTTCTTCTTGATGCGATTTTTTTTAATTGTTTTGCATTTCTCTCTCGGTTAAGAACCTTCCTCCATTTAGGGCATTATAGCAGTACAACCTATCTTTGCTGACAAAAATATTGTAAAGGATCCGGAATTTCAAGCCTGTCGATCGCGATGGGATTATTAAATATGAACAGCATGCACATAAAAAACTGTTCTTTTTCAATAAAAAATGGGATGGCTTTGGAACCGCCTTAAATTCGCTTAAAAAGTTGTTGAAACTTGTTTTTCTTTTAGTGATGAATACATCAAACTCAAAGATTGCATTACAAGACACGTGACTAGTTGCGTAGAAAATGATCCTCTTTTGGAAGGCATGGCTGGCCAGATCACCAAGCTGCTGTTATTGCAGGCATACAACTGTGGCCACGAACGTGTAGACACTAGTGATATCAGCTTGTTTTTATGGAGGGTTACTAAGTGCAAACCAGAACGCCTGGAGAAGACTTTTGAGTGCTGGAAAGCCTTGAACTCAAGCTTCGTGTCCGACAGGGACGACACGACGCCCAGGCTTTGCGGGTAATAATTACTTATTAATTTGTTTCTAAATATTCGTCAATCTGTATTTTTCCAACCAACCCATTAGTTGAGTTGATTCCTTTCTTTAATAACGATCTAACTAATATTTTTGATGCACATATAGTATCACAGTTCCAAATGCTTGGTCTAGGTATTTCTGAGCTCGGTGATTGAGGCCGACAGGCCATGTTGCCTTTCACAGCGGTCACACGTGGAATTTCCCGCTAAATATGGCTCATACAAACGTCTCAAATAATTTTTGAAACCCTTCGCTTTTAATACAGCCGCTGAAGATTTAAGCCTTTTTATACTCCGTGTATGCACAGGGATACAATAGACATCACTACGAGGCATGAACTTTCTGAGCAAGAGCGTAACCAGGGGTGCCTGGGATGCCCGTGACCCCTCCCCCCCCCACCCCCCTTGTGATACTTTTGCAAAACAACAAGCAAAACAGTGTGAACAAGCAAAACAGTGTGGATGTCGAAATGAAAATCTGGTGCCGGAGTACCCTGGGTGTGAACCTCCCACCCCCCCTACCCCCCCCCTCCTTGAAAGAAGGGTGAGAAACATTAATGATAAAAAATACAAAAGGAAAGGGGAGAAAAAGGAAAATGACAGTTTTCAGAACCCATTGCAGAGTCTGAAATTAATTACATTAAAAATCCATTACACCTCGACTGAAGAGGCAGGATCGATGTGTATTATACGTACTAGAACTGTGAATTTGTGGGAGGCTAAGCCACCAAACCGATCACGTGGTGTCTGGAAGACCCGTGCGTTTGGGTGGACCCAGCCAATTTTGCAAATCCGCCATAATTGCCCAGCGAAAGTGACTTAAGTACCACTTTTAAACAGTCCGTACCATTCATGACATGTGTTTGTTTTGTTATTTTTACATTATATCCACTCAAGCAACCGCGATAAACGTGTAAATAGGCTTTTATTCTTGCCTGTGGAAAGTGATAATTCAATATTTTGTTTATTTTCTGTTTAAGAACCTACGCCGAAGCAAAGAGGGTCTGTGCCGAGATTGCTATGGAAGCATGCGAAGGACTTTGCGAACACTTAGAGAAAGATGAGCGCAATATCTTCTGTACAAATAAAACGGACCCAAAGTCGTACGCAATTACAGCAAGTAAGATACATTAATTACGTACAAGTCACATTATTGTCTTCACCACAAAACACTTTACCGTGCCACGTGAGAGAGTTTTGATTAAATTTTGACATCTTTTTTTCGCATCTGAAAAAAATTGATGCGATGCATCTATTTGAACCGGCCAATCAGAACTCTCGTGGGAATTTCTTAAGTCTAACCTGCGAGAAACCTGCGAGTGAACGGGAAACTGAGGCATTTTGGTTGGTCATTTGAACGGAAGCCAACAGGTGTCAAAAACCAATAAAAATTCCCCACCCCTCCATTCCACACCAAAACATTCAAACGGAGTTTAATTTGTAAATGACACAAGATAATGTGCACACCAATTCTAATGACAGCTGTAATGACAACAGATGTCTTTGCAGTAATGGCATTGTGGCTTTATTACATTGATTTTGTTAATTAAATAATAATTTCACTAAATCTAAATTTATAAACGGAAATCTTTAGCCATTCAATCATTAGTCAATCTTTCTATATATCCATCTGTCTGTCTTTTTGTTTGTTTCTTTTATTTTCTCTCACGTGCACTTACTTCGTTTGTTACTTACTTACTTGTCGATTTTGTCCAACTTAAAGAGTGTCCAGTTCTCCATGCGAAATTGCAATGCAGCAATTCCCTTTTGTACGAGAAGGCGATGGAATGTGAAGATCAGGGAGCCGATCAGTTCGCTAATACAAACGACCACAGCTGCAGGTGAGGACAAATGTCAGTAGCCTGAATCCTGGCTTGATCGAGGGGGTTGTCGACAACAAAAATACAATTATCCAAGGAGCTCTGCCGTGAAACAGAGTGGCCGTGAACATATTAAAAAGTTTAGGTTTTCAAGTTGTATGGGTTGTTGGCCAAGCGTGAGGTCAAGATGGCGAACAAGCTTGATCAATAAAGGATTTATTATATGACCCGAAAGACGGCAAACACAGCAAGTGATTTCGCGGGATCACGGGCTATCCCGGGCGGTTAAGATGGCTCCATCTCGACCGCTTGGGTAGCCAATCACAGCACGCGATTTGCTTGATCCTGACCGCTCATAGAGCCAGTCATAATAATATCAGTTATCACCCTTCGTTCTTGCTTATTGAAAACCATTCTTGTTTTTTCTCAGTTTTATTCCCCCCTTTGGGGTTTCTGTTGGGTTTTCTTTGATTCATGGTGACTCGATCAGCTAATCAGCTCCTTTAAAAATTGATTTATTGTTTTAGCAAAGAGAAGACAAGAAACAGACAATGCCTGGAGGAAAGCCTTAATAACACTTGCATGTCAAACATTCAGCTCTTGAATGATACCGAAAGTGCTCTCCAAGGGACACTGAGTAATGAGCGACTGTTTTGCAACGAGGTGGACGTGGACCCCGATTCACTCGACGAAGATGTTAAACCAGTGCTTGGAGACTGTCAGTCAGAGTTTTTTGTTGAAGCAGAAGATTGCGCAAAGCCATTTCGCGACAACTTCCAGACCACAACATCGGCGGAAAGAAAGAGCGACAAAATATGCAGGTGTGTATGTAATGCTCCAAGATTGTAAAGATCTTTGAGACTTGTTTAAACACAATAACAGCCTTTTGAAGGCTCTATAATTCCGAAGCTCAGTGAAGTCAAATACAATCAACGTTAAACTCGTGGTTGCATGCCCGGGTGCCTGGTAACCAGGCCGCTATTGCACAATGTCGTTACAAAGATGCTATATTTTTAACGCTGAAAAGATTGTATAAAACAGGTATGAAGAATTATATGGATCTCACGAGAGCTCCTGGTTGATTTGCATTTTTCAGCAAAGTTCCCGTCAAAATCTACCAACCACACTATAAAGTCGCTTTATTTGCCAATTTGGTAAAGCAGGCGTAGCCGAAGGCAAATATATAACATCTTCAGTGAAGTCGGAGGGAAAGGGATCGATGAGGTGGGGGGGGGGGGATTACATGTTGTTAGTTGTTAGAAAATGTCGGTTTGACAAGTCTCAATGAAGGATAGCTTTTCGACCAGCCGGCAAAGAAACACCCATCTTTGGTTGGCTCTACTATTTGTCAGCAGTAACAAAGCTGAACCGTCAGAATAGCTAGACAGTTCATTCATTCTCGTCCCCTGAAGCACAACTGAGACTCATAGCCGACTGTGCCTGTACGAGGAATAGCTCTGGGAACACAAGATTTGATTGGGTATTATGTAACAAAGGGAGTACAATCACATCAACTGTTTGAAAGTCCCTTTGTCTTTGAAAACTTCAAAACGATTGACTTGATTGGACTCCCTTAATTAGACTCTAGCCAATGACATCATGTGTCCCTGGAGCCGCATTTTCGCCGTGCACATGCCCAGCCGACTAAGCGGGTCCAGCAGCTCTGGGATCGAAGGGAATATGATATCGATTACGAATCTCAATTCTGTATTCTCTTATCCACTAACAGCGAATACAAAGCAGCCAGAGAGTGTATCAACAAGGCTAGGGAAGATCACTGCAATTTTACGACAGACGTTCTTGCCACCACTTCAAGTATAAACAACCCGTTCTGTCCGTCTAAAGCAACTAAGGAAGGTGTGAGCATAGTGGCACAACTCGTGGCCAGTGTCGTCACACTATTGCTCTTTTTCTAGATGATTGTATTTGGCAAACTATTGAAAGGAAGAATTTCAAGTTTGTCAAGAGCACTGAATGTGAAGACTAAAGATGCGATTACAGGGTTATCCAAGGCTGGCATGAAAGCACTAAATCATAAAAGAAAGCAATACATACACAGAGCATGAAATAGTCCGTGATGTCAATCATATCTTTTTTCAATTCTTTTTCTTCGGTTCGAGACTATTGACTCGTGCATCTATCTTTAGTCCTTCTACTCAGTGGTCTTGATTAACTCAAACTGGACTATTACGTCAGCACCGCATTGCGACAGAAGGTTAGCATAATTTACGATACAAAATTTCACTCCCCCAGAGATATAGACATAGCTGGACTGCAAAGCAGTCGTATTTTTCGCCAATACATGTGTTCTTCAAATGAAAGGTATGGAATGTAAGGGCAAAGAGTTGGACTGATGAGAAGTCATGTGGGCGTGCGAGGATCTGGCGCGACGACAAACGCTCTTGTCGCTCGCGCCGTCCGTTAACTTTAAACAGAAGATTAAGATTAAACAATTGTTTTGCAGTCTAGGCAATAGCAGATAAGTCGTTTGATTAATTCTTGTCAAACTAAAGGCTACATAACAAATAAGGATAGTTTCCGAACATTGTAAATCATATTTTTATTCAAAATGAGATGAGTGAAAACTGCCGGGTCGACGATCTTCCAAGTGTCCATACATGCCCAATCTCGATATCTCTGTATTTATTCTCAGTTTTTCTACAGCTTTAAGCTAATATTTCAGTTAATTAACTTATTAGCTGGTCAGAACTGAAACTAGCTACAATTGCGTGACTACAATAGCGAAACTAGAAGCGAAGCGGTTCTAGCAACTGAGTGTCACAAAAGAAGAGGATATCCACATTTTTGTGGCACAGTGAGTCCTACTCGATTACAGTTTCTATAGCCACTTCCTCGTCAGAATTGTATTAAATTTGCTTCTATTTCTATTGTTATCGATTAAATTGCTTTGTATAAAAAAACACTAATAAACCTTATTTGTATATGGTAATATAATCACTAGTAGAAAACGATCAACAAAAAGGCCATAATCGAACAATTACCGGTGATCCGCCCATTCCAAGGAAAACACAAACAAACAAACGAACAAACATAGGCAGTAAGTTCTCTCTCTCTCTCTCTCCCTCCTTTTCTCTATTGAACTCTAGTTAGTTCCTACCCAGGGGACACCGCTGAAAAACGCACCGAGCATACGCTTGACGTCATAATTTCTCAAGGGGGTCATCGTCAGCAACGGAAGCCACTCATCGATGACATAATTTTAGCCCAAACGTACGAAATTACGATGATCGATAAAAGCAAAAATTGGAAGCAAAATTATGAAGGTAGGAGTTGAGAGGTAAATAAACATAAAATAATGTACCTCTAGTATACATCTCAACGTTAAATGTTTTGGGGTTTCCTTAAAAATGGCCAAAATGTTCCCATTTTTGGACATTCTCTTGTGTTTCCGCAGTGTCATCTAGGGAGAGTGGTTTTGCAAACTTTCTCCCACAGCTGGGCTTGCCGTATCAAGATAGCCTCAAGGCATCGCATAAGTCTATTTTCACGAAGAACAGAATATTTATTTACATTTTATTTAGACAACAACAAAAACAAGGAATATAAGGTTCGCGAACGATACAAAAGAATAAATGGCAATAAAACGCATAAAGTGACTTCTAGAAGTTTCTTTACAAATATTTTAAGACGAGCCGCCAATACTGCCGGACGGAGACCTGGGGTGCTTACCATTTGCAGGGAAAAAAATAATCCGGTTTGTGTGACCGTTGCATAACAATAAAGATTGTCCGAATTTAACGACCAACCGGGAGAGATTGTGCTTAAAATTTAGCCTGCAGGATTTTTCATATAGTTTGGCACGGAAATTCCGTTCTGAACGGAAAAGAAGAGGAGTATCTAGGAAGGTTGTCCGCAATCTCCCGATGACTTTCCGGAAAATTAACTTTCCGTCTGACTTCACAGAGCCGGAATTTCAGTCCTGATCTTTGGTTAAATAACAAGCACCCCTGTTTTTTGTTTAAAGTCAAATGTTGGAATATCATAAGAGGATCCCCTATACTTTTTACATGAGGCGTGATTGGAACTATTTCTTTTGAATTCACGTGAAATGTGATTTAACCCTATTCAGACCAGGGGGGAGGGGGGGGGGGGGCTTTTGAGGCCCGCGCCAGCTTTGAAGATGTATAACTTCATGGCAAATTAAAGCTATCACCACCAAACTTGGCGACTTTTCCTAAAATTCTTCTGGGAATATTTTGACACTTGTATCACGTGAACACCAACTTTGACGTTTCCATGGCAACCAGGTTTTGACACCCATGTTTTCTAAAAATTCGCATTTTTCGGTTTTAATCAATAATATTTCCATTTTTTATGGTGTTGTTTGTGTTTTTAGCCTTCGTTGAGCAACAATTTATCAGATTAAATATAATTTTGCATATATAATACCAGCTTCAGTTAAATATTTATTTTAAACTGCTAAAATCCAATATGGCGGACACGATTTACAATGAACACCATTTAGCTTTGTATTTCAAATAATGTGTTGTATTTTCATTTTTGAAACATTCTTTTATAAGGCATTTATGTTTTACAGTCCAATAACGATTTTAAAGAAATTCAAAATGGCGGATCCAAGATGGCGGCATTTTCGATGTTAAAGACGTCATAGTGACGTCATAATTTTTTTAATGACAACTAACCTATTGTCATGCACAAGAATCTTATCATCGAATCGTGCAGAAATTTTGATTAAACAGCTTTTCAGACAATAAAATTGGATAAATGACGTCATATTACGTCACCATGCCAACAAAGCATCTAAAATGACTACAATTATTGTCTACATCATCCTGTGTTAATTTGGTGACCATAGCGTTAACTATTTTGAAGTTACATAGGGGGGCCCCCGGTCCCAGAAGGTTAAAAAGATGCCCGGTCTGAATTGGGTTAAGAGTTTATTTTTTCGTGATACGTGATTCCCAGTTTAAAGAATTATTCAAATGCACAATTTTCGACTTAAACGTGACCCGTGAAGGAATAGTTGAATTAGGAGTAACTTAATTCCCGATAATTTGAGTGTTCTAGTAAAATTGCGGCTTTGTTTCCAACTCTATGCTTGGGTTTTGAGGAGATGAAACTTCTGTCAGTTATTTTGTCGCGTGCACGATCTGAACATACATGATATGCCACGCTAAAATCAAAATTCAGCAGTTTTACGCCTTCCGGGCGTAACAATCCCAACAGGAATTGCCTTGATTTTTGCGTGAACGTGAAGACATTTTGGTTATTATTTGTGAATTAAGCGTGAAAAGGCTAAATATCTTTACGTGATTCGATTTTGCAAGGGTGTATAGGGGACCCTCTCATAAGATTTTAAAAAATTACATTCAGCAGTTGAAGAGCAACGATAGTAAAGCAAAGGCCCGCTGAGATATAACCAGCACCACCAACACGACCTCTCGCGGTTTCTATATCAGTCTTATTAAAGCAAAACCGACTGTAAGACTCTTCAATGATGTATCCGACGTCTTTTTCAAACTTACAATAAGACCTCTGTGCGACATTGGAGCACTTTACCGCTGTGCGAAAATTCCTGAAGTCAGAGAAAAATAATAAGGAATAAACATACAATTGGAAGATATGAATCAGATAAAAGTAATGGAAAAAGAAAGAGAAAAAAGAAAGAGAATACATCGTATCATGGTCGGTGTACACGGCGTGGAGTAGGGGAGGGGACGTTTCGCACGTGTGACTCAGGTTTGATAACAACTGAAACATAACAGTGTAAATTGAGGCCGATGAGGCCGATGGGTTGTCTGATGGCTTTTAAAAATTGAAGGATGAGCTAGAAACACTTTCAAAACGCTGTATATCTTATTTTGGGGGTATGTGGGAAATTAAAGAGCAGTATTGACTGAAGTAAATGTCACAGCCATTCAACTAAGTATAATCAAATCACTGAATTATCTGCTCAGCACACAGCCAGTCACATTCGCGTGTTGGCAATATAATAATGGTGAAAAATACCTGCATAATGCACCAACTGTACTGTTTCCTGTTCTGTACCCCTTCCTAATGGATTGTGCGCACTTCTCCATCTCGGAAAAGAATTCTCTACCACAAGGCACCAGAGGTCGAACCTTGAAGTCGAGATCGATGAGTCGCAGATTCACCGCTTCGCAGAAAAACCTGCGACCACGCAGTACGGCCATGGCAGCCTCCTCTATGTCACCTTTAAGACGTTTGTTATTTGAGTAGTCCTTGCAGGTCTGGGATAACTGCTCATCAAGACACGCTCTAAGTGCTGTGTATGCAGTCCTTATTCCCATAAAGTAAAAAGAAATCATCAATATGGCATTGGAATTGTAGATTTATTATAAAAATCCACGGCTTTCGCGTCACGGTGATTTACACTGTTGAAGTAAGGGACGGGCCATTTTATTGTGCAACAATTTTCATCAGGTTCTGCAGGATTTTTTTTACATTTTTCCCATGTGTTTCTTTTGCGTGACTCGCTTTGCACGATATTTTTGAGCGCTTTTTGTTGCGCTTTTTTGGGGTGAGTGGGGAGGGAGGTAATTGCCTAACACCCCCGGTAAAAAGTAATGGTCCGTCCCTAACTGCGCTTGACTAAAATCTTGATGGGTCCACTCTGCCTGGGCTAATGGAGGCGCAGTGGACTAATAAATAGTTTATCCTTGACCAAGCCACATGACTTGCCATATGACAGTTTGGCCTGGTGCTAGCTTCACCTGTCGCTACCTGGGCCATGTGGCCTTGCCACCCAAAATCGTGGGAGCTATCTTAATGGTTTTCAGAGATGTGGGTTGTAAGGATTGCGGTCCAGGCAAGATCTTAATTATCAAGGGCATAACATCGCACTCAAAATTCATTCGTGTTAATTCGCACCCAAATTCTTTCGTGTTAATTCGCCACATTTCCGGCCAGCACAAAGTGAACCGTTTTTCCTGTGTTCATTGGGTTTGAAAAAAATAACACAAAACAGGACGCGAAATAAACAAATGGTTTCTATAAAGCTGTACGTACCCACAATCAGGTTTTTCATCATCCATGAAGCCCTTCAAGAATGTCTTCTCGCAGTTGACTGCAGTTTTGTAGATTGACCGCGCGGTGCAAGTCAGAGGACTTTCGAGGTCCTTACATCCTGCAATAAAAAATCAAAAAAATATAGTAATGAACTTTATACGAGACTGAGATAAACAGGGAGACAGACAGACAGAACAATACCATTCGTTTGCAGGACTGGGTCTTTGTTGTTTGGACAGAATGGATTGTAAGTATCCCTTGACAGATGTTCACATATTTGGCAATTGGCTTTGGCTTTTTCTGTAATGCATTCCTTTGCCACAGCGTATTCCCTGTTAAGAAAGCACAAACACAATAACGCGGTTGGTTGACTTGCTTGCTTGTCTGTTTGTTTGCTTATTTGCTGTTGTCTGCTTCTTAATAATAATAATAATAATAATAATAATAATAATAATAATAATAACAACAACAACAACAACAATAATAACAATAATAATAATAATAATAGTAATAATATTTAATAATAATAATATTTTAGCAGGGAGCCCACTTCACCAAAAGGTGCTCTTCAGTGGGGCCCTGCAATATACTACAAATTAACTACAATTAAATAAAAACTGCACATGATAAAAGGTTAGCTTATTGTTAGCCAATCTGTTCGTTGATCGTCAATTGACAAATGGGTCAAGTTATTTTTTCTTTTTTGCAAAATTAGAGTCTGTTTACATGAAGGTGGGGGACCTCGGGAAGGTGAGGCAGCTCGCGTAGCTGGGGTCGAAACATAGGTCGTGTTTACATACAATTTATTGACGCCGGTACAGCGGCGGGGTAAACCTTCTCGAGTCACTGTGTGTTCTTCAAAGTGGTACTACGATGAAAAAAATTTGTTCTTTTTCTCCTTCGATTCCGATTTTATATTTGACAAGAATGCACCATGCCAATTTTCGAAAAAAGTCCGTTTTTTTTGAACGACGAATTCTTGTTTAAACTGTCCGCCATTACCAGATTCGACTTCAGTCGAGTTGCATTGAGAGAGCTGGATCGAGAGAGAAAATGACGTCATATACTCACTAGTTTAATCTTTTACTGTGTGAACCCAGCTAATTTGGTATGCAGAACAGCAACTTGCTTCTAAAAGCTCGTGCTGCATACTAATCACCTGGGTTCACACATTGCAAAAATAAACTAGTGAGTATATGACGTCATTTTCCCCTCTCGATCCAGCTCTTTTCATGCAACTCGACTGAAGTCGAATCTGGTAATGGCGGACAGTTTAAACAAGAATTCGTCGTTCAAAAACCGGACTTATTTCGAAATTGCCAAACATAAAATCAGAATCGAAAGAAAACAAGAACGACATTTTTTCATCGTAGTACCACTTTAAGCACGTAAATATTGAACTTCGCTCTATTTCACACAAAGAACTGAGAGAATACGACAACTAAACCTCGAGCACATGGGATTCTCTCTCATCCCATAATATACAAACTGGGGCTAGGACCAGTCACTCTCGTCCTGCTGGTAACATAACACGCAAAATGGTGGGCGAAAGACGATTTTTTTTGCGGTTAATGCTCTTCTACTTTCACTAACGGCTCTTGTTTCAACGTTTCAGTGCTGTGGCTTCTTTTTATCCCTTGCAATTCGCATTTGGCACACTTTCACGACCCCGAGTAGGCGGGTTGCCCCGATGTTAAGCGTTTGCATGGCAAAACGCGACCCCGGCTAGGCGGGTTACCCTGCCCGGCAGAGCAGGTAACCCGCCTTGGTGGGTTATCCTACCTATCAGGTAAATATGATCAGGAAAAAAATGAGATTGCATGGACATACGGGTTATCCCAACAAGGCAGTTCACCTCATCTACAAGGGGCCCCCACCTCCGTGTGAACAGGCCTAAAAAATCGATTACTCGCAATAGGTACACACGTCACAAGTAAAGGGTTACATAACTCATGGCAAAAATAATAAAATGATTTGAAAGATCACTTTAGGGCATAGTCTATTCCATTGATGGGGTTATCGTCTGGCAAATTCTATTGCCTTTAAAGCAGAGTAATGTGGGAAATGCTGACCAAAAAAAACTTGCATATGCGCAAAAAAACATGTGAATTACACCTTGTGTAACAAGTTTGCGAAACATCCAACAAATGGAAGAGATCAGTTTTAGCCAAGTTAGTGTGGATGGGTCAAGCATTTTTTTTTTACATACATATATTACATATTTAGAATTTACATTTTAATGCATAGTAGAACTTCTACAATTATTACTTATTTTAGCTGTTTGTTATTTTTTTTATTACTGCCATGCGTTTTTGCATGAGCATTTGGCTCGGACATTGCTCAAGGGCAGTCTCATGCTATGACATAAAGAAATAAATTGATTGATTGAAGTTATGACGCACTGTACGTTACACGGCTTCTCAAACCGTAAGCGTAATACGAAACTGCAGGCCTTATTCAGGTTGAAGGGAGTGGGCCCGGGAAGAGTTGTGGGGAGGGCTGGGTCTAAAATTTTCCGAGCCTCACCTGCACAATAACGGGTCAGACCGGTTCGCATTTAACCGATCTCGGAAGGATCTCCAACAAAATTCCGTGTCCATAAATGCTGTTGACTTACATTTGATTACATTGAGAATAAATTCATTGATCGAAGAATGTTGATACGTTAAGTCCCCACAGTGGTACAACTGATGAAGTAGAAGCGACGTCACTGCATCAGGCAGGTTTGCCAAGCACCTTGCGACATGCTTTCGTAGGCACGTTTTTTCACCTTCGTACTCGTAACTGCCAAAAATAAAATAAAATAAATGAATACCATGAACATGGAACAATTCTCTTCGCAGCCGTTATAAGAAAAAGTCACCCAACAAACGAGCAAGCCAGAAAGGAGTATATAAATTTTATAACCCTCCGACTGAAAAAAAATAACCCACAGTGAAAATCACGGTGTAATTTCGGTTTTCGAAATAAATGCAAGTTGATTGGTTTACATATTTTTCTCAAGACTAGGATTTCCTGCACTAGGATTTAAAAAAAAAAAAAAAATGGCGAGAAGGTGACTTTGTTCACTCCTCTATGAAATCAGGCGACGGATATATCAAATTGGACAGGGTATGTTTAACAATTATCCCGCGAAATTGTGCGGAATATCGCCTGATATTTACGGACGAGTTGGCTAAAATCAGGCAATATTCCGCAAGATTTAGCAGAATAATTGCTTTATTATTTAACAGATTGTCAACGATGCGCTTTTTACAGCGAGAAAAGTTGCCGTTGCCGTTGCGGCGCTTTGAAGGACCGAATAATCGTTACTTTTAACGTATACCGCAGAATATCTGTCAGCTGCAGTTGTCGGATATTGAGAGCATAATAATGACCGTATTTGGAGAGCGTTACAATTTGTAGAATAATAATGCAGGATATCTCCCAAGTACCGATGACGAATATCGCTTCATGACCGTGGGCAACGCGAAAATTTGTTGAATAATAATGTCTGATACCCGTCGTTCGATTTTGTACCACGTGCTTTGTCCAATACGAGAGCGCGGAAAAACTCGGTGGGTTATAACATGGATATAAAATTCACAGAGAAACGCTCCAAAGTATGTATTTTGCTCAATAAATTGACATTAGTTACTATATAAAAGATAAGTTGTCAAGCGACTGTCGACTTAAAGAGCGAAATAATATAACTTGGGGACTGAGGCAATCAAACAGCAACAGAATTGTAGGCGCCTTCTAGATCGTCTGAACTGTTTGAAAAGAACACACCCAAATTACTTGAGTAAATTATCTATGGCAGACGCTTTGTCCACCTAATTCCGCTTGGTGAGGTTTATTTACTATTTTAGTGATTAGCTGGCGTCAATAAATTGCAATTATAACTTACATTTGCTGTGGGTGAATTATTATGATGAACGTGAGTGGGCGAGCTCGGCAGACGAATAAACCTTTTACATTTTGGATGACTAAATAGTCCATAAATGAATTATATAAAACGCTTTATTCTGAGACAGATTATAATGTGTAAAAAGTGAGTCTAGGACGACTAATACTTCCTCAGTAGGAATCCCGGAGACTCCCAAACAAACATCATTAGGTTCGATAGAATTTCGAGCTTTTAACTGTAATGCAAAGCTTGCATAAGCTTATTACAAGGGGTTACCGACCTGCAGTTTGTACTGGGCTTTGTCAGTAGGTTTTTTATCATTGCTCTCTGGCACCGCTGCCCGTTAGATATGAAGTGCGTCACATTACAAACTCCTACGTTAGAAGCACTTACATCCAGTGCAGATAGACCTGCCCAAAACAAAAGAAAAACATGCATGAGTGTGATGGTGTACTGTCTCCCTTCTTGCTTCTTTTGGGGCTAAGGACGTTGTTCCGTCGTTGTTTGATCCAATTGTTCCTTCAAAGGAAGCGAGATATTCATGTGCGGAGACCTTGCGAGAGCTGGTACCCAACCAATATGAGATCGAGCACGACCTTCGAAATACAACTTAGTGGCATTCGCGGAGCCAGGGTCAGTGTTCCAATCCCTCAGCGTCACCCATATACCAAATCATGGGTCACGAACGACTTCATCCCACCCCAGGATGCTATCGGGTACGTAAGTCCATTTCACGTTTCCGGTTCAAAATAAGGCTAAAACTTGATTGGCCTACACTCTTTCTTTTTTATAAGAATATTGTTTTTTGGCCCAGGCTGAATATTCGATTTTAGGCTGAAAATATTCTTATGAATATTCTTAGATTAAGAATTTATCATGATACTTTACAGTTACTTTTTACAGCTTAGTTCATGTCTTTTGTACTGCATACCTTACATATGTATTACCATACCATTCATCGACCGGTCCCTGGCATTGACCAATGGCTATAGTGTAGGTTTTTATCAATTTATTGGCTAGTTTTTCCGTTTAGAGAAAGAAAATTGTATTGTATTTGCACATTTTCAACACAAAATTATATTCTTTTCAAAATCTCAGCCTTGGGTTTATTCTTAAAATATTCTTAAAATTTCGCAAATTTCAGGCTCGATATTCTTATAAAATATATTGTTATAAAAAAGAAAGAGTGTATTTTGTCCATCATTGGTGATTAGTTATTTTATTTCCAAGTTGGGAAGTTCTTTACTTCTTTTATAAAATGCTCAGGAAATAGACCAATTTCGATATTTTAAACTTCAGCCAAAAACAATAGACCTCATCACGAGGCTCCGGGCAATAAACTACATAGTTTGTGGGGTTTATTTCCCAGAGCCTCGTGGTCCTGTTACGCTGGATTTTAAAATATCGCAATTGGGCTATTGCGCGCGCCCCAGCTCGTGATGTAAGCCCAACTCGTGAGGTAACCGTGCCATAAGCTGCATGTTTTGAATCTTTGTTCGTTTCACATAAAACAGTGTTCTTACAGTAAAACTAGTAAATGTTTTTATCGTCATTGTAAAAACCGCTCGATATATGAGCAGCTAATATGTTGACCTTTGCATTGTTACGTGACTCAAGCGATTTGTATATTTATAAGGATTTGTATGGGGAAAGAAATAAAGCCGAAAAAAACGAAAAATTAACGGTTGAATTACAATAAAATCGCTCCAAATCAATCAAAAAACCACACAGCACACAAATAAAGCAACAAAGGAGTTCAGGTGAGTGGTTTTTATTGTAATTCAACCTTTTTTTCGGCTTTATTTCTTTCCCCATGCAAATCCTTATGAATATGCAAATCGCTCGAGGCACGAAACAATGCAAAGGTCAACATAAGAACTGCTCATATATACCTGTGTTCTGTGGTCTGTCATGCATAAATGGTAATGTTAAAATATTTCATATTTGCCACACGTTCAAGGTGATGTTCTTCTGTGTTTAAGCTCGTGAAATCTTTTTTTTTAATTTATATGCCTCCTACTAGATGCCTGAGCCCAAAGGTAAACAACATGAATCTTGAGATATCCGGAAGGCAGAATATGGCCGTCTCGTGACAACGACTACAATGGTCTCGCGTGATGTCTTCTCTCGGCAGCGCCCTGCTGTGTTTGAAGATTTTCCGTTCCCCTATAGTCCTTGACAACGCTTACTGCGCTATTCAAACCTACCAAATTTGCTCCCACCTACAACAATGGGAAGCTCTTCAACTGATAACTGTAATCGAACTCCCTATTCTTCTACAAATGTAAACACAATTCCGTGCATACAAATTCAATTGATAAACCAATTGGCCAAGTGAGATGCGTTGGATCGCGTCGAACGCTGCCTGTCAGACCCAAGGTCTACTAGTCAACACTTCGAAAGGAAAATGTGAAAAGAATCCACGAGAAAATATCCATTTCATAGATACCATAATGAAATATATAGCTTATTTATATTCCATGTGTGCTGCGGATGCATTGTTCGCGAATAAAATGCAGTCAAGCGGCGGGGGGATTAAACACACGAAACTCAGCAAAATTTTGGATAGTTTGTAACCCTCTAACAGGAATATTTTTCCTTTTTCCTTTTCTTGCCCGTGTCGTAGAAATTTAACAAATCGATCGAGAAATAGTTTGAAACCGATTTTCGCTAATCAAAAAGCTAATAATTCATTGGAAATCATGTTCAGCGGTGCTGATCGAGATCACGGTACCAAATCAAGAAAAAATAAGGTTTAAAAACTTACCTGCGATAAAGAGGACAAAATACGCTGTTGAAGCTAGCATATTCTCTTAAAATCATACGCGAAAAGGATGTGATTACATGAAGGTGCGATCTCTGGAGCTTTGACAGATGCACTTGCTTTGTCTTTTGCGCTGTTCGTCACGCAATCCTTCCTTCAGCGCAGGTCTAAGGGCAGCAAAACAAGCACGTAGACAACCTCGTTCCCGGGGTCTCTCTATGCGGGAAGATAAGAGACCCTGGGAACGAGGTTGGCAAGTAGAGCGCGTTTTCACGTGACGTCATCAAATCCAAAAGCAGGGCCACCAAACTTTTATACTCATCAGGCATGAGGTGCTATACTTTTGAGCTCAACAGCACCCTTCGTTTGGAAACCAGCGCATTTTGCATTTCAGGGTTACATATGGCGGTGCGTGACATAAAGTGACGATCATGTTTGTCGAAAAACAAAAAAAACATAAACGCGAGTCTTAGCCATTTGGGAAGTTGATCTGATTTTTGAGTTATTGTTTTTGCAACGAACCAAATTCCCCTTTAAAACGTTGAAACCTAAAACTAATAGTTTACAAAGAAAGAAAAACACCAAAGAGGTGATACTTAACCAAAAAGCAACAAGGATGAACCTGGAGATGATTGAAACGGATCACCGGCAAATGTCGAATTTGAAAATTTTAGGCTAAATCTTTCAAAAGGCACAAACCGTGTCGTAGATCCTTTAAACGGGCGAGAAAGGAATGAAAACAACACTGCAGATGCATGTTGTTGAAGACGAAACGTTATGTCTTTAAAATCAAAGTTTTTACGACGTGCGTTGTTCTTTCACATTTATCACCGCGCGCAATTTGTGTTTTATTTAATTTCTACGAAAGTTGGAGTGGCCGAAGAATGAGAGTGTTGGCGAACAAGATATTTGTGCCAGGCTGTGTTACTTGTCATCAGTCGGCCAGGTTGGTATGCAGCGCCCACACTCGACCCACTCTTCAGACGGGCGTTTAATTAACGTTACAAATAACGGGTGAGTTCCCACACGCCCTTTGACGATCACAGGACAGATGACCCTTTTTCAGTGATGACCTGACAAAGCCTACTCGAGGAGCAACTTTGGATAAAATGTTCCGTGACTGGACCTTATTGAAATTCTCATACTGACAATAGTTTGGCGAAAAAAATTACGTTTTAAACTTGCTTGTACGTGATCAAGCAGCTTCAATATAAAAACGCAACCCTTGGCTCATGATTTCTTTTGTTTTCCTTTCAATCAAGACTATCTCCTGATTGATGTAGGAAATTGAAAGGAGAAATAAAGGCATCATGCCGAAGTTTTCGTTCTTTTTTGTTTCCCAGTAGGGCTCAAGTGCGAGAGCTAGAGGATTGGAATAAATAATTTATGCCGTTCAAGTAAAACTGAATGTGCCGTTTTCGAATTCATATAGCATAAAGACTACACTGTGAGACTATAAAATGCCTCTTCTCTATTTGATGGTACAATTAATCCTACCTCGCAAACCTTGCATAATCCACAATTAATCCTTGAACCGTTGTTTGCACTTTAAACTCTAAACTGACAATCACCTGTTTCCTGCCATTGTACGTTTTTTTACTTATTTCTTCAGCTATTTCCATCTTTTTTTCAGGTGTGACAGAAAAGGTAGTTAATCATAACTGGAAAATAGGACGGAAGTGGCCAAACAAACAAATATTGCTGTCCTATGAGGAAATTTGGTCTTTTAATTGAATTTTTCAAGCGTTCACGAAAACAAGCGACTGCTATAAATTCTATTTGCAAGTTGGCACCCCGCCAATAAGGAAGTACGCTTTCAACGTTGCCTGGTTTCAGCCACATCAAGTACAGCAGCTTGTTGAACTCTGTTGTAGCGACGCTGCTTCCGTGTTTTCTTGGTATTCTCTATAAAAAAAGGAACGCGTAGGCCTTGCCTAGCGATAGCGAGCCCTTGAAACTCAACCGCCTACTCTAACGCCTAGCTGTCGATTTTCGGAACTCAATGGGGCATCTTACAATTTAGCTTAAAAACCGGCCTGTGCACTTAAAGCGTAACGTTCCCGAAAAAGTTGTAGCTACGAGCAAGTTGGATATTTCTGATCACAGAGTTTGACGGCCATGCTGAGTGGAAGAAGGTCGAGCACGGTTGTTATTTTGGCACTTGTAAGCGTAGCACTTTTTGCAGATCACTCTCAGGGAATTATGGGATGGTTTGGGGGAAAGCGACCAAATGGCCGGAGGTCCATAATTAAGGTATGATATAAATTTTAAAAATATGTCATTTATTACATTCCTAATTTGGCTTACGTTCTGGCTTCCACAGCCAATGCCCAGCTAAGATACTGTGTTTAGTTTAGGTAAGAAAACTGTCAACAGGAAACCATGCAGCTGTTATGTGAACGACAAAGGGTGCAGTTTATCAATATATGTCACATCTCTGAATACATGTCTCGAGTGGAACTCGAAGATAAAAATCACTTTTCACGGTCCGCGGTCCTCCTTCAATGCAGCGCAAGCATCAGACATACGCTGATTAAGGAATGGAGGTGTAATAAGCAATTTGGATAGCTCCTAACTCAGCCGGAAACTCAGTTTCGTATTTGTGCTCGTCAATTTGAACGTCTCTTGCGTTAAGGTTCGAAGATAAAACACGGCAATAAATTAAAGTAACAATCTATATCAACCGCAGTTATGCATTCACCGCCCCTACAAAAAAGCTGATTAGCCGTTTATCGACAAATTTCATCCGTTTACAAATCTGCATTTTTATACCAATACTACTTCAACTTTTACCTTCCTTGTGAAAGGTTTTAAGTTACTCTCGACGTTAAGGCATAAGACTTGTAAGAAGCTAGTCCCGGCTTAAAGAGGTTCTTACTGTGGTTACAGAGATGGTCATCTAACACATTAAGCAAAATTCCACCCGCCCGTAAACATTGCTACTTGGGAGGAATAAATTAAAACTTAAGTTAAGAAGCAATTTCAATCCGCTAACATACTTACGATAGATGTATATGAGTAGTCGACTATGAACGGACTCGCACGTAGGAGGATAAATCAGTTTCTGACAATATAGCTGGCTGCAAGGTTTGTAGACCGGACGCAATTTGTGGGTGTTAAAACATTTGGAAATTATATTCTACCTGTTTTATTTTCTATACCATGGCTTCATAGCTAATCGAATGGACGGACAAATTCTGTCTTTGTTTATCCTCAATGGTTGGTTGTCAACCGACAAGCAAAACACACCAAAGAAAAATGGCCTCGAGGGAAGTCGAGTACACGGGCTAGCTTAATTAGTCGTTGGCCGTCTGGGTACGAGAACAAAATTCATTTCTAGCATCCAGTCAGCGCTCAATTCCCTCAATACAACAGGCCTGCACTGCATCATGGTAATTGTATTCAACGCAACATGCGTGTAGCCCAGAAGCAGCCGTTTCCTGATCTTGGAATGATTTATCTCAGGAAGGAAGTGCAAAAAAGATGTAATTATTTTATCTGAAAGCAAAAATCTAGGCAAAACTCACGCCTACACTCATGCTAATTTGACTACGTTGAATACAACAACCATTAGGAATCGCCAGCTAAAGAACACGACAGGGCCTAGGTAAGAAACAGTACTTTTCCCACCTTGCCCCCAGTTTTCATGGGACTATTATTCCATGCAAAATTTGGCTGCCTGCAGATAGATTACAAAGAAATTTCTACTGACCAAAAATATGTATTTCTCGTCTTAGTTGCAGGAGCTTTTAGACACGAAACAGCACAACACCGTGACACATCGTCCCTACTCAAGATACGTTTCTCCTGCACACAACGAAAGACCGAGATTAAACAAGCGTCCTCATCGCAAGCTGGCGGTTCTTGGAAGGCATTTTAGCTTAAAGATGGAAGAATGAAACAAGTATTTAGGATGAAAGAATAAACACATTATACGTCGTTGACATGGAAGATTGAACGCACCTAAGCGGACAGATAATATATTTAGTGCAAGTTCCATTTGTAGAATGTTTACTTTGCTCGCAAGGTTCTCTTAGGTATCTTTGCATAAACTCTTCATTGCTAGCTTTACTTTCAGTATATCTTTTACTTTCTTTATACACAGTAAAAACTGAAAGGTATGGGCAAGACACTGAAATTGGAAAGAGCGAATATCGGAGTTCAACTTGACTTTCTTGTGTCTCTAAATAGGTATGGTTAAAATGGTCCACGCTGAGTGGAATACGACCGGCATCCACAAGGCGATTCCATGATAATTTAGACTGCTTTCGGACTTCTTTGAAAAATTACAATACATCAACTGAATAAGACCAATAGCATGACACCGTCCATTTTTGTAAAATTGCATTGTTCTGTGAATTTTTTTAGCTATTAATAAACGCTATTTCTTTCAATTGTTGTGTTAAATGAATGCTTTGGATGAGAATACTGTCCACGTTTTGTAATGGCGTTTAGCCTGTTTCAGGTCATCGAAGAACGGTGCGTGGAAAACTTGGCCGAGGGTTCTTTCGTCACGTCTCTCTCGGTCACAACAACATCACATCGAGCTACCGGAGGTGGACACCTAGTGATGAATTATACCACATAGTATAACAATAATGATATTATTCTTCCACTGCAATTGGAAGAAGTGTAATTGGAGAAGTATGTTACAATCCCATGGATGCGAACTGTCGTACGGAAGTTCCTCGGTGATTAGCACGTCGGAAGTTCCAAGATCCATCAGTTAACATCTTTCCATCGCCTTCCCTTTCCAAATAAAATGACACGACAAGTTAATGCCATTTGCAAAATAGTTCGCCTGGAAGCAAAAAGAAACGCTATAGTGAGAACGACAAGACCGAACATGTACACCGAAACAGTTTGGGCATCTTCTTCGGCGCTTTTTAAGAGGTTCACTGCTTGGACCTGAGGTGGAGGGTCCAGGACCCACCTCAGGTATACAGCAAGGAGTCCAAGTCCTGCCCCAGTGACGTCACTAATACAACCATCTGAAAGTTCAAGCGAATAGGAAACGTTTAATGTTCACCGAAAACATCACTCCATAGGTCAAGTTCCGAAATAAAAAAAAATACATTGTGCTTGTTGGATCTCTCTCCCAGTGGCTCTCCACACCTAGGAGTATATTGTGGATGCAGACAACCCATTGGGGAAAAATCACATGATTAAATGTTAGGAGAAAAAAGGCATTTTAAATCAAAGCTGATTTAATCACGACACTCGAGAGGAGAACATGTAAAATTTTCAACTGGAACAAATGCTGTTGATGAATAATTTTCAATGTTCAGTCTTCTGTAAGCACAGTGTACATGAAGTTACCTAAGAATATTATCATTTTCTTTTCCTGTTCACAAGTCTATTAATAATAATTATAGGAGTGGCATCAAAAGAAAATTAATTTTCTTGAGAGAGAATTTACAACGATTTTTTAGTGTTTAAAAGCTGACAATCTATTCAACCTCTTCCAGTTATAAACCCCGGTTATAAAACTTAAATTTCGGATAGGTGTGTGCCGTGAAGGATCTTAAACCCTGACCCTAGTTAAGGATAAAGAAAATGGGATTTGATACTCTATAGGCCCAAACTCGGAAAAAAAGGAGAAAAATGTCTGTGCAATTGAATAACTACAAAACAAGTGAAAATATAGTACTTTTTTTTAAGCCTTGGCGTTCATGGTTCGAGTGTCTGTGCTGTAAGGATCGAGAATCTCCAAAAACCATACCTTACCATACCAAAACCACCCCGTGGCACATGCAGTATCTATATAGCCCATAATATGGGAGTACCACCCCCCCCCTCCCCAAAAAAAAAGCCGGTTAAAAACCCTGTGCATATACATGATGTAAGCTATACTACTACAGTAGGCTAGAGCATAACACCAATAATTGGAGTTTATTAAAACCACTTAATAATAAACTAATTTCTCTGTTCAAGAGTTTGGCACCAAGCTAGTCCCATATGAAAGGAACTGGGATGGTGCTCCCTATTACCTTTAAGTGAACAGAACTTACGTTAACTATAGCTACATGTATACAGTACTCACTTCCAAGATAAACTGATTTTAGTTCACGCTTCGCATTCCCAGCTTCAGTTGCCCTAACAAAAAGAAACAAAACCAATGAAATGCCTTAACTGTCTGCAAACATGATCACATTACACAGGTCTACAGCTTACAACGAATAAACAAATTTTCATTGTATACTGATCCACCAAAACTTTTAATCTGAAAAATTAGTATGCAATGATCATGTTTGGAAATATGCACACGTGTAGCGAGACCAAATTTCTTCAAAAAAGTTACCTCTTCTGTATGCAAAAATCACTGGCGTGTATTCAAGCCACAAAAGAATCAGTGAAACAGATAACTGACCTGTTTATTAACGTAACAAACAAACACGTGTCAGTGGCAGATCCACGCCTTCAGCTAAGGGGGAGGGTGTGAAAAATTTAGGTGGGGAGTCATGTGTAATAACGAATATGTGGACCATTACCATTACGAAAAACACCCCAAAATAAGGGAAGTGGTTGACAGGGGCTACCCTAGATCCGTCACTGCATGTGCCAAATTACATGTATATTTTTTTCCAGCAAGGCACTGTACAAACGTTTTTCAATCCATGTGAGGTAATACAGATAATCTCAAATAAACCAACACCTTCAAATGACACCTGAGAATGCCATTGCCCACTTAGGGAAGGGCAGGGACCAGGTGGTGTGGAATATGCTAACTGTGCCTACTCTGAACCAATCAAAAGGAAAAAAATAAAAGTCAATAATTTTATGTATCACATTATTATTGGTATTATTATATGTTTGTACATGTAGTATAAATTTGTTTGCATGTACTGTACCTCAACTTTTCCTCCCCAACTCTAGTGTAGTCTCCATAACACCCACTATCCAGTTGCCAACCAATAGCATTAGACAGCTCCCCCCCTGTCAGCAGTTCGTGGAACCCTAACAAGCCACAACTGAAGCTTAGCTTCAAGATCAACATGAGATCCTCTGGATCACCCTCTCCTTGAAACTGAGTCCAAGCATTACTGAAGTAGGCTAACGTGCAAATGTGTTGCAAGTGTGTTGTTAACTTGTCTCCGGAGGCTTCTATTCTTGACAGCAGCTTGTCATCACAACCTAGTTCGTAAAGAGATATAATTAATACATGATTGAATAAAATCAATAGCTCCCAAAGACAAACCTCTAACATCATTGTTTGTGGGAGGTACGTAGGCAACAGTTTCAGAGCAGGCAACTGCAATCAGGGTGAAGTACAGCCACTGTGGGACTTGGGTCCCTGGTAGCTGTGAAGGCCTGGCAGGAACCCTCAACAAGTTGGCAAATCAGCATTCTCGTCCCCAGAGCCGCTTACCTAAGCAGGGCCTGTGCACGAAAAACAAGTGGCTCTGGGGACACACGATTTGATTCGCTGAATTCAAACAAAGGGAGTCCAATCACATCAGCCGTTTTAAAATCCTTTATCGTTAGCACGTTTAAAACGGCTGATGTGATTGGACTTCGTTTGTTTGATTTCAGCTAATCAAATCGTGTGTCCCCAGAGCCACTTGTTCCTCATGCACAGGCCCAGCCAGCAAAGAGGGACAAGCGAATGGCAAATCGGACGAGAATGGCAAATCGGGGGCTATGAAAAGTCTGCAGAGGGCTAGTCACCCTCCCAGACTTAATCTCTGACGACAAAAACCAGAAAAAAGGGGTGGGGGCCTTATGTGTCTCATGGTGCAATAAGGACCAGTGATGATGGCGATAAAATCAATGAGGCCAAAAAAGTGATAAAATCCCAAACACCGAGTGATAATTTACTATTTCCCAGGTACAGAACTTGCAACCTCAAATTCAGCCAATTTCTAGATAAGGCGAAATCTGTGGCAAGTAATGAAATTGATTAAAAACTGGATCATTGGATTATGCAATTCATTTATTTCAAGAGTTTTTATTGGCTCAGTAATCATATAATAAGATCTAATATGTCACACTCTACAAATAAAATGGTAAGCATATATATAAAAGAACAGCAGGGAAGCTCAAATATTACAACTACAACTACTCAAAAAATCATTTGCAACAAGAAAACATGCCAATGCTGTGACTTTCCACAAGCATTGCGTTTTGTGGCAAAATACTTTTGCGTGAAACTGTTTTCAACAGTGGTATAGGGGACCCTCTACACAATGTTGCCCAATTTTTAACACATTTTCCTTGGAAATCACACTTCTTGCCTTCTCTTCAATTTCCCGCCTCTTGTATCCCTCCCACCCCTATTCTAGCTACCAGGCCCCCTTGTGCCTGTCCCTCTTCCATGTTGGAATTTCTTTTGACACCTTCGCTTTAAAGCTTCTTAGAAACAATTTAAAGCAAACACACCTGATGCCTCTCCTAAGATGAAAAACAGAGCCTGGTAATAAAGCACATTGCTTGGAGCTCCTTTTGTCATCATTGTTTTCCAGCACTCATCAGAAATTGTACACGGTTCTGTCCGACTGTTCGTGCTTCCCGCGATTTCTGCCACGCAGCGGAAATATCTTTCTCTATCATCTGGTTTGCTTTCTTCTCTCTCAGAAACATCCTGTAATCCTAGAAATCTGTAGGCTTTGTAATGCGTCCATGGAGAATTTAATGCGGGATAAAATAATGGATCATTTTTCCGCACCAGTGGGACAATCTTTTTCACAACTTCAGATATTCTGTTAAACAGCTCTGTCACATTGTTATAAATATTCAGGCTCAGTTTGATTTTACCATTCTCTGCCTCTTCTAAAATCCTCTTAGTGTATCCTAAAGGTAGCAGTGAAAATGTTAAGAAAACCACAGCTGTGTTACCTATGTATATTTTTCAAGCATTAAGGTACACATAACTTAACATAAAGTTCAGCTTCCTGATAAGAAACTTTCAGGCAGTATAAACTGGCACAATGAACGGGAAAATGATAATAAACCATGTATTACTGCGGAGGGGTGGGGGGTTGATTTTTCTTTGCAAAAATGGAAATTCCGGAGAGGTTGGGGGGTCTTACCTGAAATTCCCTCCCACCTCCGGGGGTATGGATATTTTCTGGAACCACACATTTGTAAAAAAATATTCAACTTTGAAATAGAAGTTTAGCTACATGGTGATCATGCATACACTGCTGTTTATTGTCATTGGAAGGTAACTGTATTGAATTATCTTACTGTAGTGTAAGTATATCAATCTTTTTTCCCCTTTTTGGGGGGGGGGGGGGTGGAACACAAATTTTAATTTGATTAAAAATGTTAGCAAATGCAAAACAGAGTTGAGCGAAAGATGATGAGTAACTGATGTCAGAAATGTAAAAAAAGTTGGGGTCACTGACTTTGTTTTGGAGATAATATGCCCAGAAGAAAACCCTAAATCTGAAAAATTGCACTTCGTTAGCAAATATGGCTAGTGTCTGTAAGCACAAAAATATTGCAAATAAATCTTTGAAATGAACGTGTCACTGGCAGATGTTGTTTCAATGGACCCATAAAGTCAATTTATTCAATTGGTGTGGCTCCTTGAAGAAAAAAATTGCATTTAGCGACCACATTTGCACTCGCCTAACAGTCGCAAGATGGCAGGATTCGATGTCCTGTGGGCAGAAAACTTGAAAATTTTCAAACTTCCCACAATGATTTTTTGTTCATTTTTTGCCAATCTGCTGACAACTGTAAATAAAATCAGTTCATGGAAAAAAAAGTAGGGGTCACTGACCATTTAAGAAAGTTAACTACCAGCAAAGTTACGAAACAGCTTCTGGCCCTTTGTTTTTCCCCAGTGTGCGCGCTCGATGGATGACGTGGCGTGACAAATTCCGTGCGCAGTAACGATGCACAGAAACAATTGGCGCGAACGTCCTTAACGTCCTGTGCTTTTATCTTTTAGAATCTTCTGCAGTGATTCATTTGTATTGATTTCTAGTTATGTGACTTATTACATGTATGTCCACAGGATGAATGAATACAATGATATGACTTCAAAAATACATGTACATGTAGTTTGCCTACCACTTCGTCTTAGCTCTTCCGCAATTTCTCCGCCCCTGCAATGGTTATTCCCTAGTGCACCGATACACAAAGACGGAGCCTCCATGCCATTAGGTATTTAGAGGCTTCAAACACACGGCATCACCTTCCTATATGCCAAAAGTTATTTAAGCTTATGTAGCTATTAATTTTACCTTCTGCAACACGCAGACCAAGCAAAGCATCCGAATCTAAATGCTGGTATTCGCGGTTGAAGTACGATAAATCAGCCACAAAAGCCTTATATAGATCTCCGATATCACTCACACCCACACTAGCTTGTGATAGCGCTTCTCTCGCCAAAAGACAAACCAAGAAAAGCGGTAAATACAAAGAATACGACATAATAACACAAAGCTGCACAAAGACGAAAAAGAAGCAGGCTCAACAACCCGAAAAAGACTGGATCGACATTGAGGTGTGAGACCGCTGAAAGCGTGAGCGCTGGCGCTAAGTTAACGGCACAAAACCGAAACCTCTGGGAAAAAAATTTGGGCCACTTCTCAGAATTAACCGTATCTCAAACTTTTCCTCCTGAAGGTTGCAGCTCTCTTAACCTCTTACTAAAAGAGCGCGAGCCGCGAGGGCCGTACTGTGGAATATAACAGAAAATTTTGCTGACAAACACGCGGAAGTGGTACTGAAAATCATTGAAATCCACTCTTCTCAACGAGTTTCGAACCTTCGTCGAGCAGTTTCTTCCATCGCCCTTCCGAGTTTCATTGAGTCTTCAATCATCCCGAGCAAAAGTAGCATTTTTCAGTGACAAGTCCTATGATAAAACATATACTGAACCATTTTGCTAACCAGCATCATTTGCACTGGGAACAGATCTAGATAAAGCGAGGAACAGACCGCGTTGGGTGCCTCTGAATGCCTCCTTTTCGAAATGAGCGTGGCCTAAAGTATTGTTTATGCATTACGTTTACCCTCAGCGTCAGTGCGCACTAAAATGTATTGCTAAAGCAAAACATGTTATATGTTCCTTACAATCGTTGTAATGATTACGCGTTTATATAACCTTACATTCAAGTTGAGGAACCCTAAAATATATTCAACCAGCTGGCGTTTTATCAAGTGGATTTTCTCTAAAAGCATAAAATTAATTAAAACGTTTGTGAAGCAATTCCAATTTCAATCTTTTACTCACGAGCCTTCGGGTGTTTAAGATGATGCCGATGCCCTTGCAGGCGTTCAGCGCATCGCCGTTCCGTTCCACACAACGGAACAGCACTTATCATTTGGAGGTGCAATCTGTACCCATTTTACCCTGTGTTAATGTGGTGCGTATCAACATCCCAAAAAATAATAAAATAAAATAAAGTGTAGGTTATAGTTTCTACCGGTTTTGCTAAAACATATAGACGTATCTATTTCTTGTTCATTATTTTTATAATTCTTGTAGTTCCTTTTATAATTTGTTTTTTACAAATTTCTGAATTTGTTGAGAAAAATGAAATTAGCAAGCGGAGACGATGTTTTCTTTAACAACCGGCATATTGTTCTGTTCAGTTGACTCTTTTGGCGAAAACAAATGAGAAACGCTAAGAGCACGTGCTACGCTGGCTAAAAATGGCTACGAGACTGCCATGATTTAATTTTGTGTAACGTTTCCTCCCGATTCACCATCCCCCTCCCACCCTTTAATGAGCCTGCTACGCAGGCTAGTCCAATTTAGGTTTCTAATCTTGATTTGTTTTCCTCATTTTCTGTTTCCATGATACCGGGAATCACCTAGACTTGCCTACAAGTCGAGCCTCTCAGAGCGAAAGCTAGCGTGAGGCGCGAGAGCTAGGAATCACCTACGCTATACGTTTACGCTTTGTTTACTAGAGTTATACAGAGTAAAAGATAATTTAAGTTTAAGCCATTGCAGAACGCCGAAACACTGCACATGTGGAGAAAATTGTATTGAATGCCATTTAGCTATCTCTTGAGAACGATTTAACAACAGGGAGTATTCCCAGATTAGAAAAGTCAATTTTCATAAGAAAAATAGATATTTTTACTTAGATTGAGGGAAAATTGAAAACCCAATTTCAAAAACTTATTGTTAAAAGAAGGCATCAAAATGCGATTGTGTTTCAAAAGGCGGTAAATATTCTGTTCCCTGACGCTAGCATAAAACGATCCATTATATTCGACATAAAACAGAGTCTTTGTCGGCACATATCAATGTTGCTTTTTTTCTGTATTTATTCTATGCTCTCACCAATTCAGGAGTCAGTTTACTTTCCGGGCCGAACTAAATGGGCTGGTTCATCTTACTTCAAACAAAGCCTTTGAATGGCCGCATGTCGTAATTTCTTTACTTTTCCTTGCAGAACTCCCCCCCCCCCCCCCCTCCAAAAAAAAAAAGACAATGAAGAAGGGCAGACGAATAAAGCGCCCAATCTCATCGTTTATTTTATTCAAAACAGCGCTAAACTCATGTACAGCTAGTTTTCGTTCAACATCTTTATTTGCATTTTTGTTTCATTGTGGCGATGTACAATTGATTAACATTGTCGTCTGTTGCTCAAGGTAGAACTATTTTTTGTACCTTGACCATTCTATGGGGCCTACTGGAGGTCCAGTATTAAAATCTTTCCATTCCTTCCTTGGTGTGGTAAAAGTTTTGCGTTGGCTCGGCAAGGACAGGTGTTTTGTGTTGAAACGAAGTGCCGCTGATTTCTGGTCCTTCTTTTTGCAAGGGCGGAGTTGGACATATCTTCGTGCACGTCTCACAGAAAGAACGGGAGCCCCTGGATAAGACCTTTGAGAGAATAAAAAATACACAAAAATGGTTTACTCTGACTGAGTTAGGATAAGTAATTTAGAATCCGTTTGAATGACATTCAGTTACAACACAAGACAGGGTTGAGTTCGAGAAAACATATGGTTCAAGACTGGACGAGAGAAGAGAATCCTAACTTTGGTACTGCATCAGAAGACAAAGAAGCTGGACTAGAAACGTAGCTGCTTTCCGAACAACCTTTTCGCAATGTACAAATGTATTTTTTGTCCCTTTTTGATTTGAAATATGCTAAAACCTGACGTTGTTTTCAGTGTTATGGCTATCTGCGACCATATGCCCTACCTCGGATAAAACCGTTCGGCGCCCTTGTCTTGCCTTGTCAAGACTGGCGTAAAATGCTTCACTTTGATCGGCAAAGGCAAAAGTCATTAATGCGATAGCCAGAAAAATAGCGTATATCTGGGCGTGTCTAAACATAGTCTTTAAAGATGACTATATCAAAGGACTGCGTAGTCCTGCCTTAATAACTTTGATCGAGTGATCTGCAGTGTACAAGGCTTATGGCTGCAGCCGGTGACAACATTAAAACAATGCCATTCAGCTCTAGAAAATTGACATTTCGCTCCGTGCTGTGTAAGCGAGAATAATCGTAGCTTGATAATAACTTTATTGTTATTTACTCAGCTAAACACATATTTAAGAGCAAGATATCGACTTTCCTTAGAACACTTTCCTGTACACTCAACAAAATTATCAGGTTCTGATTGCACAGCACGAGAGGAGAACAATCAGTTCCAAACTGAACGCCATAAGATTGCTATTATTTTTCTTCCCAAAGTTAACACGAAGTCTTTCAAAAATTAGCAATGTTGACACGAGGTCTACCGATAATTTCCAAAAGTTGCGCCATTTTTTCCACCAGGGGTGGTATCGAAATTGCAGCTTTTAGTACGTGAATCTAACGCAATGGAAACCCGCGTTACGCCCGATCACCTCGTTTCCAACCCTACGAACATGCACTGGGCCGGCCATTGGTAGTCCACGGTGTGGAATGGACTAAAAAAACTGATGAAATCAAAATACCAAAATCACTCTTTTGGGGGACGTTCGCTATTTTTCAAATTCTGGGTTGCTGTCAGAAATTCCGAACGACCATTTTTCAATTTGGCAGTGATATTTTTGCCTAACCCACTTTTTTAATCTGAAGCAGTAATGTGTTATCGAGAATTCCGGTGCTTCTTAATGATTTGTTTTCTTTTTAAGGGATACTCGTTTAATTCTTCAGTTCTACGGTCGTTAGGTCGTTGCATTTCCTAGATGATAAAATGTATGACATCGTTTCGTACAATATGGACCTATGATGTTTATAATTGGCACAGAACAGCCACTGAAACGAATTTTCAGGATGCTTTACACGCCTTATAATTTTTTTAAACACTTTCGCGTGAATGCTTTGGAAATAAATACAGGGGGTGGGGATTATTTTGTATCCAGGGATTAACGTAAAGGTAACGGGTGCAGTCGGTCAATATGCAACTGCGGAAGTGGATTCTTCCCATAAATAGGAATGGTATTTTCATCTTGAAAGAAAACAAAATACGCCAAACTAAGCCACGCCGTTTCAAAAAGTTTCATTCAAAACAGAGCATAACAGAGATGGGGTATGCAAAAGCAGCCGTTCCACGAACCGCAAAGTTGCAATCTCGGTCACTCCCTTCCCCCCATTTCAATGATGGAAAATATGGCACGTTTGTTTTTGTGCGACTGGAGTTCATCATTGACTCGGCGATGGGGGTTTCTATTTCTCTATTTATTCCGTCCAAGATTGCAAGTATATCGAGCTTGATGAATGGTGAGAAAGGATAAATGAATTCCGTTGGCATGTTAAAAAAAGACAAATATTCTGAAGTAAACTCGGTACTCCTTTGTTTCTCTACATGTTTAGTTTTCTCTACATACTGGAAATAATGAATTATATACGGAGTCTACTACAATATATGGCATGTTCCTAGCTAGTTTGAGTTCAAGTTTTTGCATTTTATGCCGTAAAATGTTGGTATCATTTGAGTCCAGGAATCGTTTAAAGGCGAGCGAAACACTTAGGAGTCATGCAACAATCAACGAAAGAGGGACAAGAGGATTAAAGTTGAGTATAAATATATACGAGTGAAATATAAGAGAACATAGGCATTCACCACCAGTACTTTAAGTCTACACCGTTCTAAAAAACTGCTTTTACACTTGGTTTATCTAAATGCTTGTTTCTCCTCGCCTGCACCAATTGCAAAACTGACCGTAAACGGAACTGAACTCATACCTTTGACCGTGGTCAAAGGTGTGGTCAAACGTGGTAAGCATTTGCCAAACCTTTGATTGCGGCTAGGCCATCTCTAAGTTTGGTAAAAGATAGCACGCCTTTCACGCTTATTAAGATGTGCCGGACAAAGCCGGCTACAGGTCAATGCGACTTTGACTCTGGTAAAAGCAAGAGATTCACTTTGACATCTGTGTAACAGATAGTGATTCACTTCAGTGTCTCACTTTTGATTCAAATAAAAATTAAAGTAATACAAAGCCGACTTTTTGTGTCGTGTGTAACAGCCGGTTGAATAGAATCAAAACGAACAAGAAACAGATCTATTTAGTTAAAAAGTTAAAAAAAAAATCTATAGCCGCGCTTTCTTTGTCTCCTTTCTTTGCTATCAGTTTTGATGCAGATTTTAGCTCCAACTATTAAGTGTTTTTTCGCTGTATACAACTGATCAGCGACGCGCTTGCCGCCTGGAAGGACGCTGTAGTCTTATTAAACGCTTGAACAGTAGTTGGCGTCCGAGGAAGTCCTTACAATTCTAAGAATTTTTTTTCGAAAAAGAGTGAATTCATGCTTTTTGTTTTATTTTCTTTTGCTGGGATTATAAAAAGGCAAAAGAAAATAATACAGATACACTTTCTTAACCTGTTATAGATATATAACCCACGCTTGCTTTCTCCCCTTTCTTGTCTTTAGCTTTGAATTGAATACACCCCGCGTTAACAGCATGCGAACGGATGGCACCTCCAACTGTTAAATGCTATTTCTCTGTATACAGGAGGGGGATGGGATTCCTATATGCAAGAGTCAGGGGTGCTCGACGTCTCGCTTAGGGGGATAAATTTCGGATGCTTGATATTTCTTAGGGTTTACCGGCCATAACTACCATCAAGGTCTCGTTTATGGTTGCACGCGTAGAAATATAGAAATATAAATTGGTATCTTTTATGGGTCAAAAAGCTTGTACTTGTGCTTGTGCTGGATTGATCTTCTTTAGGTTTTAATTAAAAATAAACAATGGATGGGGTACCCACCTTTTCATATGGGAGCCTCACCCCCGGGGCCGGCTACTCGTAAATGCTTGGGATGGCGTCTGTGAATCCCTGAACGCGCCAGCGTTGGCGTCCGAGAATAAAACAGATCAGTCCTTGCAATGATATATGCCTTTTAAAGAAAACATTTTAATTTTGTGCTCTACACCAAGAGAATAGCACGACTGATAAAACACCAGCTGTTGACATATTTTCAGGAGTAATTGAAAATCTATATAAACTGTGAAAATAGCTTGAAATTAAACACACACAAAACTTGCCCTGCTGATTGAATACGACGATGAAGAACGGCTCAGTTGTTTTGCTGATAGCTCTTTGCTCCTTGCTAGTTATCTTCAGCGTGCAAGTAACAGGACAGTGGGCTGGTTTCCCAGGCATGCCGAATGGAAAAAGAGGAAGCAGTTTTGATGAGGTTAGTATCAATCATGGTATTAAGGGCTTCCGTCACCATTAAGCTATCGTTGTTAATGTAAAAAAAAGTGTCGTGATGTCCAAGGAAACCTTTGAGTAGTAGTTTACAAACGTAGAAAAACGCCAAGGAGGCAATTATAAAATGATATTGAACTGACAAGTATGGTTTCGAAATTGACAAACTTCAAGAAAAGAATTGGCTAACATTTCCAAGATTTACCATCCGGGATAGAACTCCTATATCATCATGAAGATTAGTTGTTCTCCTTTCAAGAAAATACATCAAGAAAAGTATAACATTATCAAAATCATTCGAGTCTAATCTTAAACCTTTTTGACGTTTTCTGTTTGTAGAGGCAACGAACGACCGTGTGCCAGATCATTTTCTTGATTTAGTTATCGTTTTGGAATAGTTTAAACTCAGCTATGACGATAGTGAATACCGATCTTACACGATTAACAAAGATTACATCATTACAAACATTGTCCGCGCGCCTCCTTCACGTTCAGACTGCAAGCAGTCTCACCTCCCCCTTCATCTAAAGTCAACGAAAACGCGGACAAGCGCGAAAATAGCGAAAGAACGCAAGGCGAAGGGAGGCGAAGGCCACAAAAAGAGTCTGCTATAGTAACTTCGCCACTCGTGTAACGTGTCCTTTCACTACGTTTTCGCATTTTTTGCCACTGACTATAAACCAAACGAGTCAGTGTTAGCAGTCTAGCTTTATTTTGCTTGTTCGATTTTCTTTGCTATACTCTGCCGTTACTAATTCAATACAAATATCGTTCTATTCACCAGTATTCAAAGAGAGAGGCCGCCAAGACGAACTACTGTGAAAGGTGCAGCTATATCTGTAGAAGCTCATTTGAAGAAGTTATGAAAGATGGAGGCAATTGACTTCACGGAATCTAGGCTAGAAACAAGAAATATTTGTTGAACTCAAATTCAAAATTTACTCGTAAATGTTGGCTAGGAAATAAAGTAAAAGAAAAGAGAAGTAAAGAATATCTCTAAACCCGACCGGATGGACTGTTTTACGCTCCCTGGTGAAATACAGAGGCGTTGGCTTAGATTCTAAGGTTCTATGGCGAGATATATGTATACACATAGGAGCTCTGACAGTGTGCTGCTTTTGCTAATAAATGCCTTAGCATGAAAAAAATATGTATACGTTTTTTCTTATGCATCCTCTGTCAGCTACTTAGCGAAATACAAATTTTTGCGTTCACTCAGTGTCATATGGCCGAATTATGATTTTTCTTTATGTATACCTGTTACATATGGGTTTTAGATCCCGGGACAAATCTTTTTAGCAATCCTGGAACAGTATTGGTTCACAATGTGTATCTCGTACTGTGACTGATCCGTTATCCCGTTGGCTGCATTGAAATAAAGTAAAGGTCGGCACATACACGCGAACCAAATTGCGACATCGGACTCCTAGTGTAATAAGCTCGTTATCTCATTGCGTGTGATATACTAGAAAGCGGAAGCTTGGGTGATTGGGTGGGGTACTCAGGTGTGTGGTAGAGCGCTGTCCCAAGTTGTTCATTATTTCTTTCACTTATTAGTTGAACAACTCCCTTGATCCTGCCTAGTAAGTTGAGATGCATTGTCCTTGTGAATTTTTTGTGCGGTCAAAAAGGCGTGCAGTTCTCTTTTGTAATAGGCCTCATGATATCCTTTTTACTTAGCCAGATCCGCTTAATTTATGAGATTTTTCGAACAAACTAAATATCGTTTTCGCTTTTGCTTTAATTGTTTTAGCCCGACATTGGACTGAAATATAAAGGAGCAAAAACGTGAGTCGACAATCCGACGTCTGCGCTGCACAAGCGGTTGGCCTCCAAATCAAGATAACCAGGCTTATAGTTCAGTTATTTACTTTTTCCTTTTTTATAACAGCTCAGATACACTTTAGTTTTCTGTCGTCGAACTTCCCGTATTCTAAGCTACAGGTTCTTGTGTAAAGACGAAATCGAAAGATCCTGAACGCTGAATAACCAACCCAGTGGCACACACGTCTAGGGATCTTGCCAGCAATTAGGAGACCACTTACATTCAGCCTTTATCCTATTCTCAAGTAGTCAACATTTGAGAAGAACTCCATTATTCACCTGACAAGATGAGAAAATCCAAGAACAAGTAACGGGCCATCGATCACATGTGATTCGAAGGCCATTTACAACATCAAAAGCCATTGCATTTAACTGACGGAATAGGTCGTTGAACGCATGAAAATTCTGAAAAATATCACTGGGCCAAATGAAAGATATTGTAGAGTATTCTAGCCTCGAATATGTCAGTGTGATGCCATAGAATCCGTGAAGTACGTCTGGAGTATTCAAGAGTATTCGATTTGAATACGTGAAGTACCCCTGGAGTATTCACTAGTATTCAATATTGAATACGTGATGCACACCCGGAGTATTCAATTTGAATATGGAAGAACAGGCCGGATCCATATATTTCGAATCAGGCGTACTAGAATACGTTGGAAAATTTCAGTACACGAGGCGTGTGCCGAGTCGTGTTCGAGCGAATTCTGGCCCAAAATTTGGCTTTTCGCACAGTGTATATATATCAAAAAGCCAGAAAGCATTGATTTCCTACCTTCTACATCGTCGAAAAGTAGAAAATATCCGTGGAGAATATCAAGAAATTTGCAAGGAAAACGCGCCATCTTGCGATCTCCCGCCGGAAAACAACAACGCTTTGCATTGTGGACTAGGTGCCAGTGTTCCTCTGCTCTGCAAATCACAATTATATTATGAACCATTATTCACGTAGAATTCACTAAAGCAAAGGGAATTCGTAAGGCAAACTTATTTCTACGGTGACGATTAACCCAGACTGCAGTTCATTGTATTTATAAGTACCAGCGAGTCGACAAAATCACTCGTCGCACTAAAAGAAGTTTAATTCTCGAACCTGCTTAAATTAATCCAATTAGGAAAGCAAAAGCCTTTTCAGCAATTATCCGAGTCGGCGCAAATTAGTCCCAACCCTATCCGATAATCATTGACCAGGAGTCTTACGTCTGTAGTGATTCGAGGATTTTTACTAGCTCACATTCCGATGTCAGTTTTTTGTATACCTTTAGATAATTGCATTATCGATTTCATCAATGATTCCTTACGGACTACCGCCCTGAGTGATGGTGCCGTGTCTCTACCGCAATAGACTTCTCGTAATTCTCCTTTGCAGGGGACAAGGATATCTATTTCCGTCAAATTGGATTTGCTCCTAAGCCGAGAGGGGGGGGGAGAGGTATGCTTAGCTAGTCGCTTAGTTTTGGCGAGCTACAGACTGCTAGCTAGCGGGAATCATGGGCACCAGATTCCAAACTGGCATAAAATATTTCACCCAGTAAAGAACTCGTAGCACGCCAACTGAACAAGCTGAATATTTTTCCTTTCCCTTCCTTTCGTCCCGTCCGTTTGATTCGCTTTGCACAGCTTTGTTTTGCTCTCCTTTCCTTTCCTTTCCTTTCCTTTCCTTTCCTTTCCTTTCCTTTCCTTTCTTTTTTTTTCCTTTCCTTTCCTTTCTTTCTTTTCCTTTCCTTTCCCAGTTTTTGTTCTTTTCGTTTGCTTTCCGTTCGTTTGTTTTTCTTTCCTTTCCTCTACTTTGTATTGCTTTGCTTTTCTCTCTTTTCCTTTAATTTGTTTCCCTATCCTCAGCTTCCTTCCTTCTGCTTCCGTTCTCCTTTTTCAACACCAGGTGGTCGGTGTCGCAAGGTCAATGCTGTCTCATTGTCAATCGGAATGACTCAATCAACAAGATCTTAGTTGGGGGACAATTTCTCGCAAAGTACGAGTTCTCTATATTGCGGTATATGTATGCCAATAACGAGCGAGGAAAAGAAAGAAATGTCTGCGGTATTCGCGCGCGCTCACCGCGCTTTGTCAACTCATGGTGCCAGGCCTATCACGTCTATTCCATGCCGCTATCTATGCTTTCAGTCCTTCCCCAAGAACTGAGACTTTACAACTGTTGAACAAGAGTTACTGAGATCTCTTCAGGTGAAGAGATCTAGCATTCGGTCAGTTCGCGTATGGGACGAACAAATGTAGGGCGAGAAAGTTAGTGTCCGTCCTTCTTCGGGAGTCCTTCCCTCGTGCGCTGCGCTCGGGAAATTCCCTCCTCGTTCTACCCGCCTTATTTCGACCCTAAATTACCTGACTAAAAGCTACTAAACTGCCCATCATACAGGCTATACATCCGATTGCAATTGTTGGCATATCCTCGCTCTCTCCAAACCTTGTTTCCTGCAGACCTTTATTATGTTTCACAATTACTTACAACTTAATTTTCTGAATCAAGCCCTTGCTGCGTGTCGGTATAAACTGCGTTTCTTTTACAGGAAATTCACCGGATATAAACAATTTGACCTCCATGTTTTCACATCAACGCCACACGTCTCGCTTGTATTTTTTTATTTAGTGTCAAAATTTCCAGTCAAAGCGGATTTCGGGTTCGGAACGTTCCCAGCTAGCCTAGATATATTGTTCATCGCATTACATGCCCCGGCTTTACTTTATCGGATAATTTGAAGAATCCAGCGTCCGATAGTCGCTGATTGAAGTTGTTTTTCATTTTCTGGTGTAAGAAAACAACCGGAAATTGAAAGACCATCACCAGGTGGATGGGAGCGATTTAACTTTTGAGAACACCGAATTCACGCAACGCTCTAAACCTGTCTCTGTGTTGAAGTGTGTGTGTGTGTGTGGGTGGGGGAGGGGGGGGGGGGGAGGTTTTAATATATCCGTCATCCGTCTTTAGTAGCGAGATTTTAACAAGGGTTTTGCTACCTTAGCGAATTTTCTTAACGCCTGGTAATCCCGATTAATCTATGCTGCTTGCGACGGGAAAATTTCGCGACACAGTGAATTTTCAATTGTTTCCTTTGAATACTCCGGAAAGCGTCAATTTGACTAATGAGGCCTAGTTTGTTTGTGTCATGTCACTTTTGATTGTGTTCAAACAATGCCACTCCCCGGGTGCATTGAACACGAACATAATCGATCTAGTGTCCATTTACAAAATCGCCTCGCGCGCTTTTCCTACGTCGACACGTTCGGCGTTTGATTACAGAGCTGAGTAGTTCAGATCTTAACATCATGATTGCAGTTTGCATTTTCCTGCAGTTGTTCACCTTTGCGAGCTGTGTGAGCCTCGAGGATTTCTTTCCTTTTGGTGTGGGAGCCGGTGACGTGAAATTTTCAGACAAAAAGCAAGTGCTTGGCGAAGTGCTTAGCCTCTACAGTACCTACTCGTTCTACAACAAGGACTACAATGAACTAAGAGTAAGTAAAATGATGTCTGTTTTACTTGTATTTATCACTAGTTAAGGTCTGTTTCATCGGTTAAGCTAACTTTCGTTTATCTGATGCGGTGGAATTTTTTTGCCAGGAATTCGAGCAACACCCTAGTAATGTATTTTGTGGCCCTTGCTTATTTGTTTTCTCGTAAATCATTCACTCAGCTGAACGAGGCTAATCTCAGGGCCAATTGTCTCTTAATGTGCCTTCTAATTCTTTTGGATTGGGGTAAAGTCGTTTGTATCGCGGCAAAATCTCATTAAAAAAAGCTGAAGAAGAACGAGTCTTTTTACGCTAATGATTCACAAAGAGCTGTTTTGTGTTAAAGATTTCTCTAATGCCCCTCTCTTTTCCTTTGACAAGCCGTCAATTGTTTTGAGTGCAAATCAAACAGAATGGCCGATCGGTATCGCAACCTTTTGGTTCACCACCAGTTTTTCTCGCCCCAAAAAGGTATAATGCCACTAGGTCAACACACGACAAAGATGTTGGAATCCTTCGCCGTAAATACTTTCAACGCCCTTACAAACATCCGCGTTACCACTTAGCAAATTTCGCAACCAATGAGTTGATAGGCAACTGTATTAACTTTATCTTTATTTAATAATTCACAACATTCCGACAAACTGGCGATTAAACAAATATCTGTTGCAGTTTAAATTCCACACTGTGGCGTAATTGATAGTGCCTCGGGGTTATCGCTAAAACGCGACTCTTTTATCTCTTGAAAAGCGCGGGAGGCCTTTCTTCATGGAAACCTTTGCGCACTTTGCTATGTTGGTGGGTGGCCTGTGTTAGCGCCAAAATGGGAACCTTTGACAACAACCTTATTTGTTTGAATTTGTCCTCAATGTAAAAACATTAAGTGATTATTAACACCTTGTTATGGCAAAATCGTTTTGGGGTGTTATAAAAATCGAGGAAAGCTCAAAGCAGCCAAACCGCAAACTGTCAAAGGAAAGTTTCGTTGATAAACGCTTTTCTCGTGCGGAAACAGTCTCTAAACATACGCCACCAGATTTGTTTGAGTTTGTTCTCAAGATAAAAGGACGAAGACCGCGAAGTTTACAGTTCAAACTTCACGAAAACGTTTTAAGTTCGAAAACCATTTGTGGTGATAACTATGTTGTTTTATCTCAACAAAATATGCCAAGGATTTAAAACTGGTCACGAAGGGCATTAAGGTTTATTTTATATGCATATTTTTTTTATAAACACTTGACCCCGAAATATTTTCCTTCAAATGATTTCTTGTTTGAAAGCTTTCTTTTATATTTGAATTCCAGTTTTTTTTAGCCGGCGTAGCGACATCTCGCCTTAGCTCTCTCTTTCCGATCGACCCCCTGTCACTTTTTCTCTCCCCTGTGAAAGGAACGGGTGCTCAGCAAAACCGATCTAGTGTAGTTAACAGCATGTTTAGTAAACGTCTCACTAAATAACAAGGTTTTTGTTTCAATAATATTTTTTGGCCAAGCGTCCTAACTGTTCATACCCGAATATGTTGCCTCCTGTTGATCGAGGTTTAGGAGCCAAGGTTCATATCACTTCCTTCATTTCTACAGTCTATTTTCGCTTGATCAATATTTTCCTTTTTCAGGCTAATAAAGCAAGTCATCATTATCGAGCGATGCCAATGTAGACGTCAGCTCTGCTAAGTGCAGACATTGCACAAGTTTTTTCATTTGTATTTACTAAATTGATCAATATTTGTGTTGTGAACTGGAACTTCCATGTAATTTTTAGATAATAATAATAACGAACGTAATAATGAACTTTATTAGATCCGTTAATTTCTAAGTCGGCAAAAAGTATTAAATTATTTCTAGCAGGAGACTGTACATGGAGTTTTCTCGATATGTAGCACAGGGTTTGTAGATTGACATGTTTACAGCCCTCGGTTGATACAATATCGACCTGCCGGAGGTTTTCTTGTGCGAGACTTCTTACATTGTCATACATGGGGTATGAATCACACCAAGAAGTCTCGATCCCAAGCGGAATCATCCCCGCTACACCAGTTGCCAAAATTCCAATTTTGTTGGCTACAAATCCCTAACCCTAATATAAAGGCTAACCGCAAGCAACCTAAAGCTAATTTAGGCCAACCTTAGTGCTATGTAGGCCAACCGAAGTGCTTAGAAGGGTAACCCCTTACCGGAGCGCTATGTAGGCTAACCTAAGCGCATAGTAAGCTAACCGGATTGCTTAATAGGCTAACCGGAGTGCTACCCAGGCTAAGCGGCGCTAATACTCATTGTAAGTTATACTATGTCCACCTCCGGTAGCTCGATCGATGTTATATTGTTCTGACCACAGCCCTCTAGCTGACTCGTCCGGTTGTCTCGTATAATATTTTTTTCGCATAAGAGACGACTGGGGACGAGTCAGGCCCTCTAGTCTTGATTGTTGAACGCGCGTAAAGAATCGTGAGCTTGATGTATGTGCGAAAGCGAAAGTTATTGCCCCGTACTTCTCCCTCGTTTTTTTCTTTTTGCTCTGATTCAAACGATAATGAAAAGCACATAATTTACGCCGGGAAATGCGGGGGGGGGGGGGGGGGGGGGCGGTATTTTCCACTTGACTGAATCGGTCACAATCAATATGGCGGGTTTGTAGTCCGATTCAGCTTTTTACTTTCAGACAATATCCCGTAGAACAACGAGGGGACAGTAAAACCCGCAAGCTGGTTCACAAGGAAGTTAACTTTCCTTTATAATTTTAATTTTTGATTATTTTGAGCTCAAGCATTCGAGAAACGTTCGAGAAAGAAACGGAAATATTAAAATTCTTAGTCGTGGGAGATGAAGAAACATAGCTAAATATACATTTACGCTGATGAAGAGACGAGGGGTCTATCCTGCAGCTAGAGAAACGAAACTGTGTAGATACTATATTTGGTTTCTCTTTTAACAGGTGCATGCCGATGGAATTGTCACGCTCGGAAAACACACTTTCTCCCACGCCACACTACGGCACAGAAAATTCCCCTTTCCATCTAATGTACCATCCATAGCACTATTCTACGCACCAATTGAAGTAAAAAACTTCAGTGAAATATATTACAGAGAAAGCAGAAACGAGAGCATCACAAAGAGAGCGACTGATCACGTTCGAGCTAGTTTCGCCAGGGAGAAAGATTTCGTGGCCACGAGTGTTTTCATCGCTACGTGGAGCAATGTGGCTCACAACCATGGTAGAAGTTCCATCAAGGTAAGATGTTCCAAGACAGGCTCCAAGAGCTTATTTTTGGAGTCAGACCTTTCTGTTAAGAGCTTCTCCAATTGGTCATTTTATTTTCCAACAATGTATTATTGAATGTTCCAGACGAACACTTTCCAAGTTGTCCTTATAACAGATGAAGAAAATACATTCAGTTTGTTCAACTACAAGTACGATGGCTTACAGTGGATCAAGGGATATCACGTGAGGTACCAGGGCGCAAGATTTGTTGATGGGCAAGTTGGGTTTAGCGCTGGAGACCAAGTGAGGTAAGGTCTGGTGGCAGAGTCAAAACACAGCTAGAACTGTAAGTAAGGTACTTGATATCTTTATTGTATGGATGACACGAGAGCGACAAAAGCAAGATTTAAAGGGACACTTAAACGGGATGTTTCTGTTTTTATTTAGTAAAACTGCACTAAATTAACTTGGCGATTTTCGCTAGTACGCAAAATGTGCCTAGAACATTTTTCGAAGCTACAAGGGCCAAACTTGAAAAAGTCAGCCTGACTTTTTCAAGTTGAGGTGCAAATCATCTGATTGTTTCAAAATGATATCATTCTTCTTATAGCTTGTGTACACTACACTGACATAGTAATTTTCAAAAGTACTGGACCGATATTTGTAGGTTTCAACTGGTGAAAATACGTCTTCAGGCTTTTGCGTTTTTGAAGTGATTCTCGTGACAATTCCCCTCTCACTGTTAGACCACTAAAGCCTCGAAAACGGGAAGAGGTGGGGTTATTAGATATGGGTAGGGGTCGCTTATTGGAATACGAAGGACAAATGTAATTGGGGGCTGCTGATTGGTAAAATTGATGACAATTACTGTGTCATGGCTCAGTTTATTTAGTCTAGGTTAATACAGCATCTCTTGCCAATACCCACTATCAACCACTATCAACATTACTTCCTTGGAGGGGTTCTGAAAAGGCAAAAGCTAAAATGGGAAATGGATTCTACGATTTTTTGATCACTGCGAAATGGGATTTGTGTGACTGGGACTGGGAAATTCGAAACCAAACATGGGAAAAGGGCTGGGAATTTTGTCAAGTATATGGCGTGAAATTTGAGCTGGGGAATGATACTTGGTACCTACTACCCTCTCTCCTATTCAGGGGCGGATCCAGGAATTTTTGATAGGGGGTCCGGATCCCCCGACCCTCCCCCTGGATCCGCCACTGCTATTTACTGAAACCCTTTGAAGGCCTCTCCGGGGATTAAAAGCTATATAAGTTACAAAAAATACAAACAAACGAGACTGAGTTTGAAAACTGTTCAGCCAAACAGCTTTGTTACCTTCTATTAAATTTTCTGTGTTGTTGAAATGTTCTTCCACTGTTTTAGTGGTCATTTTTATAATTTACTCAATGTAGTGCCCACTCTGCTGTGTTCAAATTTGGCTAAAATCCTTCACACTGAGTTCCTTTAAAGGAGAACACGGCATTTAAAATAATAATGTTCTTTTTACTTTTGTTAGGTCCTATCTGTTACCAGGCTCAGGAACCAAAGATGTGAGGCTGCTGACGGAAAGGACGAATGGGCATTATGCGGGCCAATGGATGTTTAAAATCGGATGGCCAAAGATGGGAGCTTTAAACGTGGAGTCCGGAGACAGTTATTCCCTGGGGGATTCCGAAAAACCTCCCTACTTCATAGTACAACAGTGTGAGTACCAAGGACAGTCTTATTTATTTGTAATATATAAACGTACTTCGCTAGCAGCAAGTGACTGTATGTTATATTAGATTTGAAGATAAAGATCCATTGCTTGTACAATTTGTTCATGGAGTTGCACTTAGTTACGGAATCGTTTGTAAAACCTATATCTCTTTTATAATACAATTGCGATATTATAGTCAGGACCACAGTTGACTAGGAGAAAAAAGTCAAGATGGGGCATGAGTCGATAAAACTGGAGAAGATTAAAAAGGATTGTACTAGAGTAAACGGAAGCAACGTTTGTATTAACATGCCAACGCCCACGAAACAAGACAACCCTATCTAAACCTCCTGCATTTTCGCCCCCAGAAGCTGCGATCCCGATTCACGGACTGGTTGTCAAATATGACAAATCTGATTGGCTAATTGGCGCAAACTCACAATTTGGGGGTGGCCAGAAGTCTCGATTCTTAGTGTTTACCAATAGGATCGTGGCCTCTGTGGACGAGAATGAACCTCCTGCTGACAGAACCCCCGATCTCTTCTTATTTCAGATTTCGAGGGCTGTTTCAAAGTACACGCCTATCTTTCCTCCAAGTCCAACGCGAGTCAAATATGGCAGGATGTGAGCATTCGATCGTGCATGATCCTGTGCCACCAGAGGAACCACAAGTACGCCGCCCTCCACAACGGCTACGAATGCGCCTGCCTGGGTGACCCGGAGGTTTCGAGGATGGAGAAATTGCCATCTCAAGCATGTGACATTCCGTGCGCCGTAAATGGCGAAGAGCGGTGTGGCGGAAAGACCGCTGCGTCGATATTTTTGGCTGTTGCTCGATCTGCCTTGTCCGCTGATGAGAGAAAAGCTGGACATACTGGTAAGTGAGCTCGCAAACATGCTGAAGGAACCCGGGAACGTATGTTATGTTCAACATTTGACAGATCTAACAACCTCGTCACAAGGGTCACACACTAGGCGATGTATAAGTTTGTACAGCGTATTGACAGCGACAAATGAATGTACTATACCCAATATTTAGCCCTCGTTTGAATGTTCACATATACTGGAGTTTCTTTCACTTACAAGTTAGAACTACATTAATTGTCTTATAATCTATCTTACGTCTTAGCTCATATTGATACCGTGTTATTGTTTTTTTAGATGTCGATGAGTGCGACAACGGTGTAGCCCGGTGTCACTCAAACGCTTTGTGCAAGAACACCGCACCAGGTTATTGCTGTGAATGCAATAATGGTTACTCTGGGAACGGAGTAGACTGTGTTAAGGAAGGTAAAACTATATATTAAGCTCCATACCCGGAAAGTGCAGGGCCAAAAAATAACAGACTTAAGATTCTACAGCTATTTCTAAAAAGGTTTGCCTAGTAGCAGCTACTGTCTTATGCTGTCTTAGGTTGTAACGGACCGCAATTTCTGTAATTGAGTCTGTTATGTAACTAAGATATGATATTTTAAAGTCTGGAATCTGTAGCTGGTAATTAAAACAGAACAAAGTAACACGAAACCCTAATATTATGAACATCACCTGTAAAGTGGAACACCGATATAGCAATCCCTTCTGTGATGAAGTCTTTGGTATGACAAACGGTATTCGTCTGTTTGCCCTACAAACTGTCCTAACAGTAAATCGTATGTCAAAATAATCCCGGTATTTGTAATGGACACATTTTCTCGGCAGTCACGTTACAGAGAACTAATGGTTAGTGCGCTGGACTCCCCCGGGATCGCGAGGTCCGGGTTCGAGCCGGGGCACTGCGTTGTGTTCTTGGGCAAGATACTTTACTCTCACAGTGCCTCTCTCCACCCAGGTGTATAAATGGGGACCGGCGAATTTACTGCTGGGGGTAACCCTGCGATGGACTAGGATCCCATCCAGGGGGGAGTAGAAATACTCTCAGTCGCTTCATGCTAAGGAAACCGTGATAAGCTCCGGTCTGATGGGCCACTAGGCTCGACGCAGACTTTACCTTGCCTTTACCTTTATTAATTGACGGCGATTTGTTTCTTCTTCTACCTCGTTCAGGAGAAACCATTCGTTTCCACGGCAAGTTCTCCGGTAACATAAACGGCGTAAACCTCCACAACCTTCTTCTGGATATAATCGCCATCACCAAAGATGGCCGTGTTTACGTGGTGATCAGGAGACCCCCACCTGCTTTGGCAAACTCTCTGAAGATTTTCACTCCCTTCGCTGATGCAGTTGGCTGGATGCATGGCATAAGAAGAGCCAAGGGAATTCACAATGGTTTTAGTGTAACAGGTTCCAGGTTAACCAGAAATGTGGAGGTTTCGTTTGACTCAGGTAGCTTTGTTCAAGAGTGTATTCCATTAAGTTGCTCTATGAAGGCCAAGCATACATCAACAGAGATTTTAGATAAATTAAATTGTTGCCCAACGCATTAAATCCTCCAAGTTTAAAACCTGAAGGAAAATTATAAACGTGAAGATCTTCCAAGTAAACATATATTTTTTTAAGAATTATATTTCTCCGCTTGGTCAGAAGTCTTTTTCGAAAAGAAGAAACGGGCCGGTCTCGTCACATTTCCAAACACCTTGAATTTCATCAAAGAATATCCGCCGCGTGTCGTATTTTTAAACTTCAACTCTCCTCTCTGTGCTTTGAAATATAAGGGAATACTTTAATGAGAAACACGTAAAAAGATTCTTTTCACAACAGTCTTTTAAATGAGCTAGGTCACAATAGCCTGCGTTGCAGACGAAACCGCGGGGTTTAGTTTCATCTGCCACACAGGCTAGGTCACGATTTTTAAGGCATTTTTTGTGACAATCCAAATTTCCCTTAAAATGTAGAAAGCCTCAAAATGATAGTTCACTAACTTAAGGAAGAGAAACACCAAAGAGGGGATAGTGAACCAAAAAGAAACAAGGATGGTTAAGGATGGAAATACAAATGACGGATTTGAAAACTTTAAAGCAAAATTTTAAAAGCGCACAAACCATGACGTAGCTATAGCTCCTTGAAAGAAACTTTGCTTTCTTTGTCATCCAAAGGCGAAGAAATCCGAATGAAACAGAGGTTTAAGGGTAAAGATGCAAGTGGCCGTTTCATCGCCTTGGAAACTGAAATCAACGGTACCATGCCCGACATCAGCCCTGTTTCCGCTGTCAGAATGGACCCCTTTAAGGAGGTGTATCGGCGTGAAGATCGTGGGAAAGTCGAGTCTGAAGGGACGGTAACATTTCGGGTTGATGACGAAGCTAACGGATTATCGGTACTGCAGACCATTGAGTATGATGAACTGAGGGGATGTGATGACACTTTCTACAGCTTTGATGTGGAATCTGAGGTGCTGTTAACCAAACATGACCCCAATCAGAACTACTCATCAGTGGCAATCCGATCTTATATTGTCAACGCCTCCACACCGGACAGTACGTATGATTTCGTTGATTCATATAGGCTACAGCTCAATCTCTCCTCTTTGCACAGTAGCTCCTAGTCTGCCTCGTCCCCAGGCGTCGCTTCCTGGTCGTACTGAGTGCGCTTTGCGTTGACCGACCGGCGCCTGGGGACGAAGCAGGATCCTAGTAACACTGAAATGTTAGACCATTTAACAGTTGACAGTGAACAGTTCGCCAAAACAGCGAAAAAAGTAAAGCATTGGAACACTTTCCGTTTGTAACAGCTAACTGTAAACATATTGCGGCCCTCATTGCAATAGAAGTAAAGCAAAGGGCAGTTTTTTAAAAGTGTTTAACAAAATCAAAACCAGCCTTATGACAACTGGCCTTTCCTTTAAATTCAAATGCCGCCCTGCAGTGGTTGTTCTCCCGTTGTTGTCGGGGATAATTGTCAGTGCTTTGGATTATTCATAGCGCAAGGTCAACAAGGCAATGGTAACCCATGTGGACCCCAGAAAGTAACTTGCCACACAAAGGCAAGCTGCGTGAATGATAAAGGGTTGGAACAATGTCGCTGTAACGATGGTTACCAAGGAGACGGTATCAGATGTGAAGGTTTGTTTTTCTAGTCTTGCGTTTATTATTTACCCCACCAGGCAAAGAACCGAAAACAGGAAGCAGGAATTCAATAGCCCTTTTCCCGGTTACTTTAACGGTTTCGTTTACATTTCGATAAAAATGAACGTAGGGTTTTTTCTTGTGGCAAAAGCAACGCTATTGCCTCACATCTACGTCGGAAAACATTGTAATGCAAATAAGAAAAGTTAAATCTGCTGCATCTGCTCCCTTTCAAAATACTAATAGGATAGCAAGCCACAACAGTGACGACTTGTCTGGTAATTGCACGGCTATCATTTTTTAATTTCTCTTTGTAGTAATCAAACATGAGTGTCCTAGTAAGTGCGATCCAGACGCTAAATGCGTTCAATATGTGGCTGGCTGGCGGTGTGTGTGCAATCCAGGATTTAAGGGCAGTGGCCTCACGTGTGAACGTAAGTTCTGTTTAATATGCCACGTTAATTCATTTGCTATCTTTTAAGCTGCATGCTATCGTTTCTTAATATAGGGTAAAGGGAACTATCATATTCTTTATATATATATCCATTGTTTCCTGAACCAGTAATTATGTATCGTTTATAGCATGAATTTTCAATATCAATAGAGAGGTTTTAAAAACAACGTAAATCAACCGATATCTAATAACTTATTCCTGGAAAAATCTGGACGGATCTAAGGAAAACCCTTGCTTTCATGATCAGAAATTAACCATACTGAACCATTTAGTTTAGCTGTTCTATTTTTTCCTTTTTTATTCATTAAGGACACCGTTGAGTGTTTTTTTTGTTGTTGTTTTTCGTTATTTTTTGTAAGTTAAACATGGACCGGGGCCTGGAAGGGTTTTCTCGGGATCCAGGATTTGACTCAAATATATGATGCGGGATTCTGGAAAACGTAAAATGTCTTTACGGGATTCGGGATTTGACTGTAGCCGGGGAAGCTGCATGGATTCACCAAATTTGAGCATGGGATGCGGGATTTTGTGCTTGCCGATCGGGAATTAGGGAACTCGTCACGACCCAAATAAAGGTCTATAAATGTTCTAGCGCACTATGCATCTCATTGCAGCGGATGGTTCGTGCGCCGGAGTGCAGTGCAGTCTAAATGCCCAATGCCTTTATGCCGATGACAACTCAAGGAAATGTGTGTGTAACTCGGGGTACCAAGGCGACGGGCAAAAATGTTCTCGTAAGTAGCAAGGCCCCAGTCCTCAAGATGAGTGAAATATATTAACCTTTCTTGTCATCTTTTTCTTTATCATTTGGTTTTGAAAACGTAATTGCATCTTTTGCTTATAATAAGGAGCTCTTCATTCTATTATGCAAAGTAGACCAAATGACGGCAGTGATTACAATTACATAGCCTTGGGCTATGCTAGTTTCTACATTATACAGAAAAGCAAAACTATACAATAAAATATACTAATAGATGTTTCCTCAACTGCCGTCAACTTCGCGTGTCAATCTTCTGATTGGAAGTGGAAAAAACAAGTTAAGGATAAAACTTTACAACAGAAAAGATACAATGTGAAGTGGAATTAAGAATTCTCTTAAGCAATTTTATTTAAACTCTGCATTTACTATTATAAACTGCTAGCTAAAGCTGTCCGTTGTTTTCCTTATAGCACGCGATAAATGTGAAGGGGTAACCTGTGGTCCCAATGCCACTTGCGATGCCACAGGGAACTGTGCCTGTGACCGAGGCTTCCAAGGTGACGGACAGAAGTGTGGTGGTAAGAGTCATTTTATAAATTACAGCGACTATTCTCGAATCTCTTGAACCTATAGATGCTTTATTTCCCGTCACTAGTAATACAATATTTATGCACAATCGACTAAAAAAGTAGTCTTCCTCTTAAATCTCATTCTATCGAAAATCCAGTCTAATGATAAATTTTACAAGCTATTGAATTCTTCACTAAAGTTAAGCGTACAAGTGTTGTGGGTACAATTGCAGTGTTCGACTTATGGTGGAGCGAATTCAAGGGGAATTGAAAAATCGATGAAGAAATTGGGGATTCACTGTACAAAGATTAAGAGCCTGACGTTATCGTGAACAAAATACAGCGACTGGGCTACGTCTGCTGTCGAAGAATAGTACGGATTTGTACAGTGAGGGCTTTTTTCAAATACCTGAGACTAAGAGTTAGGTTAGGTTTCTAGCTTACCAAGGCAATCAAGCAATTGTGGTGATTCCTAAATGCGTCAGATAGATGAGTTCTGTTTATTCTCAGTTATCCTTTACGACAGATGGACGAGCAGCCAGCTGCAAGTTGCCTGCGTTGCGGCCGGACGGGCCGACGCAGGCTAGCTGCAGGCAGTTCAAAGCAGTTTGCGAGAAACGCGAAAGGGCGCGTGACTAGCGCGCGTTTCGCGAAATGAGGAACACCGTTTTTCACCGTGTTTTAGTAATTATAGTAACTGCCTGTCAAAGAGGCTTAATAAATCGTATTTCGTGTCCTTAAAAAATATTCAACTTTTTACTTCAAAGAACGCTCTCCGTTTAGTTTGGCTTATATTACGTTTTCAAGAAGCTCCACTTCAACTTATCTTAAGTGGCAAGAAAGGTACTTAATTCCCTTATCTTGTAAGATAAAAACAATCTGGCATCGTGACAAATTGCAATTGCACGTAATCTGCGTTAGGCCTGTTTTATTTCACAAATTTATTTTATCAATAATTAGCGACATATGGATTCATTGAGAGTTCTGGGTTTACAGTTCGTTTGTTTACTTTCCTGATTTTTGTCGCAGTATTAACGCGTTATTGAGATCAATTAGAGCTCATCACAGTCGTTCTGATATTCGTATTTGTAAGACAGGTTTCAAGCTAGCCTGTGGACAGCTCTGCAGAACCCAACCTCGTTCCCAGGGTCCTCTCCTTCCCTGGAGCGTGAGACGGTGAAAGAGAGACCCTGGGAACGAGGTTGTGTAGAACCTCTAATAGACCAATTTCGATATTTTAAAATTCAGCCAAAAACAATAGACCTCAGAACGAGGCTCCGGGGTATAAATTATAGAGTTTGTGGGATTTATTCCCCGGAGCCTCGCAGTGATGTCTATTGTATTAGGCTGAATAGTAAAATATCGAAATTGGTCTATTTCCTGGGATTTCAATAGCACGCAGCTCCATTGTTTTAGGGTTAAGGGTCCGTTGTTACTGTTGTTTGTTTATCATTTTTTTCAGCCAATACGGTAGGACCTTGTAAAGAGCCGCGTACCGCCCCGCGGACAGGGTCACAGCTCGGGGCGTCACGCCGGAAAATTAAATAGCGCCCCTCCGGGACAGGAACCTGTTGACAGGCTAGCTTAAGGCATACGGGACCGAGATTGCAATTGTTCGTTGCGTGCAAGAAGAACTCTCTAAGTCTTAGCAATGTCATTTTATCAGTTTCCCCTTCTGTGTTATTCTGTCTTTCGCCATAAAAATAACAACAAGCTATCACTTGTCCCCCTCACTGATTTAGTGAGATCGGTAAATTAAATGACACCGCGAAATGCTTGTTTTAAGCTGGGAGCAGGTGATTCACCTTCAAATATTGATACGAAGCTGTTCATTCCATATTTTTCCGCTATGATATCCGTACTCAGGGCAGTTTGGAAATCTTACGCTAAAGAATGTTGTTCGTAACTTACTTTAAATACTTCACTTTTTAATTAAACCTAAGACAAAACGGAACGTGAGAAAAGGACCGCGACCGCGATTGTTATCTTAAAAGTAAAATGTTCTCTTAGCTTTCCCCTGTAGACAATGCATTCGACAGTTCAAGACATTCAAGAGAGTTTTATTCCTTGATTTAAAGGCTCATAGACCTTTGTCAAGCATTTGTTATTCTGTTTTTTTTTTTTTATGCTAATCTGCCAGCCCAGCCTCGTCAGCATGTACAAAGAACAAAAGAACTTGAACGAGAAACGAGGATGGGCGGGCAGATTAGCATGAACACAAAAGAATAACAAAAGCGTGATAAAGACCTATTGCTTTCCGCCTTCCTTTCACAGAAGAAAGATATTTGGGAAGATTTACAAGTCTAGTAAAACACCCAACTTAACGGCTTGATATTGAATTTTTAATTTAGATGTGGACGAATGTCAAGAAAGCCAACACAAGTGCCACAGTGACGCTGACTGCACGAACACCGTGGGCTCGTATAAATGTCGATGTAAGGAAGGTTACCTTGGATACGGGTTCACGTGCGTGAAGGGTGAGTAATTAAACATGCCATCGTCGGTAATTGAAAGGAATATAATTTCTAAATTTGCAAAAATCCCATGAACGTTTTCATGTTCGCTGCTGACCGTATTTTGGGAGGCAAATTGAAGCAAATGCAGACATTGTGATATTGTCCAGATCTTGATGAAGCACCAAACTCTAGACGTTGCATTCGATGTTAGTCCGATAATTTTCGGAAATAAGCGGAAATATTTTACATATTTTAGTTTTACAGCTCATTAAAATTAATTTTCTTTTTCAGAGGCGGCAGGCTTGTTGTGCAGTGGTCAAAAGTGTCATTCCCAAGCTCAGTGTCTTGGCAGTCGTAGATGTGTTTGTAAAAACGGTTACCAAGGAGATGGAGTGACGTGCACGGGTAACTACCGGTGAATAATTTGGGAGAGCTGTAAATATTAATAACATGCACCAATCAAACTGAATGCTATCCAGAATTGTGATTTCGAGAACACTTGAGTTTTTGAACCTGCCGAAAACTCGAACCAAAAATTGCTTTCCTTGAACTGATTTGCCCCACTCAGTCAAAATTTATTATTCTGTTCCCGATTTTGTAAACTCCAGGTTTTTGGAAGCAGTTTCCCTTCGAAGCTCGAGAAATCGGAATTTCACTGTAGCTCGGATCTTTTTTGTTTTAATTCTCTAACTGAATTTTCTTTGGTGAGAGAAACGTGTCCTTGCGATTTTGCTGGTGACAAATAGACAGTTTTCTCTGCAATGACTTTCAAACTGCATGTCTATCTTATGTTAGACTGTTACAAACCCGATACACCAGAAAACTATGGCACAAACAATTTCCTATTTTTGCTGTACTATAGAAGCGAGTTTGCTACGCTTCTTTTACTTAATAGTAAATACCTCCATTACATTGATGGATGCGCGGTAGGCTAATCGTTAGCGCGCTAGACTCCGGGTCGGGCGGTCTAGATTCGAGTCCTGGCGGGGTATCTTCGTTGTGTTCTTGGGCAAGACACTATTCTCACAATGCCTCTCTTCTCCCAGGTGTATAAATGGGTACCGGCAAATTTAATGCTGGGGGGGGGGGGGTAACCCTACGATGGACAAGTATCCCATTCACGGAGGAGTATAAATATACCTAGTCGCTTTCATGCTTATAGGAAAACGGGATAAGCTCCGCCCTGATGGGCCACTAAGCTCGTATGCAGACTTTCCCTTAACCTTTTTTATTACGTTCGTTCTAGATACTAATGAATGCTTGGAGGATAACTTATGCGATACGTTCGCTGACTGTACTAACACTGAAGGTTCCTACACGTGTAAATGTAAAGATGGTTACACTGGGAACGGACGGAAGTGCACGGAAGGTGAGATCATGTTCGACTCAGTGAACATAGTTTACACTGACGTTGATCTAATCTGAAGGGCGCCCGTTAAGCTTTCACCATGCCAAATTCAAAGATTTAATTTATACTGCGTTTCGTTTCTAGGGCTGGTAGCCCAAAGGGATTTGCTCGGTTCATAGTAACTATGGATCAGTTATAAGTAACAATTAACCTGCGAAATCTCGCGATGAGGCCGTAAGGTTAGTTAGCTAATAGAGAGGCGAAGCTTGACGTTATACGGAAAACTGGAAACGCTTGCCTTTCATTTTGTAACCTTCGAATCTAATTCTTAAACAAATCTTTCAGAAAAATAGGAAAAAATTCACTCGTTCACAAAAAGCACAAACCGACTTATTTCCGCGTACATACTCCTAACGGCAGATCGCAGAAGTTGAATTTTTGTCGTTCACGGGAAAAACAATCGCCATGCTTAATCTCTCTATTATCAGACGATATTCCTCAAGATTGAGCCCTCTTATAGGCTACACAACAGGTTCTTTAGACAGTAAATCCTTAACGCTTACTTCTTATTGACTTGAGACATCTGCTGTTGTGTTATATATTAGATGGCTGTGGTGGTGAGAAGTGTCACATGTATGCCTCGTGTCAAGTAGAACCTGATACAGGGAAAGGAGAGTGCAAGTGTCAACTCGGTTTCACTGGCAATGGCGTGGACTGCAAAGGTTCCTTAGTTCAATGCTCTTCATGTTCCTTATAGGAGCCACGTCGCGATATTTGAAATCATTTTTTTGTGATGAACCAAATTTCCCTTAAAATGTAGGAAACCTCAAAATAACAGTTTAATAAAAGAGAAAAACACCAAAGAGGTGATACTAAATCAAAGAGGAACAACGATGGTTGAAGAGGGAGAAGATTGAGACGGATTGCAAGTGCGAGTTTGGAAAAATTGAAAACAAAAATTCAAAGTGCGCAAACCATGACCATGACGTAATTAGCTGACAGTGTTAACAATTTGAGTTCGTTGTACTTAAGAGCTTCTTGATGTTGTTTCTCTCTAGTAATGTCTTAAATTGAAATGAATGTTGAATTTTGTTGTTGTAGCGTTTGTTTTTCTCTTTTTGCTCGTTTCTCTGTATCTTTGTAAACAAGTTGGTTGCTTCTTTCAGCTGTCCATTTTCTTTGCAACTCTTATTTTACATTTGAACCGTTTTGCTTCGAATAATGGTAAACTCGTATAGACTTTTCAACTATCGATTTCCACCTTGCACTTCTGTTCTTCTCTTTGCTGTTGTTTCCGTTTCTGTTCATGTTGTACTTCGTCTTATATCAATTTCAGTTTATGGTTTGTTTTTCCTCAACCATTATCTTGTTGCAGACTTGAATGAGTGCCTTGAAAGTGAAAGCATTTGTTTAGACAACAAAACGGAATGTCAGAATACTTTTGGAAGTTATGAATGCCTCTGCAAGAAAGGGTTCATGGAAGTTAACCGCAAGTGTGTTTGTAAGTGATCTATTGTTACCCTGAAACCCTGTGTGTCTTCAACAACCAACGTTGTCTCAAAACGGCGCCGGTTTAGTTTTGTTGAATGTCTTATAATTTACGACTGCGCACTGATTAAGATGTAACTTTTTGAACAGCTATTTAAAACGTTGTCATTGTGCCCGTTACTTATATGCCGTGTCTGTCCGTTTTCTCCAGCTGATGACTCCTGCATGGGTGTCGATTGTCACCCGAATGCTGTTTGTAATCCCATCCGTGGTTGCGTATGTAAGGTTGGTTACCAAGGCGATGGTGGGCGTTGCGAGGGTGAGTATTCTAGTCAATAGACTTCCATCTCGTTCAGTTTGAAGAGCGAATGAAAATCGAGAAAGGGCAAAGTCAGGGTGTGATATGAAATATGAATGAAATAACAATGTTTTAGTAGGCCTTTTTTCCGTTCTTTTTTCTGGAGACTTTAGGCTGCCATGATTGTATGTATCCTAATTTACTCACTTCTTCTTCGCCTTAAGATGAAAATGAATGTAACCATGCTCGAAGTCCGTGTGACTTGAATGCAATCTGCATCAACTCGGATGGTTCGTTTGAGTGTGAGTGCAAATCTGGATTTGCCGGCGATGGATTCCGCTGTGAGAGAGGTTTGTTATGGCCAGAGTTAAATGGATTAATCGCAACAGTTATCATAGTATTCTCTCTACTGCACGATCACGGCGCAGTTAACCTCTCACAATAAATGAAAAGCAAAAACGAGACTACGTCATCAGCAGATGAACTTTTGTCTGTACCATAGTATAAATAGTGGTGTGGGTCACAGTTGTGGCTTCTGTCGTAAGGTAGCTAGTAACGTTCACCGCATGTTAAAGTGCAGAGGTTTTCTTGTCTGAATTTTGGATGAAATTTCAGCTGATGGAAGCTGCAATGGCGCTGAGTGTGATACACATGCACAATGTGTCCAGCCCGTGGATGATAGTCCCCCGCAGTGTGAATGTGAGAAAGGTTGGGAAGGCGATGGACAAACTTGTGTTGGTAATACGAACATTCATATATTTATACTGCTATTTTGATTTAGGTCTCATTTCTTGCCTGATCTTCGTAGCTTGAGTAAATAGACACGAGCGTCATTCTCTGGTTCGAAAGGCTGTCCCAAAAAGAACCACACTTGGCCAGTGACAAATATCTTGAAATGCATTGTTCGTGTATTGTCTATTGGTTGCAGCTAGAATTAAAAACCGAACCATGGCCAGTCAGCTCTGCACTTATCACTGTAGAGTTGTGTCATCAGTATTATGACATTATGAGGATCAAAGCTTCGGATTCTCTCTATTGAAAAAGATCACGAATGGGGACGTTTGGAGGTTGAAGCTACGAAGATCTTCAAAAAGCTTTGCAGATTTTTCGTTAGCATTAAGTGGATCTTATGTTTGAAACTGTTCGGTATGTTATAGATGTTGATGAATGCAAGCTTTCCAAACACTTGTGCCATCCACTTCGTGCTGAGTGCTTCAACACTTTGGGATCGTATGAATGTCGCTGCAAACCAGGTTACCAAGGAAATGGCTTCAATTGCACATGTAGGTGCCAGAAAACTATGGAGTGCCAAATACATGCATAGTATGAAAACATAATTTGTATGACATGCATAGTTATCAGTTCGAAACGTTGTCCATGCATGTCCAGTGAATTCTTGTTTTTGCTAATGTTGGTTGTGGATGGATTTGAAAAAGGAAATGACTAGCGGTTCCCAAGTAAGGGTCCGGACGCACTGGACTGACAAAAATTGTTTGGCTCTTCCAAAAATCTCGTCAAAATTTGTCTCTGCCAAATTTTCAATTTGTCAAGTGTAGGCGCACTATAAGACATCGCAAAATATTTGTTGACCACAAGTGTCAATCACACGGAAATAAACACCACCGCTTGCGCGCTGTTCGCGGGAAAGGTTACATGTGATTTCAGGAGTCATGTTGCCTCGGCACATTATTGCTTGTATTCTAGCTTTTTTGTTCCTTGAATTCGTTCAACTCCAGCAGAGGCAGTTGCTACTTCTACTGTGCCAGTGGAGGCTTCACCTTGTTCGACTGCAATTGGTTCTAGAGCACCACAACAGGTTCAACCTGTTGTGGTGCTCTAGAAAAATTTCCGTAGAAGGCGGCGAAGGCCTCATCCTTATTATTGGAACCTACCTAGGCCTTGCAATTCCTGGTTTGAAATTCATTTTCATAGGCGTAATATCCCCGAAGAATTCTTTCATCGCCAAACGAGAATGTCGCGCGATACGTTTGACACTCTGTTGGCCACTCTTCGTCATAAGCTACAAAGGGAAGACACGCGGTTAAGGAACTGCATCCCACCAGAAAAGGTCTTAGCCATCGGGCTATATCGCTTAGCACATGGCGGGTCATTCGAAAATGCAGGCATTGCAATGAATGTCGGCAAAGCAACTGCTCGTGAAGCATTCACTGATGTCGTCAATGCAATCTATGATTTTAGAAACGACTTCATCAAATTTCCAACTAACGAAGCAGAGACAAGAGCCTCCATCGCAACGTTCGAAGAATTATCGGATCTACCAAACATAGCAGGCGCCATCGACGGAACACATATAAAAATAAAGGCTCCAAAAGAAAGCGCCGTCGACTACTTTAGCCGCTATCAACAGCACGATGTGGCGGTCCAAGGCATCGTCGACGGACGCTGGCTTTCCGGGTAGCTTGCATGATGCACGAGAAACTCGTCGATTTACGAAAGAGCAGAACAGGGGAACGTTCTCGCAGCGCCAATTCATGTAACCGGAGGTCACGAAATACAGCCCTATTTAGTGGGGGATAGCGCTTACCCGCTTTCGCGCTGGCTTCAGAAACTTTACCCTGAGGGAACAAGAGATCCGAGTGAGATTCAATTTAACAAGCAGTTGTCTGCCGCAAGAGTTAAAGTGGAGTGTGCGTTTGGAATATTAAAAGGTCGATGGCGTATATTGTCTTTTGTCGAAGAAGCAAGTGTAGCACGAGTTTCCAGGATTATTGTCGCATGTGCTGTGCTTCACAATTTTTGCATTCTGCACAGAGATGAATGGGACTTTGATGATGGAGATGATGGAGACGATGGACAAAACCCTAATGGCGATGTGATCGGTGATGGAGAGGCTATCAGAGAAATTCTTAAAAATAATCTGTAGATGTCAGACACTGAACGTGATCATAGGAAACAAATTCATCAACATGTTTTATTTTACTCGAAACTGGGCCACGAACTTGCGTTACAAGATGTGACTCAAAATATAAACATCAACATTTTCCCTCTAAATGGTAATTTTACGGACTCTCAAATACATTTATAAACTGATACTACAAAACTGTGTGATTCAGAACTTGAGTAATGTTTAAATCCATTTAAATATCTAAAAAAATTCACAAATTGAACATTTCACTGATTTAAAAAAATAATCATTAGTTAAACTTGTAATTGAAACGTTGGGTTACACATGTACAATCATTATTGTCAACTGAGTCAGAAAGTGTTCCAGTGTTCATATTAATTGTCTTTCTTTACAATTTCAAGCATGGCCCCCATAAATTTGGTCATCATGTCCACTTGTTTTGTCTGATCCTCTTGCATTTTTCCATTAAGCCGGCAATTCTTTCTCCCTGGTCTATCACGGTCTTCATGACCTTTCCTGTTTCGTTTTCTGCATCAGGGGTCTGTGGGGTCTTCCTTTTCTTTCTCATGCGCCTGCTCTCCTTTTCACTGTCTGCAGAACTGCTTGAAGTGTCGGCAGGAGCAGGAGAAGGAGTGCCTGATGAAGATCCTTCTTGGCTTGTTGTGTTTGACGTGTTTTGGCTCTCCGAACCGGCTCCCGCTACATTACTGAACGTTACGACGTCACGAACTCCGAGCACTTCATCTATCTCGTCGTAGTGCGGAGACTTCCAAATGGAACCACCGCTCTGTTTTCGGTTCCAATCTTTACGCTCCTTGTATTTGTCCACTAAATACTTCATTTTTCTTTTACATTTTTCCACGGTTCGGCTGTGGTTGTACTTGGCGTTCAATTCGTCAACGATCTTTAACCAGAACTTTCGCGCATCTTTACTCTCCACCCTTTCGTGATATGAGACCCATAAATTAACTAAATACCGCTCCTCCTCTGGCTCAAACGAGTCGTACTTTGCCGCTTGTTTCTTTGGACCTTTGCCCTTTTTTCTGCTCTCGTCTGCTCTTGATTCCTCAACTTGGCTGCTTTCAATTTGATTAGTCGTGATGTAACTTGTACTTGTACTCGGCTGAATCGGGTGGTTTACATACGGATGGCATAGGCTCGCATAGGGACGTGGCCCTGGAGATGCAGCTGAAACGTAAACTTGCGAACCGTAATAGTTGTATTCTGAGTAGGGATCGTCATCATTCAGCATACCGAGGTACGAATCTTCCATCTTCGCCGTTTGGTTCCCGCGCAAATATGAAATAATTTTGGCGGGCTTCGGACTGAAATATTCCGACTAAAAAGGAGATCAAATTTCTTGATCGACATTTTCCTTCAAATCATGGCGATAAAATCGACAAATCTGTCAGATTTCGTGCCTAACAAAAATTTGTCCTGCTCCGAGGCAGGACGACGGCGTCTTTGAAGTTTGGTAAGCCTTGACAAAATTTGGTAGATATAAAAATCTCCGGGCGCACTTGTCTCAGCGAACTGATGACAGATTTTTTTGCAAAATAAACAAAAATTTGTCCAGTGCGCCCGGGCCCTAAGTCGTTTACGCCTAGAAGAAAGTTTGATAAAAATGTTTCCGCTTGATAATGCTAAATCGAAAATTACCTGAGAAGGATTTAGTAAACACCAAATAGCTATTCACCCGAAGGACCTTCCAGCGTTTCACGGATAATTAGGTTCCGCTATCAAACAGTAATTTAGTTTACTTACGAAATATATGATTAAAGAGTTTTTACCTAACCTCTCACTCTACTTAACGAAACACCACCATTAGACTGAGTTGTTTTTGTTGTTGCTCTGGTGAAATATTAACGCGATAAAAATTTATTTAGATGCCAGTTATTTTACTGAGAATGTCAATATCTCCATTTAGCTGATGGCACCTGTGATGGAATTCAATGTCATGCTAACGCCACTTGTTTCAAACCGTCGCCAGAACAGCTTGGTCAGTGCGTGTGCAAAGATGGATGGCAGGGCGACGGGCAAACTTGCAATGGTCAGAATTAATTGTTAATGTTCAAGGATTGTTATGCCTTCGTCTATTTTTTGGTTTCTTCCTCTTGTATTTCTTGTCCATAAACTGAAAAAAAAAACACAAGAGATAATAAAAGCAATATACCTTGGTTATAAGAAACTAGAATGATAAAGGAAAGCCATGATATGGCAACCTTTGTTCACGTTTTTTCTATTACTGAAAAATGATTGTTCCAATAAAATTTTAATTGTCAGCTTTCCCTATTGGTATGCTAGTTTCTAACATAAGGACAATCGTCCAAACAAGACGGCCAGTGTGTGTGTGCAGCACACACTGTTGTTCGGCCAGCACCGATTATTAATTCCATCTACAGATGTAGATGAATGTCAGCCTATTCTAAACAATTGCCATAAAGGAAACGGGAACTTTAAAGGGCCCTAGTCAGCCTCCGCCATTTTCGATGGCATCGAAATTATGGCAATTGTATAGTGAAGCACAGTCGTATTGTATTGCCGTAGGTTGTTACTAGAAGTGTTTAAATTACCCTTAGCAGGTTTCTCAAGGAATTTATTTCGTTTCTGTACGATCCGCGTAAAGTATAATACTGAAATTCTCACATGTAAACAATAACAAAGGTGTGGCTGACTAGGGCCGTTTAATTCTTTTTTTTATTATTTCTTTTCGTCGTTCCTCTTATTCAGCGGATTCGCCTGATACATGCGAGGGCGTAAAATGCGATCCAAACGCAGAGTGTATTGAGTTTGTTCCAAGCAGACGACGGTTGTGTGTTTGTAACGAAGGCTGGCAAGGGGATGGACGAACCTGTTATGGTATGTAATCAAGGTGGTGGTTTTGCTTCCCGCCAGTGCTGTTAATTGTTTGGGTAATGTGGAAACGTTTAAAACCAACAGCGGGGAATCATAAGGCCTCCATCCAGGAGTCCATAATTGTATCCTCTCATTCGCTTCGGGTTGTCCGTCTTACCAAGTCCTTCTAGGTTCCACTGCTTGTCAATCAAAAAATATCACCATTTTTCCTTGTGTCCACCAGTGGGTCTGCGTTCACTCGGTTCTGACGTGTGATGTATGATCGATGGCTGTTTAAATAGATTTCCTTGATATTGACGCCTGCGTTTCTGTAGTAAATAACGTCTAACTATGACAAAGAAAATCAAATTGATCTTGCTACAGAAAGACGTTATACCAGTATTTTTATTATTACCTATTTTGCTTTCTTTCCTTTCACTAGCGGAAAACACTTGTGCTGGAAAAGTTTGCGACGTGAACGCTGATTGTGTTTTTGACGAAGGTAGACAGCAATGCGTGTGCAAGAAAGGCTGGGGAGGAGATGGACAAACCTGCTTCGGTCAGTATCTTCAAATCGTAAGTTTGAATGCACTGTAAGCTCCTCGATATGCCAGGGATGAAGGTTTGCCAAATGTTTGTTTGCGAGGGATTTCCATTCCGAGGCCCCATTGTCCAAACAGCCGTTGTTGTACCAGCCGAAATAAAAAAACGCTCCACTCTCTCCTTTTAAAATATGGCAAAGTGTTGAAGAGGAAAAGGCTAGGAAATGTAAACAATGTATTAGGAATTGTAGTATATGACTTTAAGTCTCGAATGCCGTATTTGCTTTCCTTGGCGAAAGATCTCCAAAACTGGAGAGATAACCAGTTGCTGTGGAAGTTTAAGGTGCAATGTCATTTCTGGGGAGGTTGGGGGACAATATATGGACGCATTTTACGAAAGAATGAAAGAATGGCAGAATGAGGCTGAATGTTTTTCGTACTTTTTCAGACATCAATGAGTGCAAGCCATTTCAAAACAACTGTTCGCTAGAAGCTGAGTGTATAAACACCGAGGGCTCATTTGAGTGTAGATGTAGGCCTGGTTACCAAGGAGACGGCTTAAACTGCGTCTGTGAGTAGTGTGTTTTCTCCGTTATGTTAGTGACGCCATGTCTGGTTAGCTTGGGGCCACAGAAGGTTTACTGATTTACGTTGTAGTAGTATCAGGGTACCGGTGTTAAACTTTGCGATCGATTTATCATTACTTGCCTCAAATCTTAAAGGAACTGCGTCACGGTTTGTGCATCCAAAAAAAAAATAACCTAAGTTTTTCAAATCTGTCATTCGTAATCCGTCTCGATCCTCTCCATCCTTAACCATCCGTGTTCCTTTCTGGTTTAGTGTCATCTCTTTATTGTTTTTCCTCTTCAGTAAACTGTTAGTACATTTTTAAGAGTAATTTGGTTCGTTGCAAAAATGACCCAAAATATCTTGACGTGGCTCCTTTAATACTAAATTGAAAAATATTTTACAACATTTCTTCGGAAGTACGAACATCATACAGATCACGGTCCTTTAAATCCCTGCGGCATTAATATATTATGCAATGCTAATTAATATTTCCAGCGGACGGCTCTTGTGAAGGAATCTTTTGTGATCAGAATGCCGATTGTCGCCGAACATTTCCCGAAGGACGACGACAGTGCAAGTGCCGAGATGGCTGGCAAGGAGACGGACAAAGTTGTTCTGGTAAGCTTGTTTGTATTGCGAGAATCATTTTACTTCCTTACATACTTTATACTTGCTTCGTCGGCTAGACTTCAAAGGCTTTAGACTGAAATATGATTATCTTACGCTGAGACTCAGCGTAAGTGCATGACAATTGTGTCGCTTCGTTGTGGAAAGCAAATACTTAAGTTCTCAACGTTTTTAAAACGTTTTCAGATATTAACGAGTGCGAACCATTTAAAAACAACTGTCACTTAGACGCTGAGTGTTTAAACACCGAGGGTTCATATCAATGTCGCTGTAGACCTGGTTACCAAGGAGACGGATTCAACTGCACTTGTAAGTTTTAGTTTTCTTCTTTTTTCTTAGTATGAAAAGAAGAGAATGTACAATTGATTAACTTGATTATCGATCGAATATCTTGGAGGATTTTCAAAACTTGACTGAGCAAACTGAAAGCCTTTACAAACCAACAAAGTTTGGCAAACACAGCTTGACTGCTTTCGGACAGGCAGAAAGCATTATTCGATGATAGTCGAACTGATCATAGTTTTCCACTGCGCATCCTTACTGCGCATAATTTCACGAGGTCTCAGCACGTGCGTAATGGGACATGGCGGATTTGTTTTCATGTCTGGAGTTCCCCAGAGAAGGAAATCGTCATTTCCTTATAAACGAGTAAGGTGACCTATCACTTTTTCTCTCGTTTTGAATTGAACAATAACTTTCCAGCTGTAAAACAAAAAAATATAAATCAATCCCCAGTGTAGAATAATAAAGAATCGCCAAGAACTCGTATTTATACAATTATTTAACAAATAAAGAATCCTAAGCCATGTATTATATTGTCATAAAACACGACGGGCATTTGAGAACACGAGGGAAATATAGCAAACACGAGCCGCGGGCAAACCAAGTACCAAACAATAGATAGGCAAAGATTGACAAACATCTATGCGCAGGTTCTCTTTCTGTGGAATAGCCTTTCAAATCACAATAACTGCTCAAATGCTGCGCGAAGGACTCAACAGAAACACAAAAAAAGTCAAGAAGAAGCACAAAACTCGAGAATATTTAACATGTTGCCATTGTGTGAACTGGACACACGTCGACACGACATTTTTCAATTGTTTCTGAGTTTGTCTGTTCCGCGTGTGACCGTGATTACCGCCCTACCAATTTGAATTTTATAATTAGCGAGAATATATAGAACTACTTACAATGTCGTGGCTTAACCCCATTAAACTTTCTTTGGCCTAATTACTTGCATAATTTCCCGTTGTCCTCTCAAATGCCACCCTGCTTACAATGTGGTGTAAGTCAAAAGACAAAGATGGTTTGATTTTTGATATATACTTTATGATAACCGTTCCACCGTAGCGGATGGCTCCTGTGAAGGAATCTTTTGTGATCCAAATGCCGAATGTCGCCGAAGCCTTCCCGAAGGTCGCCGACAGTGCACGTGCCTAGATGGCTGGCGAGGAGACGGAAGAACATGCTCTGGTAAGGCTATAAAACGCTAAGTACTGAATATCAATTTTCACTTTACTAATTCCATGTTTCTTTTTGTATGTGTTTGTTCCCAAGATGTAGACGAGTGTCAAGCATTGAGCAGCAATTGCCACTTGAAGGCGCAGTGCACAAATACTGCGGGCTCATACGAGTGCCGTTGCAAACCTGGTTATGTTGGAGATGGAGTGAATTGCACATGTAAGTGGAACTGGAAAAAAAATGGTGTCATGTATCATTTATCGTAATCATTTCTCAGTAGCATCCTTCTCATAACATGTATCGCCATAATCGTCATCATCGTCAGTTTCATCAGTATGTACGTCGTGATGACAATCCGTTCAACCGAAAACTCGACGTTGGAAGTTGAAAGTCACTCACGGTTTTGTTTCCTCCATTCTCTACTTGCACAATACCATAATACACGGCTTCTACCCCCCCCCCCCCCAAAAAAAAATATATATATTTGCATAGGCATTGTTTTAGATTTCCCTTGGGACCTCTTCATGTCCCAGGAGAAATTGTAAACAATGATTATGCAAAATTTTGTTGCATTCTTTAAAAGAATTATGAAATGACCGTTGGTTGTGTTGGCCAGCTGGACTCTGTAAGCCTTATCGTTGCTCTTTGTGCCAAAACGTTTGAAATTTATTGCATTTCAGCTGATGGCTCGTGCGATGGCATCTTTTGTGATTCCAATGCCATATGCGAGAAAAGTGATTCTGGAGATCGGCGTCGGTGCTCTTGCAGAGAAGGTTGGAGAGGAAATGGTACATATTGTGTTGGTAAGTTGAAAGAAACTCGACACTAGCGCAAAAGGGAAAGAAAGGAAACGACCCCATTAACAAGTTTTCAGATTGATTAAAATAATCATCTTTTTGGGTTCTTGATATGAAATTAAAAGTTATCTTCTCTGTACTGTTTGGCTAGCTGATAATGTAACCTCTTTTTTTCTTTCTAGGACAAATGTTACCCTTATAAGAGAAATCATCGCTGTAACAAAACCTTCTTGAATATTTCACTCACATGTATACATCACCACCTTTATTCAAATCTCGGATTCACGTAGAAGCTGTAGAGGCTAAAATCGCTTAGAAAGAAAAGTGTGAAGATGTCGTGCATTCGGGTGGTCAAAGCCTTAGTCGCCAACAACTGTTCCTTTGAGAATTACTCTCGTCAAGACGATCACACTACATACTGGATATGCCATGGCATAAAACCCAAAGTGGTTCACGCATTTGTTATAATAATTCACCTAGGCAATATTACGTGCTGCTTCACATATCACTATTTTTTGTTAGATGTTGACGAATGCAAGTCACCTGCAACCAAGTGTGATCTGAATGCCGATTGCTTCAACAGCCCAGGCTCATATCAGTGTCGTTGTCGGTTTGGCTACCAAGGAAATGGCACTCAATGCATCTGTAAGTGTCATTGGTGAAGGCTTAAGAGAACGGAGATATCCCGACTCCATTATTCAGTCAAACATTTCAGAGCGTTTGTATTCTTCATTTCTTTTTACAGCTGACGGTACATGCGATGGAGTGGTTTGCGATGAAAACAGCGCATGCGTACTGAAGACCGCTGGCCAACGCTATCGACACTGTGTGTGTCTGGATGGCTGGACTGGAGATGGACGGAATTGCGTTGGTAATATTGAATAACTTCTTGTCATTTTGCTCAACAGCAAGCTCGCCACAATGGAAGAGATTGCATATATGTTTCGTTATTTTTCTGACTATCTGTGTATCGAGCACATCAGTGTTGAAACAGGCCTTCAACCTCATGATTTGTTTACGCTCCTCCGGGTTTGTTGATATTTGCTGTGCAATTTCTCCCCATACAGACGTTGACGAATGCCAAGCCATAAATAACAGCTGTCATCAGTATGCTGACTGTCTCAATAGTCCTGGATCATTTTCGTGCCGTTGCAAGCCTGGATATGAAGGGAATGGCTTTGAATGTGAATGTAAGTGTATAACAATTGACTTGTATGTGGATGGGTTGGAATTCGACAGTTTTGGAACCAAATGGAGAGCAAATGGATATTCGGACAGGCTGTCTTTCGCGGATACATTTAAAACGAACTTCTCAAAGATGTACCCAAAGATAATTGGGCCGGACTCACACATTTATCCGCTCGGTTTGGGATGAAATGAAAAATATACGTTTCAGAAACAATGCCTTATTTGAGATATTCATTTGGTTCTGTCATTTGCAATAGGAGGGAAACATCTTATAAAAGTGTAAGCCAAGTATTTTTTAAAATCCTTCCAAGAGAAACGAGCTCAGAAAATTACGACCAAGTTAGCTTTCATTTGAATTCTCATACGCTAAGGTGCCAAGCACAGAAAGTACAGCTCAAAAGCTTAAATTGCGTTCGACGTTAGGAGAAAGCAAGCCTAGTCTCGTGCTGTGTATTTACAGGCAGAATTAATCGAGAATTATGTTTCTCTGTTATGGACGCACATTTGCCTCGCTTGATTTGACGCGCTTACTCGCGTGGTGGTACCCTCGCATCGTACAACATAGCTTGTGTCTTTGAGCATCGTAAGCAAAGTTGACTATTAACCTGCACTATTGTTGCGATAACGTGAACAGTTGCTCCAATGCGACTTTGAAGTGCTCGCATTTTCGCTTGTGAGACGTTTAATTACCGTCAGAACAGCTAAATTTCACTGTCTAAATTTGGTGGCTTTCAAGCCGCGAAAACGATTACTCAGTCTGTGCCCTTGCAGTTATATTTTAGCAATAACCATGGGTTGACCTTCGGTAAGCGAAACAAATAAAATTGAAGCTAATTGAACGAGTCGAACGTACTCTCGAAATATAATCTCCGATTATTTTTTTTTAATTTTTTTTTAATTTTTTTATTATTTATTGCTCACAGTGTTATCATCTTTACGATACTAACATTACTTACAATACTGACATTACGTACAATTGTAACTTTACTTGCACTACCAGCTTTACTTACAATACTAAAAATGCTTACGGTACTAATATTACATACAATACAAACACAATTTACAGGTTAGTAACGCCATATAACACCAGCATTAACTACAAAAACTAACAAAAATTACAATTGTATGCGATTAAAATCCTCTTCCATCGACCTCACGAGGTTTGTAAAAGCTATACAAATTGAGATGGTCATTTGTGGAAGTTTTAAAAGCAATATCTCGCTTGGATTTTCATACGAACATCACAGGAAATATGATCTTCTCGAAGGGTAACACACAAAGAGGCTCGGGATGAAAGCTAAGACAAAGGGATCAAGTTAGACAAAGAGGTGTTAGAGCGCACGTGAAAACTGCATAACAATTACAGAAGGTCAAGTTTCTATTGGTTAAAACACTTTCTGTGCTAATTAAGGCTGCACTTGCGCATTATTGTGACAATGGCCCTTTAACATGGTCACACACTAGTTGGACAGGAGGTGTAAGGCGTGTTATTTTGTAATGATTACAGCTGACGGCACCTGTGCAGGAGTAGTGTGTCACGTGAACGCCACGTGTCGTAACTTGATTCAGGGACCAACTTGTCAGTGTAAGAGTGGCTACCAAGGATCTGGAGAAACCTGCACTGGTGAGTGGACTGTGAGCGAGCAGTAACTATTGATTATAACAACAGTTAGGCAGTCAGAGGTCCAGTAACCAATAGCCACTCCGATTGCTCCATTGGCGATTCACAAACATGCCATTTGCAACTAAACGTCACCAGAATAACAGATAACTGGTAAGCGAGCTCGCGAAAATATAGTTGCTTTGTTTAGGATGTTCCAGATGTAGGGTGCTCATAGGAAGGTCCTGTTTTTCTGTACCATGTAACTTTTAGCTGTAAAAAACCTATTATACCAAGACATCCATCTTTTTAGTACGATTTCGATAAAACGGAGAAACGTATTGCACAGGCTACCTAATACAGCTACAAAAGAGAATTGGACCAAGAAAGAAACAAAGAAAACTTTTTACGACGAATTTAGAAAAAGGAGGACATCTTACACACTAACCTAATTCGAACCAACGACCTAACGATGAATTCTGACATATCCCATGTCTACCAACTGAGCTATTGAAAGAAAACATGTCCAGGTGAGATAAAAAGTATTCTCTTTCGTCTTAAAACGATGGAAAGAAAAAAAAATGAAAAAATGCCAATGAATCAACTAATTAAAGAAAGAAAAGGATAATAATCTTAAATAAAAATAGCAGAAAGGTGATTTTCCTTCGAAGCGTCGTTCCCTCACGAACAACTATTCGAAATAAATATTGAAAACACAAAACGAAAAGTTTCCTTCGAACCGGATTCGAACCAGCGACCTAAGGATGTCAACTCGACTTCTACAGTCCTCCGCTCTACTAACTGAGCTATCGAAGGAACACTTGGTCAGCTGGGATAAAGTGCACAATATTTTTCGTCTTAAAACGATGCATTGAAAAATAAATGAAAAAAAGGTCAATGAAAAAGTGAAAAAGGAAGGGTATTAATGTTGAATAAAGAAAGAGCAGAAAGGTGATTTTCTTTCGAAACGTCGTTCGCGGACATACCAAAGTTCTTAATAAATATTACAAACAGAAAACTAAAAGTTTCCTTCGAGCCGGATTCGAACCAGCGACCTAAGGATGTCAACTCGACTTCTACAGTCCTCCGCTCTACCAACTGAGCTATCGAAGGAACACGTGGGATAGAGTGCCCAATCTCTTTCGTCTTACAACGATGCATTGAAAAATAAAATGAAAAACGGTCAATGGATAAAGTGAAAAAAGAAAGGATAATAAACTTGAATAAAAAAAAAGCAGAAAGGTGATTTTCTTTCGAAACGTCGTTCGCGGAGAGACCAAAGTTCGAAATAAATATTACAAACAGAAAACTAAAAGTTTCCTTCGAGCCGGATTCGAACCAGCGACCTAAGGATGTCAACTCGACTTCTACAGTCCTCCGCTCTACCAACTGAGCTATCGAAGGAATACTTGACCAGGTGGGATAAAGTGCACAATATTTTTCGTCTTACAACGATGCATTGAAAAATAATTGAAAATGGTCAATGAATAAACTGAAACGAGAAAGGATAATAATCTTGAATAAAAAAAGCAGAAAGGTGATTTTCTTTCGAAACGTCGTTCGCGGACATACCAAAGTTCTTAATAAATATTACAAACAGAAAACTAAAAGTTTCCTTCGAGCCGGATTCGAACCAGCGACCTAAGGATGTCAACTCGACTTCTACAGTCCTCCGCTCTACCAACTGAGCTATCGAAAGAACACTTAACCGGGTGGGTTAAAGTGTACAATTTCTTTTGTCTTAAAATGAAGGACTTAAAAATAAATGAAAAAGATCAATGAATAAAGTGAAAAAGGAAGGGTATTAATCTTGAATAAAAAAAAAACAGAAAGGTGATTTTCTTTCGAAGCGCCTTTCGCGGAAAAACCAAATTTTGAAATAAATATTAAAAACATAAAACTAAAACTTTCCTTCAAGCCGGATTGGAACCAGCGACCTAAGGATGTCAACTCGACTTCTACAGTCCTCCGCTCTACCAACTGAGCTATCGAAGGAACATGTGGGATAAAGTGCAGAATCTCTTTCGTCTTACAACGAAGCATTGAAAAATAAAATGAAAAACGGTCAATGGATAAAGTGAAAAAAGAAAGGATAATAAACTTCAATAAAAAAGCAGAAAGGTGATTTTCTTTCGAAACGTCGTTCGCGGATAGACCAAAGTTCGAAATAAATATTACAAACAGAAAACTAAAAGTTTCCTTCGAGCCGGATTCGAACCAGCGACCTAAGGATGTCAACTCGACTTTTACAGTCCTCCGCTCTACCAACTGAGCTATCGAAGGAACACGTGGGATAGAGTGCCCAATCTCTTTCGTCTTACAACGATGCATTGAAAAATAAAATGAAAAACGGTCAATGGATAAAGTGAAAAAAGAAAGGATAATAAACTTGAATAAAAAAAGCAGAAAGGTGATTTTCTTTCGAAACGTCGTTCGCGGAGAGACCAAAGTTCGAAATAAATATTACAAACAGAAAACTAAAAGTTTCCTTCGAGCCGGATTCGAACCAGCGACCTAAGGATGTCAACTCGACTTCTACAGTCCTCCGCTCTACCAACTGAGCTATCGAAGGAATACTTGACCAGGTGGGATAAAGTGCACAATATTTTTCGTCTTACAACGATGCATTGAAAAATAATTGAAAAAGGTCAATGAATAAACTGAAACGAGAAAGGATAATAATCTTGAATAAAAAAAGCAGAAAGGTGATTTTCTTTCGAAACGTCGTTCGCGGACATACCAAAGTTCTTAATAAATATTACAAACAGAAAACTAAAAGTTTCCTTCGAGCCGGATTCGAACCAGCGACCTAAGGATGTCAACTCGACTTCTACAGTCCTCCGCTCTACCAACTGAGCTATCGAAGGAACACGTGGGATAAAGTGCACAATCTCTTTCGTCTTACAACGATGCATTGAAATATAAAATGAAAAACGGTCAATGGATAAAGTGAAAAAAGAAAGGATAATAAACTTGAATAAAAAAAGCAGAAAGGTGATTTTCTTTCGAAATGTCGTTCGCGGAGAGACCAAAGTTCGAAATAAATATTACAAACAGAAAACTAAAAGTTTCCTTCGAGCCGGATTCGAACCAGCGACCTAAGGATGTCAACTCGACTTCTACAGTCCTCCGCTCTACCAACTGAGCTATCGAAAGAACACTTAACCGGGTGGGTTAAAGTGTACAATCTCTTTTGTCTTAAAATGAAGGACTTAAAAATAAATGAAAAAGATCAATGAATAAAGTGAAAAAGGAAGGGTATTAATCTTGAATAAAAAAAAAAACAGAAAGGTGATTTTCTTTCGAAGCGCCTTTCGCGGAAAAACCAAATTTTGAAATAAATATTAAAAACATAAAACTAAAACTTTCCTTCAAGCCGGATTGGAACCAGCGACCTAAGGATGTCAACTCGACTTCTACAGTCCTCCGCTCTACCAACTGAGCTATCGAAGGAACATGTGGGATAAAGTGCAGAATCTCTTTCGTCTTACAACGATGCATTGAAAAATAAAATGAAAAATGGTCAATGGATAAAGGGAAAAAAGAAAGGATAATAAACTTCAATAAAAAAGCAGAAAGGTGATTTTCTTTCGAAACGTCGTTCGCGGATAGACCAAAGTTCTTAATAAATATTACAAACAGAAAACTAAAAGTTTCCTTCGAGCCGGATTCGAACCAGCGACCTAAGGATGTCAACTCGACTTCTACAGTCCTCCGCTCTACCAACTGAGCTATCGAAGGAATACTTGACCAGGTGGGATAAAGTGCATAATATTTTTCGTCTTACAACGATGCATTGAAAAATAAAATGAAAAACGGTCAATGGATAAAGTGAAAAAAGAAAGGATAATAAACTTGAATAAAAAAAGCAGAAAGGTGATTTTCTTTCGAAACGTCGTTCGCTGACATACCAAAGTTCGAAATAAATATTACAAACAGAAAACTAAAAGTTTCCTTCGAGCCGGATTTGAACCAGCGACCTAAGGATGTCAACTCGACTCCTACAGTCCTCCGCTCTACCAACTGAGCTATCGAAGGAATACTTGACCAGGTGGGATAAAGTGCACAATATTTTTCGTCTTACAACGTTGCATCGAAAAATAATTGAAAAAGGTCAATGAATAAACTGAAAAGAGAAAGGATAATAGTCTTGAAAAAAAAAGCAAGAAGGTGATTTTCTTGCAAACGTTGTTCGCGGACATACCAAAGTTCTTAATAAATATTACAAACAGAAAACTAAAAGTTTCCTTCGAGCCGGATTCGAACCAGCGACCTAAGGATGTCAACTCGACTTCTACAGTCCTCCGCTCTACCAACTGAGCTATCGAAGGAACACTTAACCGGGTGGGTTAAAGTGCACAATCTCTTTTGTCTTAAAATGAAGGACTTAAAAATAAATGAAAAAGATCAACGAATAAAGTGAAAAAGGAAGGGTATTAATCTTGAATAAAAAAAAAACAGAAAGGTGATTTTCTTTCGAAGCGTCTTTCGCGGAAAAACAAAATTTTGAAATAAATATTACAAACATCAAACTAAAACTTTCCTTCGAGCCGGATTCGAACCAGCGACCTAAGGATGTCACCTCGACTTCTACAGTCCTCCGCTCTACCAACTGAGCTATCGAAGGAACACGTGGGATAAAGTGCAGAATCTCTTTCGTCTTACAACGATGCATTGAAAAATAAAATGAAAAACGGTCAATGGATAAAGTGAAAAAAGAAAGGATAATAAACTTGAATAAAAAAAGCAGAAAGGTGATTTTCTTTCGAAACGTCGTTCGCGGATAGACCAAAGTTCGAAATAAATATTACAAACAGAAAACTAAAAGTTTCCTTCGAGCCGGATTCGAACCAGCGACCTAAGGATGTCAACTCGACTTCTACAGTCCTCCGCTCTACCAACTGAGCTATCGAAGGAACATGTGGGATAAAGTGAACAATCTCTTTCGTCTTACAACGATGCATTGAAAAATAAAATGAAAAACGGTCAATGGATAAAGTGAAAAAAGAAAGGATAATAAACTTCAATAAAAAAAAAACAGAAAGGTGATTTTCTTTCGAAACGTCGTTCGCGGATAGACCAAAGTTCGAAATAAATATTAGAAACCGAAAACTAAAAGTTTCCTTCGAGCCGGATTCGAACCAGCGACCTAAGGATGTCAACTCGACTTCTACAGTCCTCCGCTCTACCAACTGAGCTATCGAAGGAACACTTAACCGGGTGGGTTAAAGTGTACAATCTCTTTTGTCTTAAAATGAAGGACTTAAAAATAAATGAAAAAGATCAATGAATAAAGTGAAAAAGGAAGGGTATTAATCTTGAATAAAAAAAAAAACAGAAAGGTGATTTTCTTTCGAAGCGCCTTTCGCGGAAAAACCAAATTTTGAAATAAATATTAAAAACATAAAACTAAAACTTTCCTTCAAGCCGGATTCGAACCAGCGACATAAGGATGTCAACTCGACTTCTACAGTCCTCCGCTCTACCAACTGAGCTATCGAAGGAACATGTGGGATAAAGTGAAGAATCTCTTTCGTCTTACAACGATGCATTGAAAAATAAAATGAAAAACGGTCAATGGATAAAGTGAAAAAAGAAAGGATAATAAACTTCAATAAAAAAGCAGAAAGGTGATTTTCTTTCGAAACGTCGTTCGCGGATAGACCAAAGTTCGAAATAAATATTACAAACAGAAAACTAAAAGTTTCCTTCGAGCCGGATTCGAACCAGCGACCTAAGGATGTCAACTCGACTTCTACAGTCCTCCGCTCTACCAACTGAGCTATCGAAGGAACATGTGGGATAAAGTGCAGAATCTCTTTCGTCTTACAACGATGCATTGAAAAATAAAATGAAAAACGGTCAATGGATAAAGTGAAAAAAGAAAGGATAATAAACTTCAATAAAAAAGCAGAAAGGTGATTTTCTTTCGAAACGTCGTTCGCGGATAGACCAAAGTTCGAAATAAATATTACAAACAGAAAACTAAAAGTTTCCTTCGAGCCGGATTCGAACCAGCGACCTAAGGATGTCAACTCGACTTCTACAGTCCTCCGCTCTACCAACTGAGCTATCGAAGGAATACTTGACCAGGCGGGATAAAGTGCACAATATTTTTCGTCTTACAACGATGCATTGAAAAATAAAATGAAAAACGGTCAATGGATAAAGTGAAAAAAGAAAGGATAATAAACTTCAATAAAAAAAGCAGAAAGGTGATTTTCTTTCGAAACGTCGTTCGCGGATAGACCAAAGTTCGAAATAAATATTAGAAACAGAAAACTAAAAGTTTCCTTCGAGCCGGATTCGAACCAGCGACCTAAGGATGTCAACTCGACTTCTACAGTCCTCCGCTCTACCAACTGAGCTATCGAAGGAACACTTAACCGGGTGGGTTAAAGTGTACAATCTCTTTTGTCTTAAAATGAAGGACTTAAAAATAAATGAAAAAGATCAATGAATAAAGTGAAAAAGAAAGGGTATTAATCTTAAATAAAAAAAAAACAGAAAGGTGATTTTCTTTCGAAGCGCCTTTCGCGGAAAAACCAAATTTTGAAATAAATATTAAAAACATAAAACTAAAACTTTCTTTCAAGCCGGATTGGAACCAGCGACATAAGGATGTCAACTCGACTTCTACAGTCCTCCGCTCTACCAACTGAGCTATCGAAGGAACATGTGGGATAAAGTGCAGAATCTCTTTCGTCTTACAACGATGCATTGAAAAATAAAATGAAAAACGGTCAATGGATAAAGTGAAAAAAGAAAGGATAATAAACTTCAATAAAAAAGCAGAAAGGTGATTTTCTTTCGAAACGTCGTTCGCGGATAGACCAAAGTTCGAAATAAATATTACAAACAGAAAACTAAAAGTTTCCTTCGAGCCGGATTCGAACCAGCGACCTAAGGATGTCAACTCGAGTTCTACAGTCCTCCGCTCTACCAACTGAGCTATCGAAGATACTTGACCAGGTGGAATAAAGTGCACAATATTTTTCGTCTTACAACGATGCATTGAAAAATAATTGAAAAAGGTCAATGAATAAACTGAAAAGAGAAAGGATAATAATCTTGAATAAAAAAAGCAGAAAGGTGATTTTCTTTCGAAACGTCGTTCGCGGATAGACCAAAGTTCGAAATAAATATTACAAACAGAAAACTAAAAGTTTCCTTCGAGCCGGATTCGAACCAGCGACCTAAGGATGTCAACTCGACTTCTACAGTCCTCCGCTCTACCAACTGAGCTATCGAAGGAATACTTGACCAGGTGGGATAAAGTGCACAATATTTTTCGTCTTACAACGATGCATTGAAAAATAAAATGAAAAACGGTCAATGGATAAAGTGAAAAAAGAAAGGATAATAAACTTGAATAAAAAAAGCAGAAAGGTGATTTTCTTTCGAAACGTCGTTCGCTGACATACCAAAGTTCGAAATAAATATTACAAACAGAAAACTAAAAGTTTCCTTCGAGCCGGATTCGAACCAGCGACCTAAGGATGTCAACTCGACTCCTACAGTCCTCCGCTCTACCAACTGAGCTATCGAAGGAATACTTGACCAGGTGGGATAAAGTGCACAATATTTTTCGTCTTACAACGTTGCATCGAAAAATAATTGAAAAAGGTCAATGAATAAACTGAAAAGAGAAAGGATAATAATCTTGAAAAAAAAAGCAAGAAGGTGATTTTCTTTCAAACGTTGTTCGCGGACATACCAAAGTTCTTAATAAATATTACAAACAGAAAACTAAAAGTTTCCTTCGAGCCGGATTCGAACCAGCGACCTAAGGATGTCAACTCGACTTCTACAGTCCTCCGCTCTACCAACTGAGCTATCGAAGGAACACTTAACCGGGCGGGTTAAAGTGCACTATCTCTTTTGTCTTAAAATGAAGGACTTAAAAATAAATGAAAAAGATCAACGAATAAAGTGAAAAAGGAAGGGTATTAATCTTGAATAAAAAAAAAACAGAAAGGTGATTTTCTTTCGAAGCGTCTTTCGCGGAAAAACAAAATTTTGAAATAAATATTACAAACATCAAACTAAAACTTTCCTTCGAGCCGGATTCGAACCAGCGACCTAAGGATGTCAACTCGACTTCTACAGTCCTCCGCTCTACCAACTGAGCTATCGAAGGAACATGTGGGATAAAGTGCAGAATCTCTTTCGTCTTACAACGATGCATTGAACAATAAAATGAAAAACGGTCAATGGATAAAGTGAAAAAAGAAAGGATAATAAACTTGAATAAAAAAAGCAGAAAGGTGATTTTCTTTCGAAACGTCGTTCGCGGAAAGACCAAAGTTCGAAATAAATATTACAAACAGAAAACTAAAAGTTTCCTTCGAGCCGGATTCGAACCAGCGACCTAAGGATGTCAACTCGACTTCTACAGTCCTCCGCTCTACCAACTGAGCTATTGAAAGAACACTTAACCGGGTGGGTTAAAGTGTACAATCTCTTTTGTCTTAAAATGAAGGACTTAAAAATAAATGAAAAAGATCAATGAATAAAGTGAAAAAGGAAGGGTATTAATCTTGAATAAAAAAAAAACAGAAAGGTGATTTTCTTTCGAAGCGCCTTTCGCGGAAAAACCAAATTTTGAAATAAATATTAAAAACATAAAACTAAAACTTTCCTTCAAGCCGGATTGGAACCAGCGACCTAAGGATGTCAACTCGACTTCTACAGTTCTCCGCTCTAACAAATGAGCTATCGAAGGAACATGTGGGATAAAGTGCAGAATGTCTTTCGTCTTACAACGATGCATTGAAAAATAAAATGAAAAACGGTCAATGGATAAAGTGAAAAAAGAAAGGATAATAAACTTCAATAAAAAAGCAGAAAGGTGATTTTCTTTCGAAACGTCGTTCGCGGATAGACCAAAGTTCGAAATAAATATTACAAACAGCAAACTAAAAGTTTCCTTCGAGCCGGATTCGAACCAGCGACCTAAGGGTGTCAACTCGACTTCTACAGTCCTCCGCTCTACCAACTGAGCTATCGAAGGAATACTTGACCAGGTGGGATAAAGTGCACAATATTTTTCGTCTTACAACGTTGCATCGAAAAATAATTGAAAAAGGTCAATGAATAAACTGAAAAGAGAAAGGATAATAATCTTGAAAAAAAAAGCAAGAAGGTGATTTTCTTGCAAACGTTGTTCGCGGACATACCAAAGTTCTTAATAAATATTACAAACAGAAAACTAAAAGTTTCCTTCGAGCCGGATTCGAACCAGCGACCTAAGGATGTCACCTCGACTTCTACAGTCCTCCGCTCTACCAACTGAGCTATCGAAGGAACACGTGGGATAAAGTGCAGAATCTCTTTCGTCTTACAACGATGCATTGAAAAATAAAATGAAAAACGGTCAATGGATAAAGTGAAAAAAGAAAGGATAATAAACTTGAATAAAAAAAGCAGAAAGGTGATTTTCTTTCGAAACGTCGTTCGCGGATAGACCAAAGTTCGAAATAAATATTACAAACAGAAAACTAAAAGTTTCCTTCGAGCCGGATTCGAACCAGCGACCTAAGGATGTCAACTCGACTTCTACAGTCCTCCGCTCTACCAACTGAGCTATCGAAGGAACATGTGGGATAAAGTGCACAATCTCTTTCGTCTTACAACGATGCATTGAAAAATAAAATTAAAAACGGTCAATGGATAAAGTGAAAAAAGAAAGGATAATAAACTTCAATAAAAAAAAAACAGAAAGGTGATTTTCTTTCGAAACGTCGTTCGCGGATAGACCAAAGTTCGAAATAAATATTAGAAACAGAAAACTAAAAGTTTCCTTCGAACCGGATTCGAACCAGCGACCTAAGGATGTCAACTCGACTTCTACAGTCCTCCGCTCTACCAACTGAGCTATCGAAGGAACACTTAACCGGGTGGGTTAAAGTGTACAATCTCTTTTGTCTTAAAATGAAGGACTTAAAAATAAATGAAAAAGATCAATGAATAAAGTGAAAAAGGAAGGGTATTAATCTTGAATAAAAAAAAAAACAGAAAGGTGATTTTCTTTCGAAGCGCCTTTCGCGGAAAAACCAAATTTTGAAATAAATATTAAAAACATAAAACTAAAACTTTCCTTCAAGCCGGATTCGAACCAGCGACATAAGGATGTCAACTCGACTTCTACAGTCCTCCGCTCTACCAACTGAGCTATCGAAGGAACATGTGGGATAAAGTGAAGAATCTCTTTCGTCTTACAACGATGCATTGAAAAATAAAATGAAAAACGGTCAATGGATAAAGTGAAAAAAGAAAGGATAATAAACTTCAATAAAAAAGCAGAAAGGTGATTTTCTTTCGAAACGTCGTTCGCGGATAGACCAAAGTTCGAAATAAATATTACAAACAGAAAACTAAAAGTTTCCTTCGAGCCGGATTCGAACCAGCGACCTAAGGATGTCAACTCGACTTCTACAGTCCTCCGCTCTACCAACTGAGCTATCGAAGGAACATGTGGGATAAAGTGCAGAATCTCTTTCGTCTTACAACGATGCATTGAAAAATAAAATGAAAAACGGTCAATGGATAAAGTGAAAAAAGAAAGGATAATAAACTTCAATAAAAAAGCAGAAAGGTGATTTTCTTTCGAAACGTCGTTCGCGGATAGACCAAAGTTCGAAATAAATATTACAAACAGAAAACTAAAAGTTTCCTTCGAGCCGGATTCGAACCAGCGACCTAAGGATGTCAACTCGACTTCTACAGTCCTCCGCTCTACCAACTGAGCTATCGAAGGAACATGTGGGATAAAGTGCAGAATCTCTTTCGTCTTACAACGATGCATTGAAAAATAAAATGAAAAACGGTCAATGGATAAAGTGAAAAAAGAAAGGATAATAAACTTGAATAAAAAAAGCAGAAAGGTGATTTTCTTTCGAAACGTCGTTCGCGGATAGACCAAAGTTCGAAATAAATATTAGAAACAGAAAACTAAAAGTTTCCTTCGAGCCGGATTCGAACCAGCGACCTAAGGATGTCAACTCGACTTCTACAGTCCTCCGCTCTACCAACTGAGCTATCGAAGGAATATTTGACCAGGCGGGATAAAGTGCACAATATTTTTCGTCTTACAACGATGCATTGAAAAATAAAATGAAAAACGGTCAATGGATAAAGTGAAAAAAGAAAGGATAATAAACTTCAATAAAAAAAGCAGAAAGGTGATTTTCTTTCGAAACGTCGTTCGCGGATAGACCAAAGTTCGAAATAAATATTAGAAACAGAAAACTAAAAGTTTCCTTCGAGCCGGATTCGAACCAGCGACCTAAGGATGTCAACTCGACTTCTACAGTCATCCGCTCTACCAACTGAGCTATCGAAGGAACACTTAACCGGGTGGGTTAAAGTGTACAATCTCTTTTGTCTTAAAATGAAGGGCTTAAAAATAAATGAAAAAGATCAATGAATAAAGTGAAAAAGAAAGGGTATTAATCTTAAATAAAAAAAAAGCAGAAAGGTGATTTTCTTTCGAAGCGTAGTTCGCGGACAATCCAAATTTCGAAATAAAATCACAAAACTAAAAGCTTCCTTCGAGCCGGATTTGAACCAACCACCTAATTATGTCAACTCGACTTCTACAGTCCTCCGCACCATCAACTGAGCTATCAAAGGAACACTTGGTATCGCTAACCGGCCATGTAATATTCTATTTATTATAAAACACCAGTGAACTTACAAACCTTTTCATTGTTGCTGCGAAAGGCGCGATTTATTACATGTGAAGATATAATGTTTTCGTGCGAAAGCTCACCTGCTCTTTCACTGCTGTTGATGTAACAGTGAATATTCTTCTCGACTTCGTCTCGGGGAATTCTCCACGATGTCAGCACTAAGCCTGAGGCGAATAATTGTCAAATAAGCGGTTCTTCTCGACGAATCATAACATCCCTTACTAATAATCACCCCTGCAAATTATGCTAATTGTTGATATTTTCATTCATTCGGATATTTCTTAGCGATATTGTTTAGATGCGATCCAGTGTATATTTTTATAAAGTAACCCTTTTTGAGCTGGAGATGGATGGAGATATACGTTTTTAGGTTAGAGGCATTATTCGGTTGGATTAAAAAGTAACTATTTTGTGTTGTTTATTTTTTGTGAGATAGATATTGACGAATGTCAGACTGGCGATAACGAGTGTCACTCAAACGCGGACTGCCTCAATTCTATTGGCTCGTACAGCTGTCAGTGTAAGCCCGGCTACACAGGAAGTGGATTCAGCTGTGAATGTGAGTTAATTGAGAATTCGCCGTTTCTGGATTAACGTTGCCTGGTAGTATCTTGTTCCAGTATAAAGGGTATCAATTGGTTTTTTTAAGGGTATTAGTTTGAACGAATCCACGAAAGGAAGTGAGCCATTCTCGTCCCCAGAGCCACTTGTCCCTCTTGGCCGGCTAGTCCTGAACACGAGGAATAAGTGGCTCTTGGGACGCATGATTTGATTGGCTCTAATCTAACGAGCGAAGTAATCAAATCAACCGTTTTAAACTTGCTTACGACAAAGGAATTTGAAAACGGCCGACCTGAATGGACTTCCTTTGTTACATTTCAGCCAATCAAATCATGTGTCACCAGAGCCACCTCCGTTTCGATTGATTTTTCTAATTCAGTGTAGCCTTTTTTTAATCAAGTAAAAATATTTTTTGAGCATGCATTGTCGCGATTTTCAATTGAGAGTCGTGACACCGAAACCAAATAGTAGTCACAATCAAAATGGACTCGGACAATCCAATGAACCAATCAAAACTCTGAGGGCTTATTTTCACTAGCGCAGAAGGCAGCCGATATAAAATTCGCACTCAAGCTGGAATTAATCATAATTTTGAAGTGTTTTTGTGGTGTCTTGGAGGAAGAATGTAGAACCGTCTTTGAGAGAACTTCTTCATAAGGAATTTTTGTGACAGTTATGTGACCTCACATGTTCGGGCAAATTAGTTACAAGAGATTGGAAGGAGTCTTTACAAACAAATTTAAAGAAGAAATTGTTTGGTAGATGAGAACAGCAGCAAAATAAGCATAAACATAAGACGAGCATAAGAAGAACAAACACACTTGTTTCTCTTATGTTGTTCTCACTTGGAATCACCGTGACAAAATAAAGGCGACATAAACATAAGCTGTGTTTATGCTTATGCAAACACCGCCTTTTTCTCGCGGTGACTCCTAGTAAGGAGGTGTTTGTTCTTGTTATTCTCGTGCCAATGGCGTTACGCCTATGCTTATGCGTTACACAGCTTGGGTGGGCTTTTAAACGGAGGGGCTTATATCAGTAGGGAGGGGGGAGGGGGGTACATACGAGATGAACATGGTGCATTGTAGGGAAAATCTCCATAGACCACGTACGCTGACAGAGCTCTTTGATCCCGCGTTATGTTGATACCTGTAGATGACATGCTATGCACAGGAACGCTATCTGCAGTAAAACATTGATAATTTGCTCTAATGACATTTGACAAGATTTTAATGTCAGGGTAGACAATATAATATAGTATTAAAGTTATTTTCCGCAATCTTTCCTAATTTTGTGTTTGAAGTTGTGCAGGTTTCTGCGAGAGTGCTTAATACTAAGAAAACATGGAACCATTTAGTAACGGAAATTTTGTCACTACTCAGTGCTCTCCATGTTTATGTTCATACAATTTACTACTCTTGCGTTCATGTTCGATGCAAAGTACTGCAAAAAGTGAGGTCAATGAGCGGGGAGGGGTGTGACGAATCACATTGAGGGGTAACCCTCCCCTAATCCGGACCTCAACTTATCTTACCAATCACTTCACGTATTTATTATGATCAAAGTTAGCGAACTCTACCATGTGGGACAAACAGAACCCGTGATCCTTCTGGTCTGCGACAAGAATCGGCAACTAAGAACTGCTTCCATACACGCATGCGCTCTTTACCAACATGATTCGAGCAAAGTGATACTTTACGGATGCAAAACAAAAGCTTTAACTCTTTTATGCTTTCTGTCTCTGTCGCTTTTGGAAGCAAAGTACTTTGATTCATTATTTTACAAGAAATGGTACGAAAAAGAAGATCATATAATTTTCAGAAAACAGGGAAATACAACGCCATTATTAATGAATATGAAATTAGGGGTTTCCCCTAATTTGAGAGGGTATTCAATATTTGCATATTTCGTTTCTTTTTGTATAAACAACTATCACATCGACAATTCTCCTGTTCCTATCAACGTTGCAACCATTATTACCTCGTTAATCAACGAATCTGCTCTTATAAAAGAAATATTTCCTTTCTAAAAACAAAATATTCATTGCCAATACATCCGCTTCAAAAATGCTTTTGTTATTGGTGACAAAAAAAAAATAGATTTTCAGTTTGAAAGGGAAAGTGGAGGCGAATAGTATGACCAAAACGAAAAATTGCCCGCTTTCTGTATAACGAATACTAAAGTGGGATTTATGGTCGTAGCCAGTATGACATAAACCTAGGCACTTGCCTCAGTCATTGTTATTTTTTTTCGTCATACACCGTAACGTAAATACCTACATGACATTCCCTCAGCCATAATTGTTTGGAAAAGGCATGGAAAGGCAGTTAACAGCCTCGATTTCCGCCGCTCTCGAGAGTACGGTCTTCGTTCCTTCCCGAACAGCGGCTGGTAATCGAGCCTGACAAACACGCTGCTGAAATAATGGTTGAATGGAACGGATTTTTCCGGTTATTCAGATTTTCCGGAATTTTAGGTCAACCTCGCGAGGTATACCCAATATTTCGGAGGAATGAAATTTCTGTTCCATTCGCTCCCCTTCATAGCCTGCGAACAAAGACGTATTTCCGGCTGTCGCTTAGAATTTCCTGAATATTTGGTCGAATGGAAAGCGCCCCTGATCATCTTTGCATCCTCTGAAGGCCCTGGCAAACTCTGCGACGTTTTAATCCTCAACGTTGTTTGCGCTAACCGCTTGGAATTTCGATCGTTTTGTAGTATGCTGTTGTTAACCTGGTCAACAGATTTGTACTTCCTACTTGGCTGGTTTGTTGATGAAAGTAGTTTTATCGCTCCCCGCCAATTCGTAGAGAGGTAATCTTCACATTTCCATTATTTGGAGGAGGAAAAGTGAGGTCAATGAGCGGGGAGGGGCGTGACGAATCACAAATGAGGGATAACCCTCCCCTAAATCCGGACCTCAGTGTATCTTAACGCACGCCTCGTGTATTTATGTTGTTCAAAGTAATTGTTGGTAGCCATGTGGGAGCGCTTCATAATTGACTGATGTACGCATGCGCTCTTTGTGATTCATGTTAGTGAGTTCATCTTCCCAATGAATGGCATATTTGGCTTTGCTACAATTATATGAAGCTTCAACAAGTAACTGTTTATCTCTTTTACGTTTAGCGGTGTTTCCAGTTTGAAACTGAAACAATAACCCTTCTTCATGGTGGCATAATCAGTTTTTCAAATTTGTCTGTGGCCGGAGTTGATGTATTATGTGAACCGCTTTCTACAAACTCTTTGTTTCTGAATAGCCTTCTTCGTACAGATCTTGAACACTTCATTTCGCTAGTTATGGAAAGTGAAAAACTCAAGAATAGAGAAAATATTATTTCTCGCATAACCTGCTTGTTCTTCTTAACAAACGCGACATATGTCTGTCTGTAGCCGAAGTTGATGCATTATGTAAAGGATGAAGACGGCGGTCTACAAATTCTTTGAAACTAAAAATAACCCTGTCCACCCAGGTCATACAAACCTTGAACTCCTCATTTATTTATTTGTAGAAAGTGAAAACCTTTGATATTATTTCTCGCGTGAAACTTCAGTAATCCAAAACCTGCTTGTTCTTCAAAACAAACGCGAGATATGTAAATTTGCTTTGAAAGTCGATATGTTTCGGGGAACCCCCTAATTGATAATCAGTAAAATTGTACAATGCTGCTTTCATTACAAGTCACGCGCTATAGATTCGATGTCATTCATGTGTGAATAAAAATCGTGTTTCTTTCCTTGATTTGAAAGAGAGAAATTCCCCTCCATTATATAGATAGATATTCAGTGTATTTTTATTTCCTTCTGGACCTATGATGTCTGGTGTCCACATTTTCATTGACAGCGGAAACCATCTGCTGAGGCCCCATTTATATGGTCTCGGGTACTCGAGACAAACCTCCCCCGAGTTACCCTGTTCGAGCTAACTTTTCACTAAAACGTTGAAAAATTCTACCAACCGTTTACATTATCCTACCCGAGTTGGGGGGCGAGACAACTCGGGTAGGCGAGTTGTCTCGTCTCGGTAGGTAGGGTAACCCCTGGCAGGCGGGACAACTTTTTTTCATATACTGAAACACTTTGGCTCGTCTTCCCGGTACAACTCATGGCGTGGCGAGTGTCACGTAATGTCCGAATTTCAGGATTTTAAGCACAAATTTGGACTAGATAAATAGAATTTAACCCAGCAAGAAGAAGTTCAAACGAAGAAGGGCAACTGGCGACTTAAATATTTAAATACTTAATGAATAATCAAACAAGGTCAACTTTAACTCGGCTGACAGGGACAAGTTTTTGTCATACAAACGCTCGGTAAACTTGTCTCGGGAGGGAGGGTTGTCTCGGGTACCCGAGACCATATAACGGAGGCCTGATATCGCTTTCGTGGAAGAGATTTATAGCATCAAGGGGTCACGCAACAGTCGCTAATTCAACGTCTTCAATGCATTGCAACTAAGTGCTTGTTCAATTATAAAAATGTGTTCTGTTCAGATTAACTAATGAAATGACCTTAGCTACTTAGCCCCATAATCCAACTTTTCACACCAAAGCGAAGAAGATGGGATGTCTTTCAGTCTCTGTGAAGGTTAGTCGATCAGTAGCTCAAATTATTAAACGACAAATAAAAAGATGAGGTCAAAGTGCGGGGAGGGGGGTGAATCAACTCATGTGAATAGTGGATAACCCTCCCCAAATCCGGACCTCGAGAGGTGTAGGTTTCACTTGACCTATATATAATGATCAGCGTCGGCCATGGTTTCCTTGTGGGGTATATGCAGTATCATCGTTCTACGCATGCGCCTTGTGGAGGCCTCCGTTGGAGCGAAGAGGGCTACGGTGGACCCCCCAAGGGAAGCGCAAACGTGGACGGCCGAAGACCACCTGGCGGCGCTCAACTGAAGCTGAAGTTAAGGCCGCTGGCCTGACGTGGGGACAGCTCGAGCGGAAGGCCCAGGACAGGAGGGGATGGCGAACTCTGGTGGACGACCTATGTTCCGTACGGAACGACAGGAACTAGAGAGAGAGTTGATTTTATTTTTTTCCTTGTGTCATTTTCTTCAATCGCATTAGGCGGAATTAGTTTCATTGGCACTCCGGACATAAAATTCAGGGAATTAAATCCACACAAGCTTATTTACTGCATGCATTAATTATTATATTCGAAATGTCGATATCGATCGATATGCTTCTCTCTGTATGACTGCATTTAGAATTTCTTGTTATTCGGTGACTGCCTCAACACCATTCCAAAATCCGATTTTAAAACTTGATTTTCGCAATACAAGCCGAAAATATCATAAGATTTTTCGCTGTAAAAAAAGCATAACTTCCTGCTGCTGAAGTGGACCCCTTTCGAATTTATATTCCACTGCGATTTTTTTTTCGAGTGGACATAAATGTGTATGCCACTTGGGATAGAAGACTGAGCGACTTATTTTATTTGTGAGTCGCGATTTTGAATCCATCATTCCGTTTCATCACACAGGGGGAATATTCAAATTAATTATTTTTGCCAGAATGCCATGATTCATTTAAAATAGATTAGGAGCTTGGGGAGCCCCTAATTTAATATTCGCAGCTGGCTTCATGTTAGTTTCCTGAAATAACACTGTATTGTCAAATCGCTGAAATAAATTGTGTCATTACCGTGGAAAGTTTCAGTGGGAAGCAAATGTATTTGTACATGAAGCAGTAAGGCAATTTACCCTGCTGGTTTTGCTCCGTTGTGCGTAAAATAACACCAGTATTTTAGCACCGGAAAAGATTGATAAACAACGAGCAAGTATCATGCAGTGACAGCCAGAGTGAAAGGTTGACCCTTGTCATTGTCGCTCAAATCTTATCAAAAGTTTCAATAGAATACAACGCGATTTAAATAAGCGCTTAAACAAATAACAGCGAAACAAAATCGTTAACAGTAAAATTATTAGCATTTTTTGGAATAATAGAGCCAGAGAAGGCGTGTAACCTATGGTTCACACTACTTAAATATTCAATTCACTCGTCTGTTAAATTTGCCTGAGGGACTAAAGTAACAGACTCCATCCGCTGTCCTGGGGTCACGCATAATTTACGTCTCGAAGAAAAGAAGCAGATTGAAGTTTACGTTACATGTAGAATGGAACTGGTAAATCGCACATCACGGATAAATATCGAGTGCGTCAATATCTCACTTCACGTTAAAACAAATCACCGAAGGCAACACGTGACCCATTAACTAATTTGCATTCGATTCTTAAGCTATCTCCTGGCCTTTTTCCTTTTCTTTATCGTTATTTGTCTCTCTTCCTTAGCGGATGGTACATGCGCAGGCGTAAGATGTCATCCTGATGCGACTTGTGAACAGACCTCACCACTTGTTTCAGTGTGTGTTTGTAAGGCCGGTTTCCAAGGAGACGGACGAAAGTGTTCTGGTAAAGTATACGACAACCCCTTTTTAATAAAAATACAAAAATAATGCGTTATCTAATTTCCTATTATTTTATTTTCAGTTTATCTTCGTTAACTGTTATGTGATAAATGATTTAGTTTCAATTAGTTTAATTTGGAAACTGATAGTTAGTCGTCGACTCCTATTGTAAAGGTCTGGTGTTTTGTCCTTGCTGTTTTCGGTCATGGTATATTTTGGGACAAATATATTTACTTCCCACGGTACCTCTACCAACCAATGAGTATTAATGGCAAACGGCGAATTTCGTGGAGAGTGAATGACAAACCGTGGTGAAATAGCTGACACACTTGCACAGAAACTGCATTTTTGCTTCAAAAATATGCCGCTGAGAAAAAATTAACAAAAAAATTTCAGACAGAGGGAGGGTAGACAGTTAGAGGGTACAATAAAAACGTCTTCCTCAGATTGTCTATAGTGATATTGTTAGGCGAGAGTGTCGTAACTCTTTGCGAACTCGGGGCATGGCTTAGTCGCTTTTGCACATGCGCTACGGAGTACTGGTATTATTGAGCTACTACGTTTGGGAGGCGCAGTGGCCTAATAGCTAGTGCGCTGGATTCCAGATCGGACGGTCCTGGTTAAAGCTCTGGCCGGGGCACTGCGTTGTGTTCTTGGGCAAGTAATTTTACTCTCATAGTACCTCTCTTCACCCAGGTGTATAAATGGGTACCGGCGAATTTACTGCTGGGGGTAACTCTGCAATGGACTAGCATCCCTTCAGGGTGGGGGAGGGTATAAATACTTTCTGTCGATTCATAGTAAGAAAACCAGAATGCGCTCCGGCCTGATGGGGCGCTAAATTTGTTTGTAGACTTAACCTACGTAGGTTTAGGTGAAGTACTTGCTTGGTCATTTTCAAATGGAGCCACATTGTCTTTAACTCAGAAACGAACACATCTTTTCCAGACATCGATGAATGCGCAAGAGATGACCATGAGTGTCACCTGGAGGCTGAGTGTATCAACAGTATAGGATCCTACAACTGTTCCTGCAAGCTTGGTTATGAAGGCGATGGATTTAACTGCAAGCGTGAGTGTTCTATCAGTGTCTGAAGGCAACGCTTGGAAAATAGAAACGTTCTACCTCTCTCTGCAGTTTTTCCTTATATTAAGTAGAGCAGACACTTACTGATATTTTTGTACTTGATAACTACAAAATACATTTTGCCCAGAATACTAACTGTTTCTCGCGATATATGTAGTCATGATTGGCCTTTTTCTAGGGGGTAAATTTAAACGGTTAGTACTCTTGGTATTGACAAGTCTTGCACTTTGTCGAACTTCTTGCGATTTGTTTTGCTTGAAATATTAGCAATCCCAAGTGGTATGATTACACGAGCAACTGTTGCGGAAGTCCGACTGACTGACTGACTGGCTCACTAGCTGGCTGACTGACTGCTTGACTGAATGGCTGACTGGCTGACTGACTGACTGACTGACTGACTGACTGATTGACTGACTGACTGACTGGCTGGCTAACTGACGACTGACTGACTTGCTGACTGACTGACTGGCTGGCTGACTAATTGACTTTCGTTGGTTGTTTGTTTGCTTGGTTGATTGGTTGACTGAATGATATCTATCGATTAGATTGATTGACTGATTGACTGACTGACTGACTTACTGACTGATTGACTGCCTGACTGACTGACTGACTGCTTGCTTGCTTGTTTGCTTGCTTGACTGACTGACTGACTGACTAATTGATTGATTGATTGATTGATTGATTGATTGATTTATTGATTGATCCATTTTAGCGGATGGGACGTGCGTAGGAGTCGTGTGTGCAGCCGATGCCGAATGTGTAACATTATCAAGTGACGACAAAATTTGTGAATGTAAAGCAGGATTTTCCGGAGATGGTCGCTTTTGTAGAGGTATGCCTTACAGGGTAATTACATGAACGCTAAATCTACCCCAAGGTCACTGCTGTGCTTTGATTTTTACCAGCGAGACTACGCTGTTAGTAAGTAATCGCGTCTGCATTGACATACACATACTCATTTCTTAACACGCTAGTTGGAAACTAGTTGGTGATCACCTTAACGACCTTAATTCTCCACATGCATCTCATTAATCTTAGGGTTGGAAATGCTCAGTGTTACCGATGTAAAAACTAATCTAATACTTAAAAACAATTTTCTCTCTCCTCAGATATTGATGAATGCGCACTGCTTACCCATAAATGCCACAGGAAATCAACATGCATTAATCGACCTGGCTCCTACTTATGTCGATGTAAGAGAGGATATTTTGGCGATGGTTTCAGCTGCTTGAGTAAGTTTGTTAATATAGAGCAAGTTTCAATTGAGTGTCGTATAAAAACGGAAACCAAACTCAGTAATTACTTTGGCATATCACAGAAGACAGAGACAATCCAGTGAACCAATCAATACTCGAAGTAATTACACGTAGCCGGCGAAGCGCGGGTAAACGTGCGCACTCGAGTCAAGATTGGTTTTGGTTTTACTTCTGATCAGTTGAAAAAGTGGCGCGAGATTTTTAAACCAATCAATTAGCGTGATAATGCAAAACCAAGGCAATTCGCTAATTAATTTCCACTCGCAATTGAAAACCGCTCGCTCCGAGTTTGTTGTAGTTTTATATTTCTTGACAGAGACATGCGTGTAAATTGCGACACAGAAACAAGGGATTTTCTTTAAATCAATATTTGTGGAGACTTTACGGATAATTTTTGCGTGTCAACTTATTTAGTTTGTGAAAACACCTATTGGGAACACTGCTCTAAAACAGTTTCTTATAAGAATATAATTGCAGAAAACTTACTAAATCATTATAAGAAATAAACTATTTGAATTTCAAGTTCTCTGTGACCTAACGATGCTCCTGTTTAGCATTAAATAAGCAAAGGCGCTGAAGATTCTGTTTCGTTGAAGTCAGAGGAGCACCCCCCCCCCCCCCAATTTTTGGCAAAGACCTTTTGTTTTACAAAAGAAAGAAAGGCCGGTAGGCCAAGCGATATTCCCAAATAAATATTACTTAAACCCCTCAGTCTCCTTAATTCAAAGTCTTCATCCGCCACGGGAGAAGAAAAAAAGAATATTAATGTTGTCCTGACGCTCATGAAGACTTTGGTAATAGACCAGCCTCTCTTGTTGTGTGGTTGCTTAGGAGAGTTTCTTCTTGTCAACGACTCGCTCAAAAAAAGCTACCTCAGAAAAAGCCCGGTCTAAATAGGGCGAAACTGTGTTCTAAATCCCTTGCCCTTGAGAGCTGCAGCTAATTTTAGGGTCATTGTCGTACAGCGTTTTGTGTAAATTGTCACGCAGTATAAATATTCTTTTAGGTGACGGCACATGCGAAGGAGTAGTGTGTCACTTCAATGCCGAATGCGTGACGCTTAACAACAGCGTGCATTCAGAGAAAGTGTGCCGATGCAAACAAGGTTTTACTGGACGGGGTTCGATTTGTAGCGGTGAGTTGATTGGCATCGGTTTTCAAATTTGACAGGAAAGTCAGCATACATTGCTAACACTGTGATAACGTAATGCGTGATTCAATTCTACATGTCACCATACCCCCCCCCCCCCGGGCATACCCCCGGGAATTTGGCCATTTAGTGGTCTACTCCCCACCCCAGACACACAGAAACAGATAATTCCCCACTCCTCGTCGACCACAAGTACGTAATTTTGTGTACAAAATCGAGATAGAGTCCAGGAAAAAGCCGAAGTTCAGGTAATTGCAGGTAGAATTGAACCACGCATAAATCAGATAGATTATTTGAAATTGCTTTGTATTTATTTTCCGATTTTCCTTCAGATTCTTAGAAATATGATAAAATGGAATTTACTCATGCGATTACAACGGCTATAGAAAAGGGTGGGGTGGGGGGGGAGTGCAGTTGGCAATGCAGGTTATTTGGTTTGCGTTTATGTAAGCTCTGGTAACGAGATGTGCGGAGATGCCCTCCATGGTGGGTTGTTTAGTTTCAGGTACAGTTTACCAATATTCTGATTATTTTTGTGCATTTTTTCTTGTCAGATATCAACGAATGTTTGGATAAATCAGTTTGCCCCCAAAAAGCTGACTGCTTCAATATGGCTGGGTCGTTCATGTGTCATTGTCTCCCTGGCTACAAGATGGTTGGAGAAACCTGCAAAAGTAACTTTTGTGTTGTTCAGTTTTTTACGAAGCGAGTATAATCGGTGTGTCTGTCAGCTTACCTGTCTGTCTATTCGCTCGTCTGCCTGTCTTCCTGTCTTTCTGTCAGTGTTTCTGTCAGTCTACCTGCCTTCTTGTCTGTCTGCCTACCTGCCTGTCTGACTGACTATTTGCTTGTCTGTCTGTCTGCCTGTCATTCTGTCTGTCTGATCGACCTGGTTGTCGGCTAAACTTAAGCTTTTCTTTTCACTCAATCTATCACAGAGGATTGTAAACTGTGCCTAAACGGTGGTTCCTGTACTGACAATAACACCTGTCTGTGTCCTCCCGGATTTTCCGGTGACAGATGCCAGTGGCGTAAGTATGCTCATTGTTGAGATCACCATTGTTGTACTACGAAAAATAAAAATAATGGCGCATTTAAACAAATAAAAAGACAATTAACACTACCTGCACTAGATGCAACTCACAAACAACGGTTTCTGGGCTCAAAGAAAAATAATGGAACGGTCTCTGGGTTGTTAACTTTGTATATTTTTGGATGTTTGCAGTTTCATCAGACCTATGTTGTATCTTTAGTGTTAACCGTTGCGATGTCTTCAGTAGTTGTTTTACTTTGTGCCTGCAAAACTATCACCGAAATTCAAGAGCATGAGTTATCTATTTTTGACCTATCCATCAAACCCACTCATAAATTATGTATGTTTCTGTTCACCACTTTTGAAACCCCCCACAAAAATCATGGAGTAAAATGGTGCTGAGATATTGAAATTTGCTTACGAGTGTTTCTAGAACGTGCGGAAGCAGTATTTAAACACATTTTGACACGCCAGTAAGCTTATTCATTGGAGTTGAACTTCCTTTTTACCTGAAAGGTTAAGAGACAAACCACCTTGGTCTATTCGGGACCAAGTGGTGGCTGTCCGTAACATTTGGCTTGCCGTGTCACTTATTCAAATGTTTTCTATTAATTCTTTAGATGGAGTAGCATCGCTGATCTTCAGTAAAGGAAACAGCATACAGCGCATGTCTCTTCCGCCTCGACCCAACAACATAGGAGTCATTTACCAACGCGCAGGCGCAGTACATGTTGGTGTTGATTATGATTGCGTAGAGCAGCGAGTGTACTGGACCGAAGTCACCAAAGGCGTTATTGTGCGTGCAAAGTATGACGGGAGCAATATGGAAGTCGTTGTTAACAGCGGGAAGGTTACAAGTCCAGAAGGTGAAAACAAAACAAATAATTGCATGAAGTCTCTCCTCATTAGTCAGCCTCCCATTTTCGATGCCATCGAAATTATGGACATTATGTGCTGAAGCGTAATCTTATTGCATTGCTATAAGTTACGTCACTGGAATTGTTTGAATTACCTTTAGCAAGTTTCTCAGGTCTTTCGTTTCAACACGTTCCGTGTAAAATATAATATTGAAACTCTCGCATGTAAACAAAACCAAAGGCGTGGCTGAGTAGATACTTCTATTCCAATACTTCTATTCCAATATTAAACGCTCCGACTGTTTTCGTTTTTTTTTCTCTCTTGCTATTTCGTTGGCGCTAAAAAAGTCTGAGATAAGTTTCGGTACCCAGGGAATTTTGTAGGTGGTTGAAATTGTATAGCTTTTAAATTTAAGAGAACAATTAAGGGATTCTCTACATCGGCCCCTTAACATTCGCTACCTTAAACAAACGGACGATGGACAATTACACTGTGAGTCAACGGAATGCCCATTTTGTGTCTCTATGATTCAGTTAACCCGACGACTGTGTATAAGCTGGAATTTCGTCAAACGCTATAATTCCCAAATCAGTCTTCTGGTGCTTCTTATGACACAAATAACCTATGTATCTTTCACAGGAATTGCGGTGGACTGGTTAGGAAGGAACATCTACTGGACGGACTCATGGCTTGACACTATCGAGGTTGCCAAGCTGAATGGAAGCCATAGAAGAACTCTCATCTCTTCTGACCTGGTGGATCCGAGGGCCATCGTAGTTGATCCACCGAATGGGTGAGTTAAGAAGACCATCACTAGGAGTACCTCGGGGCTCTGTAGTTGAGTATAACGTAAATATATATTTTATATTTTTTTATGGATAAGTTTATTTTTGGAGCGACTTCCACGGCGGGTGATCCGGTTCCAATTTGGCGATGCACGTAAGGCCAACGTACCAAAATACTTTGAATTCTTAACTTGATCACGGCAACCAATGAGATAAAAGAAAGACAGACTGAGACTACTGAACTCCAACAGCGTTAACCGAAACTTCATAGTTTGAGTGGTGCCTATTTTAATACCAAAACGACGACTCTTTGGTAAGCATTTCCCAAATCTCCATGCCCTGATTTCGTATCAGTTTCTGATGATTTTACTCATGGAATAACATCCGTATCATGACATAATTATGCCACCTACGCGTATACTTATTTCTTAATTTATATTTTCAGAAAAATGTATTGGGCCGATTGGAGCCGGAACTTTCCTAAGATCGAAGTAGCAAACATGGACGGAAGCGATCGACGAGTGCTCGTTAAAGCTCCCCTCAGTCTTCCGAACGGCTTAACCCTTGTCCATTCAACAAACGAACTGTGTTATTCTGATGCCGGTATGTGGGCCATTTCCTGCGTGAATCTAGGAGACCTGAGCATGCGTAAGGCCTACCATCCGACTCCTTATCCGTTCGGCATAACCAGTTTCAATCGAACGCTGTTCTGGACTGACTGGACCCTAGGACGAATCCAAAGAATGGGAATAAACTCCAAGATTCCTGACAAGCCTCTTCGGTCATTTGTAGGAAGCAATGGCAAGATATTTGATATCAAGGCAGTACAGCCTTGTAGAAGGACAGGTAAGGAGAAGCGGATAAGGTGAAAACAACCCGACATTCCGAAAGTTTCAAGAACACGTTAAAGGGACACTGACACGATATATTTGCCTAAAACTGTTATAAATTCACGAAATGGTCCCTAAATTTATGTAATAAGAACTTCAATAGCTCTAACTAAATGATTAATAGCAATTTCTTGAATAAAGTCCACACTGCAGCAACATTTTTGCAAAATTCTAACGATTTTCGAGCCAAACTTGAACCTTTGAAAAACTGACATCCTGATGCTTTTTCAAACATCCATATCACAATCAGTTTCCATTCTCGCCATCGTTAGCCATCCTCGATCACTTCCTAATGGGTTCTAATCATTTGTCGAGCAAACCATTATTGTTCAGCTTCTAAAGATCGATGTATGTTTTTGAGATTTCCAAAATAATGCTCAAAATGGTGACAGCGTCCCTTTAATTCTGGAGAAAACCGCAAAAATCTTGAATTTAGTGTCATTTGTTTAAACCAAGATGACAGCAAATTTGCTTTTTCTATCAACTCCTAGTAGAAAAAACGCAAGATATTCACTTTACCTACGAAACAAAACAGGTTTTTAAGACCTAGAAAACACTTAGTCGGATGTTCCCAGTTACAACCAGTGTCGGTAACTTTTCAACTGAAACCAGACACACCAAGTACTGTTTTCACATACGTGGTTATCGTAATTTCACAAACGTCGTGTGAGCGGATCTTTCCAATGTTTTGATAGATGTTACTAATACTGTTTCTCTTTTAGCCGCTGCAGCCAAGAGCCCCTGCGCTGTTGAAAATGGCGGCTGCTCGGGTTTATGTTTATTGAAGCCTAAAAGTTATTCGTGTTCATGTCCTAATGGACTTCATCTTGTAAGGACAGGGAGCATAACAAGATGTCAAGGTATGGACAAGATTTCAATAATGAATAACATTAAAAAGACTGCGTCTGGGGCCACGAGACAGACACCTTGGACGTTTAACTGGGTTTCTGTAGACTACGAGCAGCCTATTTTTTCTTAGTCCGTTGAGCGTGAATCGAATAAATATGATAGCACGATGAGACTCCTTTGCGGCGCTTTTTTTTTCCATCCCCAATTTTCGGGCGACCATATTTTTTTCGCTTCACGCTCGATGGAATAAGAAACAACGGGGCTACTCGTAGTCTCGGGATTTTGTGGCATTAAAATAATAGGGGTGCTCCTTCTCCCCTAGGAGTATATGCCAACTCCCAGCTCTAGTACCTATTTTTACTCCTGCATACAGAGATATCCTCTGAGAGTTAAGTGTCTTGTCCATGAAACACAACGCAAAAAACCGATCAGAGCTCGACTGACCCTTCCCTGTTACTCAAGCTCTTTTGCAGACTCTTCCTGGGTTCCTCTAGTTTGCACAAAACGAGCTTCATTAAACTCTCTTTCCTCACTTCTCGTTCTTATTATTACAGAGCAATGTAACGGTGCGTTGGGAATGGAAAGCGGCCTTATCACAGATAAGCAGCTGTCTGTGCATTCTGCCTGGAATAACAACCACGTCCGTTATGGCGCATCACGTGCGCGTCTGAACCTAAACGACTGGCCTCAAGGGTGGAGTGCGCAGAAAAATGACCCGTCACCATGGTTGCAAGTAGACCTGCAACTGCTTCGAACAGTGAGTGCAGTGGCAACTCAGGGGTATGGTAACGAGGAGGATAGAGAATGGGTTAAAACGTATGCACTGATGGCGTCGCGTGATGGACAGAGATGGAACGCGTACAAGGAAGGTGGAAGAAAACGGGTAAGGAGAGGGGGGGCCGTAAAGACCATAACGTTTTGCGCTCCAGTTGCCCCGGTATATATAATTTTTTGTTTCCATTCTGAATCTAATTGTTTCTCGTTTCGACAGATCTTTATCGGAAATGTTGACGCGAATTCAGTCGTACGAAACGAGTTTAAAATGCCGCTGAGAACCCGCTGGCTCAGGATCATCCCTCGCTCATGGAACAACCACGTTGGTATGCGGGTCGAATTGTACGGCTGTTGAGGCGACAAGAGGTACGTGTTATATGTTGTCGGAAAATAATTAGCTATTTTCAAACATTAAATAGCTGTTTACAATAAGGAATAAACACAGACATCTCTAAATTTCTAAAGTACGTAAAAACGAAAATATTATGGCTCTTGTGTATGTCGCAAAACACTTGAAAAGAAGAATGCTATGAGGTATATTAGTAGCTGTTTCAGACTTCATCTCAAAAATTCTTGATTTATTCTTCTCCTAGATCATAAGTAACATTTACCCTGTTACCTGTTAGCTTAATAATTTGTTAATCAAGAAAGAAAAATCATATGTTGACAACCTTTGGATTGAAACTGGCTTTCTTGCTCACATAGGTACGGCTTGCATACACAGGCTGCAATACAAAAGACGTTCGCTTTGGAACGTGTGAGCTTGGACGGTGACCTACGAATTTTAAGAATCATCAACATCTGCTAAGATGGGAAAAATCCAAACCCTAAGGGATTTTACCATACAACTTCTTTTAATATTAACTTCACAAAATACTTTTAAATTTATATAAGCTTTCACAATCTAATTGAGCACTGTCAACCTTTTGAGAGAGTGATTATAAAATAGAAATATATTTTGTCAGTACTTGGAAAGAAAAGGAATTTGTTAGGAAGTGAAAATGGCTAAGAACGGTCAGGAAGGATTTTTATTGCACTACGGATAATCTATAAAATGGTGTACGTACGTAAATTTGCTTTGACAATCTTTGAAGTTTTCCAAAATTCTTGTTACAACGTGGGATTCTACAAATCAATTTTTGCATTCAAAGATGGAAAATATACATTTAATGCATTTTAAGACATTTCAGGTCTCCAGAAAACCCCAGTTCGACAAAAATGAACGTTCCATAAATTGGCTGCGAATATGACAGGAAAAATGAAAAAAAAGTGCTCCATTCTTGACCAGTTATTCAGTCTCGGATTCATGTTGGAATTTTGAGATAGATTTCATTATAACAGCATCAAGTAGAAGATTTCCTTAAAGTTATGTGATGTCAATACAAGAAAATTTATTCCATAACTATTGACTGCGCTGAATTATCTTCCAATAAGGGCGACTCCAGGATATATTTAAATTGCATTGTTCGGATTAATGCATCATGAATAATCAAACTTAGATAACTCTAGCCATGTAGTGTTTGTAAAGGTTTTGTAATTTTTATTTCACAGATCATACAAAGATGAACGATGTTATCTAAATTAACGAGAACGTAACTATCTACGAAAACACGGTCAGCCGTTATGACAAATTGAGGATTAAAACTGTCTTAATTCGCATAGGGCATAAATTTTATATTGTAAGAAATCGAGAGGGAAATTTCCGTGGACGCGGTTTGGCTAAAACTCAATTTTAGTTGTGTCCGGATAAATTTACCATTAATATAGACATTGCGATAAAGAATCTGTCCTTTCAAATCTTTATCGATAAATTAACCTACCCAATGTCTCGTTATGAGGTTACGTCCAGTCGTAATTAATTGTCGATATTTGAGTTTGCTATATCGGGTCGTGCTGTACCGTGCTTGATTCTGTTTAATGATCAAAGGGGTCCTTCACTTTAATTTCTTGTAAGCTTCATTGTTTTGTAACGTTAATATATTTATATATACTTCATTTCTGTTAAGCAATAAACAAAAGTCTCACCATATTTGCCTAGTGGTCTTATTGACAGTCGTTATTTTAATGAAGGCGAGTTTTTTTACTAAAAAACATTCAGTTCTCTGTTTATTCCGGTGAAGTCATGTGCGCTGTGCTATCATAGCGATCTCCAGCTACCTATTATGTTTATCAAGCAAAAACAATGTCCTTTGTTTTTAATCACATATTAATTATAATTGAAGGCCTAGTTTTTTATTCTTCCCAGGTGATTTAATCTGTATTGTATATTCAACGTAACTGCCTCTCAGTAAAATTTGTCTACTTTTCAATGCCCACCTTTTTTGTTCGTTTTGCGTTATGTTTATATTCAACTTTGCTTTAGTTGGAGAATCTATGACGAAAAGATAAAATCCAGTTCAGCGGTTTTATTCTGTAATTATTTGTCCGGCCTGGATGAAAACAAGCTACACCACCCCGAAGTCGACAATATCGAGAATTCCTAAACAAATATGCATTAGGTTTAAGTATGCTATGTCAAATATTGTGTATGTTGGACAATTTAGTTTAAATGTTATTTTTAAATGTGTCATCGCAATCCATCTCAGTCTCTCTTTATTCTAACTTCCCTTTATCGTTTTTGGTATCATTCTTATCTCTTGTTGATTTTGTAGGAATATTTTACTTTGAAGTTTTTCTTTTTTATTTTTAAGTAATTATTTATTTCGAATTCAGCTTTATTAATTAAAGGCAGCTATTGGAAACAGCGTCTTTCAAAACCAAAATACACCGTGCTTTTGTAGTACGCCTTTATTTTGGTATTCAGTTATACTATGACTTAACAACTTAGAGATGGATAACATCTGAATAACATATCAAAGAAGATTTATGTTCAAGCTTCTCCAATCTATGGTCTAGCTTTGGATTGTTTAGAATTTAGTTTCGTACCATTTATACGTTTTCGTGACAATCTGCGCATACCACCGTTAGACTCCCACAATTTTCGATGATACCAATTTACTTTTTTATGGTAAACAAAAGTAGCTCAAACAAAAATCATATTGATTATCGTGCGAACCATTCAGCTGTGAAACAACAGTTAGTCCTTGTTAAAAAAAAACATAAATACATGTTCGTAATGAACCAACGGGAAATGGCGCTCAACAAATTTATTATTATTATTATTACTATTATTTAGTGCTCCAGGGAAAAAAAGTATTTTCTATTCCTTTATATAAATACTAGCTTTTAAAAGCTTTTTACTAAACAAAATCGTGCACAGAAAAAATATAACTTTTATCTTCCACGTGTGAGGATATAGGTGTCGTCATGGTTACTAACACAATCAGGCAATAGTGCAAACAAGAAGTAGAACCCGGAGCAAACTGAAAACATTCCCTTATTAGGAAAATCACGCAGCTTAAACTCCAACATGAAATTCAAATTTTAACACTGACACGAAAATCTCTCAGTGGTAATTGTAAACATATCGTAAAGTATTTATGAACAAACAACAATGAATAAGTGATTTAGTTTAACAGTATGGTAAAAGACAAAACAAGGCATTAAACGTGAGGATAAGCAAATGTTTTCTTTTCTTTTCAACGGACCCCGACAAGCTGTGTCATTACGAATATTTCATTGCTTTTAATTTTTCACTGGGCGATGCCTGTGGGGGATAATTGGAAGCATGACAACATAAAGCTCAAAATCAGTTATTTAACAAAAGTAAAACTATATGGTGAAATAAACGGATTGAAATAACATCACAAATATACTCCTTAAGGCGGCTCGCAAACTTTTACTGGAAGACTTTTCAGCTTTGCCATCAATTAATAACCGTACGTTGTGATAAACTGATGCAGCACAGAAAAGTTGTCTGAACTCCACATGAAAGGAAAACTCTCCTAATGGACTTATTTCTTCAAGTATTCGCGGTAAGTGCAACTTATGTGTATGCAATATAATTTTACTTAGTCTCCATTCGTTTCCATTATGTAAATCCTCAGTTTCGAAAAGTATGCAAGCGTTTATCTGCAATTGTTATTTTTTTTTTGTTGGTCCAGAAGATTTCTTTGGAGGAATTTCTCATGGGTAAATTTGCTGTATTTGATAGCAAAACCTTAGCAAATATCGATTCTTTTTTTGTGAGAAATCGATTTTTCAGTCGATTCTGAACTGTACGTTGTGTCGTTGGATAAATTTCGTTCATTAATAATATTTTTACTTAATTCGTTTCCATTCTTTACTATTTTATCTGAACTTTTCCATTTTCAGTGGTACATAATATGGATCAATTTGCAAGTCAGCCCAAAAACCTTAACGCATTTGATGGTTTAAACTAATAAAACACTTACTTATTTTAGAACAACAATTTATCTGTCTATTTTGATCGGCAAGATGGTTCTTTTGAACGCAATCCTCAAACCTAATTGCTATCGGCCAAGCGTTTCAGTAAATTAACTTCTATTTTCAATGGTGAAACTGCTTTAATGTGGGTTCCTACGGAAAAACGACACAGTTGTTTACTCTGTTCAAATTAAGAACAGACTTTTAAGCTCTGCTTCGCCTTTAGTTTACCAACCGGAAAATGAAAAAAAAAAAACAATTTGTAACAAAATTCTGATACAAGGAGCCCAAAATATTGAGTAAGTAAATAAATTAATGAAGTCTACATTCTTAGTCACGTGGTCTGTTTCCTGTGTTGTGTTATTGCGTTTAGTTTGGGTTTAATTGAAAGATGCGACAGCACTGTTTTCGTTTTCTGAGCTAGTGTTTTGTGCGCAAGCTGATCCCAGTTATGAAAATTTTGTCCTAAAATATAATAAAATAATATTATATTTATTTATTTATTTATTTATTTTCCTCAACCATTATGGTCTTTCTTTCTATTATACTGTTAAATATATATGAAAACACAACATACTTACATAAGGCAACGGATGGAAATAATAGCGAGAGTGTTGAGCGGTTTTCAACTGAGCATAGAAAGTAATTAGAGAATTGCTTTGGTTTTGCACTACTTCGCTCAGTGATTGGTTTATAAATTACGCGCCACTCTTTCAACCAATCAGAAGTAAAACTAAAACCAATCGTTGCTCCCGCGCGTACGTTCCCCCGCGTTACGTGTAATCACTTCGAGTTTTGATTGGTTCACTGTATTTTCTCCATCTTTGTGATTGGACAAAGTAATTACTTTGGTTTTGGTTTTACGACACTCAATATTATTGAAACTTGTTCTATCTGCCCCGACTCTGGGAAGGGCGCCTTAGGCAATTGCTTACATTAAAGCTACATTGCACAGAATTCGTGCATTTTCTCTTGAAATCGGAAGTTTTAATAAAGGTGATGCAGGTATAATGTTCAGAAGCGCCTAATTTAACGTAGGTCAAAGACCATTCCAATGAAATGGATCGCAGGCGAGGTTACATGAAATTTGTGTTGACTTCCTCTTTCTCAGATTTCAGTTGTAATGTGGATCCTGTTTAGTCCAACTTCAGCTGGTAAGCAAACATTCCATATTGTAGTCACCGATATAAAATTTCCTTTAACGTAGCTGCTGTTCGATTTTAAACCACACCTTCCTTATGTGATGGGAGGGATCGCGTGGACCAGTCTTCGAAACAACGAGCTTTGCCAAGCTAGGGAGCTGGCTAGGAATATACTGCCAAGTGAACATTACCGTGACGTTACTATGAATGGGTACAGGTTATCAGCTGACCAATTTACACCCTTGATATGCGATTATAATATCCCCAGCAGGAAATGTAAACGATTCACCACTCACCAGGATATAAATAATATTACATATAGAGGGAGGGTTGTTTAGTGATTTATCTTTTTGACTTTGAAGATCAATGTCAGGCTTGCCTTTCATTCTATCACGGTTCTGTTGGTTGATAGTAGCCAAATATATAACAACGACAATAACGTTAAAGTGTTCTTCGTGGTTTGAAAAATAAATATTGAAACAGCCAAACAGATAATTTCAATTGTTTAGCTAATAGAATTGTACAGTCGTTTTATTCGCTCTTTTAGTAATGTAATGTAATGTAAATGTTATTTATAGTGGTCATGCACTAAGCACTAAGCTTAGCTAGGGAGGGTGAAAGGTTCCCTTTGAGATATACCAAAAAGGCTAAAAAAATATTCAGTTATGGTGGGCTGGAGGCGAGGTCATCTTTCCCAAGGCCGTAATAGTGAAGTAGCAGTGCAAATGTGTAAAATGCAAGAATCGCGACCTCTGGCCGCCTCCAACACCGGATGTCCGCGATTCACGGACTCATTGTCAAACCTGACAAAACTGATTGGCTGAAATCAGAACTAGTTCTCTGCGCATGTTCACAATTTGGGGGCATCCAGAGGCCTCGATTCTTGGTGCCTTTGGGAACGAGAATGCTACTACAAATTATTACTATTAGTTTACTTGATCTCATTGTCGTCGTCGTTGTTGCTCTTCTTGTGTTTTGCTGCAGATTTTGCTGTTCCTGCAGATGTTATCGTTGTTGTTGTTGCTCTTACGGAAATGTTGTTGTTATTGTTGCAGCAATGTTGCTCTTGTTGATTTGCTGCAAAAGTTGCTACTATTTTCGTTACTTTTGCTGCAGATGTTGTTGTGTTTGTTGCTGTTGCTGCTTTGGTTTTGTTGTTGTTGTTGTGGTTGTTGTTGTTGTGGCAGCAACTGTTATTGTTGTTGTTGCTCCTGGTGGTGTTGATCTTGTTTCTAAAATAAGTGTGCATATTAGTGTACATATTGCTGATGAATTGATCGTGTTGAAATAAAGATTACTTCTACTAAAGATTACTACTACACTTATTCCGCATGTGATTCATGTTCTATGTTTGTTTCCACAGTTGACGCGTGTGCTAGCTGCCATTATTTGGCTACATGTGTGAAAGTACAAGATAACGTGTCAAAATGTCAGTGTTACCCTGGATTCGTTGGGGATGGTTCTTATTGTTCAGGTATTAAAGTCAAACAATTTGGTATTCGGTGACGTCACCGTCGATAACACAATTTTACTTACGCCAGGAAATGGACTTCACAGGGGTTTCTACTTTTAAGGAAGCCTGAACAACAAGCGTGCACGTCTCAATGAAACAGAACAGATTGCGCAGAGACACGCACACAACAAAGGACAATTTGCATTAGCATAAACCAGCAAAAATGATTCTCAATTTTATCGATATGGGACGTAAACGAGGTAATCGGCGAAGCGACTCTGGAACACACTTTATCTTTAAGGGTCTCTTTTGGAAACCAGCTGAGCCTGATATGTCTTCCTCTCTAAATATCGTGTTATTATTATTTACCGATGAATTAATGAACGAACGAACGAACAAACGAACGAATGAATGAATACCTTAATTTATAAATAAATTAATTATAAATAAATTAAAATAAGGAGTTATTTTCAGCTCTTGGTGTGCATTTTCAGTACATGCATCTCTGTGTTTTTTCGCTTAGCTTCATCGCAGTCCTCAACTAGTTATCTAAAGATGACATCATCGGCTGAAGCTAGCGGCGCTGGGGTTGAAAGTCCAGCAACTTCTGCAACTTTTTCCCTTTCAACTTTGCCCGAGAAGACGTCGTCAACTGCACAAGGTTAGAAAAAAATACTTCTTTTCTGATGTATTATTTTTTCACCGCTGCGTCTCAGTTTGTGCATCTTGAAAAATTTAGTCCAAACATTTCAAACCGTGTTAATGGATAATAAATAAATATCAGATATGCAATTTCCTTCGCTTTTATTAAAGAGCCTGACCCATCCACACATCACGCATCACGCGCCTCTATTATTGTTATTGTTATCACAAACAGCTATTGTACAAAAATAACGAACCCCAAAGAAAGAAAAATTAGCGAGGAGTATATTTTCGTAAAGATGTCACTTGCTTGAAGCATTCAACGTCGCTGGAAACAGATAAAATATGTCGGTCGCTACAACTCGCTTTTTCGGGGGCCCCAAAAATGGCGATTTGACTCGCGATTCATAATGGAGGGTCACATTCTTTAATTTGAATTATTTCGTTTCTCTTTGTAGTTGACGTGTGCGCCGAGTGTCATTCACTGGCTTCGTGTTCGACATTTTATCCTCCAGGAACAACATCGTCAAAATGTCAGTGTAGCCAAGGACTCACTGGAGATGGTTCTCGTTGCTCGGGTAAAATATATTGATAGTTACATTACGGATTTAGGAGGATACGTTGTGCAACGGTGGTGGGAGGGGTGTGGGTTAATGGTTAGCATGCTGGACTCCGGAACGGACGGAGGCACTGCGTTGTATTCTTTAGACAAGACGCTCAACGCTCACAATGCCTCTCTTCACCAAGGTATATAAATGGTCATAAAAAAAAGGGTACCGAAGAATTTAATACAGGGGGTAATAACCCCGCGTTTAGGCCTTTCCCGATTGCGCTGGTAAAATCCTAAAAAAGTGCTGGCAAAAATGGCTAAAAAGTGCTCAAAATCTCGAAATAGTGCTCAAAAAGTGCTAAAAGTTGTGAACAGTTACCTCTAAGCTTTTCGTAAATATGTCAATTTTTAGTAGTGTAAAGCCTAGACATCAGATGATTGAGAAATTTGAGATGACACACACATGATACATCAGCCAATCAGAAACTTCTGTTCTCACGCAAGGATAATTCCACGTGCCTTTCCATGACAACGGTCTTTTATTCTTGACAACATCATTAGTTATTCAAATTTATGACCTGGAACACGATTCTCGTTGCGAGCGACAGACAGTTTTGGCTTTTAGAAGACATATGTTGTTCGAAATTTGTTCGAAATGTGAAATATTGCTCAAATGTTGCCCAAAGTGCGAAAAAGTGCTTAAGGGTGCTCAAAATGCAAAATAGTGCTTCAAACTCAAAAAAGTGCTCAAAAGCTAGGTGCTCAGCGCAATCGGGAAAGGCCTCCCGCGATGGACTAGCTAGAGGCCCATCAGGCCAGAGCTTATCCCAGCTTTAATTATAGTTAGTTGAATTTAGGTCAGTATATTGTAAAACAGCTGTAAGTGAGGGTATTGTGATATCTTTAGACTTCAAGGATGCCCAATAAAGTTATCAAGAAACATTATTTTTTAGCTAATAAAAATCTCCCTTCTCTCTGCAGTTGACCCATGTGTCAATTGTCATTCACTGGGTTCGTGTTCGACATTTTATCCTCCAGGAACAACATCGTCAAAATGTCAGTGTAGCCAAGGACTCACTGGAGATGGCACTTACTGTACCGGTAACAAACATCGAAAATTTCAATTTGTTTGTAAATAGTAACGCTTCGCGCCATTATAACTTTTGCCGCTGTGTAATCGACAGACATGTGCTCTACATCAAATCCGAATCTCATAAATTTGTCGATTATCTAAATAGCTAAACACAGAAAAGAGAGAAGAGTATAGATTTATTACAAATAAAACATAATTTATACGCAAACCATGAAAAGGGATAAAAGCTTACATAGCAGTGTTTTTATCTGCAACAAAACCAAATAATAAGATAACTCCCTTGACGTTGGTTCACATTTTTCTCTTAGAGTCGATCAAGAGTTCATCGACGTCCTTCGCAAGCAACATGCAGATGACATCATCAGCCACAATAAGTAAAAAAGCGGAGAAATCGCCATCTTCTTCCGCCGTTATTCGACCTTCATCTCTGCCAGTCATTTCCTTAACAACAGCACAAGGTTAGTCATGTATTGCAAATTATTGTTTCATTCAAACTAGTTTAGAGCTTTCCATCTTTGACATTCTATTGCACCTAGGGCGATTATGCACTTAAAAAGCACTTTTTGTGATCTGGTAAAGCAATCATCAGAGTCAAATCAAAATTAAATGGTGACAAATTTTGTGGCCATGACAACATCACAAGAGATGAAAGACAACCTATATTTTACTTTTTCAGGCGTTGATATATTGTTTGTTTGCAAACTTTTAAAAAACATCCTGTCAGTAGGATTCAGAGCCACCTTACTTTTATAAAAAAACAAGTAGCTCTGAAACCTATTGAAAATATCTTTTTAACAATTGCGATAATTTTTCTTTTGTCGGTTAAACAAAAATACATCGAAAACAGAAACTTCCGCCGAGTTGTTTTTTAGTTGTTAACCTGAAGAGGTCAAATATAGATCAACTTTGACCCCTTTTGGCGTTGCTATGACAACGAATAGAACGCAGTAGATAGGAATATATACACCATTACGAGCCACCTTAAAGGGATTTGGAAACTTCTGAAAATGGCCAATCAGAATGCGACAACTTCCCGCTCGTCCGCAGGTTGAAGGTGAATGGTGAGTTTGACAAGTCAAGATGCCCGTCGACTGTTCCCATGTTTTGATTGGTCGGTCCAGATAGCAAAATGATGTCAAAAGGTTTTCAAAAATTAATCAAAACCTTTCTCAAGTAGCAACGGTACGATGCGTAGCACTCTAAGTTCACTTACCTACAAGTAATCATGCGTAGGTATCGGCAGGATTTGTTCAAGGAGCTACTTCGTGGTTTGCGCATTTTGAAAAATTTAGCCACAAATTGTCAAATCCTTTATTTGTAATCCGTCTCAATCTTCTCCATCCTCGACCATCCTTGTTCCTTTTCGGTCCATTGTCACCTCTTTGGTATTTTTCTTCCTTAGTGAACTATTATTTTGAAGTTTCCTTCATTTTGAGGGGAATTTGGTTCATCACAAAAAATTACTGGAAATATGGCGACCTAGCTCCTTTATGTTTTATCGTCTCTTTTCACAATTCATTACCGCGTATTGGTTTGCTAAAACAGTATTAATTGATTATTTCAGGACCGCGGTCATCTGCAAGCACGCCGTTGCCTCCATCAACGAATTCGTCGCCTAGCGTGCAATCTCTATCAAGTACAACAGCATCATCCACCATACCAGGCAATTTGTGGTGAATGATGGTTTCTTGCATGAATTGATTGCAAATTGGCTCATAATGTTTATAAAGGAACTTCCAGGAATAGACAGCTAAATTCACCATAATTCTTGTTACCCATTTGGTTCCGATTCATCAAGATAAATGTTATTGTATTATTTAAACCTAATGGCTAAATGTTTGGCCGTTTTAAAGTTAACCCCATTGAGACCCTCAATGATTGACGAAACGATCACATGTAATATCATATATTTTAGGCACGTCCACCAGCGCCGCAGGGACCGATAAACAAGCAAACTGTTCTTCGGAGCATGCTCACTGCATAAAGCTGGAAAATAGTTCCTGCGTATGTTACTGTATGTTGGTGGCCAAAGATTATTCAGGATTTGAAGAATGTCTTGGTAAGTTACTTCGTCCAAAATTAGCCTGAGTCATAGGCGTAAAAAAAGGAGAGAATACTTGTCGGAAAAAAGAATTATTTTTTAATAGATATATACGATGAAAGTTCCCCATTGGAAAATGAAAAAAAGTGGCACTTGCTTGAATAATTTTGCAATGATATTGTGATGAATGTCACCAAATTTCCATATACCAAGGTTCAAATTATTTATTACCCTCATAACGCCTTTCACAGCCTTGATCCAACAGCATGCAAAACGAGTACCACATACGAAACAAGAGAATGAGCTCGCTCACCCAAAGTCTTTCCGTAGCTCAGTTGTTTAGCACACCTAACAGGCATCCGAGAGACTCAGATTTTTTTTCTTTGTCCAACTCCCGCGGCAAATGAACATTTTATCGTTATTTTTTCACCGAATTAAGCATTTACCATCTTTCGTTATTTAGTTTCGTTTGTTTCCCTCTCATTATCTCTTACCACTGAAGAGGGCTAAACACGGAAGGAATTTGGTTCCGTCTTCGAACAGCACTAAACGACTGAAGACCTTTTTATTTCATCGTTGTTTAACTTATAGCACGACTATAATGTTAAGGCGAAATGATGCATTTTTTAGTACACTCCAACGGCATATATATCAGGCGAGTTTGGCGATTCGTATTTTGGCAACGCAGTCAAAGTTGCACAATAACATGCAAGGATTCTAATTAGCAACTTGCATATTTGGGTAAGGTAACATTAAAGATCGTTATCAACTCATTTCCTTTTTTTAAATTGTTTCACATCAACAAGGTAAGGACAATGATTTACTGACGTTTCCCGAAGCAAGGATGCTGAACTTGCACAAACAACCGTTCATGGACATTGTACGACGTGACGAGGAGAGGATGTTCCAGGCTACCATAGAAAGTGAAATCTTTGACTCAACGGCTCAGCTTTCCTTTGACTGGTTTATAAGGAATGTAACAACAATGCCATTTACAATTTCTAAGAATCGCAGTCTTGTCAAACAAGATTCCTTAACATGGAGTCCGCCGTCTGGATCGCTAACAACAGGTCTCATTTTGGTTGAATTCGAAATTCAGCTACCGAACGTAACTGCAGCAAGAAGAGATTTTGGCATTATTCAAGTAGAAGAACCAAGTCTGGTTGGCCTGATTAATGGCGGATCCGAAACGCTTATATCTTCCAAGGGGCAAATGATTCTCAATGGATCAGACACTTTCGACCAGGGAATTAGTACAGACCAATATTTTGGGATGTCTTTCTCGTGGTTTTGCTTCCGCGGAGGAAAGTTGCTTTTCCATGCTTACAGTGGTAGCAAAGTAGTGGAGGTTCCTTCAGATGCAGCAAAAAAGAATTCGTCTAGCTGCCCTAGCAAATTGATGTCCATCAAAGGTGAAATGGCTGTTGCTGTTCAACCCAAGGATAATCATGTTTACTACATCAAACTCGTCGTGAAAAAAGATCGACGGGAATCTGAGTTCCTTCGGACTCTCTATGTACTACATCAGGATGTTATACACGTCGCTATCAGGTGCTTTTAAGAAAAGAAAGTCTGAAAAATTCCAGGCATTAACGGCACTAGAACCAATGACCTCTGCGGTACCATGCATGCATTGCTCTGTACATCACCGTGATGATTTTGCATTTGTTGAAATCTGTCTCTGTAGTTTAAATATTTGAAATGTCATATATTTACGTCTTAAACGTCTACGCGCATATCACAAACTCACAAAGTGACCAGCTCCCAGTCGGCTTGATAGCTCAGTTGGTATTCCACTGCACCGGTACCGCAGGGGTCTTGGGTTCGAAACCCGTTTTAACTGGCATTTTCAGGCTTTCATTTCTCAACTGCATAAGTTAAGTACATAACTGCGATGATCTCTCATTTTTTGAAATCTTTCTCCGCAGTTTGGGAGAGGGGCTTACATAATGGTCGACGCGTTGAACACTGGATCATTCAAACGGTCTGTGTTCAAATGCTAACCACTGTCATGTGTTGTAGTTTTGGAAAAACCCTGTACTCTCGCGTTGCCTCTTTCCACCAAGAGTACACAAAAATGGTCGAACTATTAGGGCGAAATTACAACCTGAATGGTGATATAGGTTACTCTTGATGGACTTGCATCCCATACAGGAAGGGTTGAATACTCCTAATCCGTTCATGCCATGGAAGGAATAACAATGATAGTAAGAGAATTACTATATATTTTGCAGCTGTATCACAAACTGCAAACAGGTAGTGATATCCAGCCACAAGTTCTCTTTAAAAGCCATGTGTATGGCTTGTCGTCTCAAATACGTCACCATCAACTGGAAATTGTACACCAAAGGAGCGGAAAGCAACCAGTCTGTTACGGTTTGGCACCTGTACGAAGCACTGCCATCTCTGATATCTACAAAGATAAGCTCCAAGAATATTGTCTTCAAGGACGATAAACTGCGTGCAGGCTCGTCTTATCGGTTGACAGTAGATGTCCAACAACCAGACGGAATGTTCGGCTGGGCAGCGTACGAGTTCAAAACGGCCACCAAGCCGTCGGGCGGAACTTGTGACGGTACACAGATGCAGAACGGAAGTTTGGGAATTTCGCTTTATGTTTACTGCACAGGCTGGAGAGACGAAAATGAGCCTCTTGTCTACGAATTTATACAAAAGATGGAGGAAGGAAGTTTGCACATGCTGCGGTATAGCGTATTGCCGTTTGGTGAAGTTGAGCTTCCTGAATTTGAGAGTGGTGAGATTGAAATAAAGGTCGTCATTATCAACTCTTTAGCAGCGAGGACTGAAACCAAATTCAAGGTTCATGTAAGTATCACTTGATGAATGCCTCTTTGTAGCTTTAAATTTAATAAAACGTAGGCCAAATGGAGGAACTCGTGGCCTGTTAATACTATCGCTGTTGTAAATTCCTGTTTTGTGGATGATTGTCCCTAGAGCGCTTGACAGCTGCAGGAGCCGTAAAGACCCTTGCAGTGTGTTGTATTCTTACGCGTAACACTTCACGTTCTCACTAAAACCACGAGACATAATAAATCACCTTTATTTTGGCATGGTAACAATTCTAAATGAAAGCTTTAGAAAGCTTAAGGTGTTTGCATAAGCATACGGGCAATTTTTGCCAAGGGGGGTGAACCGTTTGCCCAAATTCAAACACAGCTCACATTTTGACACCGGGACCGGTAATCGAACTCCAGGCATACTGGTGTAGTGGGAAGTGCATGCATTGACCACTGTGCAATCCCTACTATACTCTCTTTCCACTCTCGACAGGTTGTGCAACCAGGTTGGCTGAGTGACATTGACGGTGGATTTTCTGTTTTCGAACACACTGTTGTCCAGTTCAATAAGCATCTCATTCAAGGGAAAGTGTACGACGCTTGGCAGCTGGGACTTGTTCTGGTACAGGCTTTGAACATGGACTTCGAATGGATAACAGAACGTCTTGCCAAAAATGTAGGATACGTATACTGGTTTATTACCGTTTCGTGGTAGTTGTTGTTGTTGTTGTTGTTGTTATCAGTTGTTAAGTTTTCGAATTCTACCAAAACAGCACAAAATCTGTCACATGTGCATCTCTGAAGGTTTGAACCAAAAACAAGATAAAACAAAGTTATAGAATGAGAGAAACCACGCTACGCATTTTGGTTCAATACATAATTCGCAATTATTCCATAAGCGCCGTCGGATGTGAGATGATAGATAGCCAACGAGGTGCATTCCGGCGTCTGAGATTCTCAAAGGGCGACTGGAATTATTGCTTCGTTGAAAATTTGAGTTGTTTGCGTTCCCCGGCTATTCTCTTCAACACGCCATATTTGTGTTCCATAGTATGTGAGCTCAGATACCGTGGCGTGTGAACCAATCAAAACTGAGGAATTGCAATATTCAATGCCTTATTTTTAACAATTGCTCATAAGTGTGCAACTATTTTCAGTATTTGTTTTTTATTTTAGGGCTAACCCATTTTTTCTATCCTACAATACAAAAACAATGGTGTACCTAATAGAGCGAGTTTCAATTGAGCCTTGTAAAACCAAAACCAAAAGTGCACGTAGCCGACGTAAAGCGCGGGAAAACTTGCTCGCGCGAGTCACGATTGATTTGATTTTACTTCTGATTGGTTGAAAAAGTGGCGTGAGATATTTGAACAAATCACTGAGAGTAGTAATGCAAAACCAAAGCAATGCGCTAATTACTTTCGACACTCAATTGAAAAACGCTCTGGAAAGAACATGTACTAAAAACTTATTGCAAAATGCACGAGGCATACCAATGCGTTTAACCTTGCAGTTGAAAAATGACATTATTCAAGAGATGCATCAATCAACTGCAGAAGACGTGCAGAGCATCCTTCTCCTCTCGGCGGTCTTAAATGTGGCAACTTTGATTCCAGAACATCTGACACCCATCAGTAAGGTAATTATATGTTCTTATCTGTATATTGGCTTTATGCAGCAAACATCCTTGTATTCCCTTGCCGTGTTTGAAGTTTTCAGTCAGACAAAAAGCGAGTATCTCTAACGTTCCTTGAGGCTTCTTCCACGTTTCGTCAATAAGTTTGATTCATTTGGGATTGACTTTGATGCAACCAACATACAACCTGTTCCAATAACGTTAGTAGTAGCTTGTATGCCGATGTCAAGTTTTAAAACGTTTTAGTCCTTGCAAACCAAGTAATCATGTATCTGGCCATCCAGAAAGCTCTGTGTCCTTATTCCTTGAGTTGAATATATATACAGAAGCCGAAATATAACACGTATCGACATGTAATATGGACATCGGGTTTGTGTTGGATGCGAACAACATCAGCCAAAGTAATACAAATCTGAAATCGTTGAAACTAGAATCGACTCGAATATTCTGAAATACAGTCCGACCTCTATTAAGCGGCCACCCTCGGGACTTTGAAAAGTGGCCGCTTAATAGAGGTTGGCCACTTAATAGAGGTACAATATAAATTGGATAGGAATGGCAGTAAACATGGTTTTATTGACTCTATATAGCAAAATGCTTTTTAAAAGTGAACATATATGAAGATATATCCAAAATTCATTATAACAAAACATCAAGTGCATTTCTAGTCCATGCATAGTTCTAGCTCTAACACAGAACAGTTTTCTTCGGGTTGATAATGTACAGAAAAATATGCGAAACATCGCTGACAAGTTTCTTAGGCCTTTCTGCAACAACAGTTAGTATGGGAAAAAAATAGCTCAAGATATTTCACGGGCAATTTATTTAAAATAATCCGTCAATGCTGTTTGCCGTTTTGGGGAGCGGCTATGAATATGAACTCAAGCGAGAACCACTTAACACGGTTGACCACAACGCTGCAGCAATTGTCTGGAAAAGAGAAGGTGGGAGGTCTAAGAGGAAATGCATCCACGAGAATGAATTAAATGGCGAAACAGTTCTTGGACATGTTCCCAAGCTTATGGCTCTATGGCTAACAAAATTTCTCAAGAGGGCAACAAAACAAAGGAAGAGCTGTTGTGAAAGGCAAGCGCGTAAACAGAGGGGCCGGCTATGGTTTAGAAATTCCATGCGAGTACTATTTCACAGGAGACGAGTTCGCTATTCGATGGTTAAAATCGAAACTTAAGGAGCAAGGATTTTTGTAGATTTCCCGTACAGTAATAATTCTATTGTTATCTTTGTATAGCGCCGGCCGCGCCGGATGTGAAAAGTTTGCACATGTAAGCGGCTTGTGACTTGTTATAAGTGGAGATTAAATTGCAGTGTTTGTTTTCTTGTTGTTTTCAGTTATCACCTTATATCATCTGTCACCATTTCGCTTCGAAAGATAATTTGCTGGTCGCTTAATGGAGGTTAAAAACCATATAAATTATACACTAGCGACAGTAAAAAGGTGGCCGCGGTCGCTTAATAGAGGTGGCCGTTGAATAGAGGTATCAAATACAGCAGTTTACTGACAAATAAATCGGGACTTTGAAAAGTGGCCGCCTAATGGAGGGTGGCCACTTAATAGGTGGCCGCTTAATAGAGGTCGGACTGTAGTATGTTTTATACAGACTTTGTCTGCGTTTCATTTAGGAGATTGCATTAGATGTGCTCCAGGAATGGGTGGCAATAATAACAAGGAGAATTCAAGGAGGACGTGGAAAAGACCGTTCCCTTGAAAGGCAGGCATGGCACATGCTGTTTCATAGCTCAGGAAACATTCTGCACGCCATAACACTGAGAGTTTCCAATAGTGAAGTTGAGCGACTAATGGTAAATAAAAACAGTGTTGGATAAACTGAGATCTAGAATAAAAGCCTTGCCAGTTATTTTTTTCTGGTTTCACAGCGTCTTTACACCGATATGCAGGTGCAATTTAAAGGGGAACCTGTCTCCTCCTTTAGGCTCCTTCATTGGTGAAAAGGGAAAAAAAACAGAGCGAAAAGGATGGAGAAGGTAAAGAAATTGGGGGTGCGTGGGGAACAATGGGAAGGACGTAATGGCTTTTTCCCTTGACCCATCCCAGTGTCCCGGGCCTCTGTGGAAGAGAGAGAGAGAGAGCGGACCTCCAGATTAAAAACCAACAACCACGACGGCAACATCAATGAACAAAAGATTTAATAAGCAATACAATAGCTCTGCACGTGCTTTATAATTCTTTGTACATTTCTTTGCCTTTCTCTGCAAAACAAAAACGTGAAATGACCAAATTCTGAGTACTTTGGAGAACTCGAACCTCGACGGCTAAATTTTCGTTTTTCTGTTTGAAAATAAATGCCGCCTTTATATTTTCTGCAAGACCTACATTTGAAAGCGATACATGAATAGCTCACTTTCAAAATCACGTGGCTTTTTTATTTTAAAACGTCCAATTGTATCGCGGTCCCATATTGGACGGACAATTCTTTCCTTGTAGGTAGTTTTCTAGCTTTATAATCTGGTTTACTCCACGGAAATATTGTCGGCAATTCCCTGAGATGCTTTTACTTTCCTCCTTAAAATTCGTGTACGAGACGATTGCAGTTTCAATGTTTTGTTGCGGATTAATCTTATTTATCCCTTCTGAAGAGATTTATCTTTAGTAATGCGATAAAACGATAGGTTCGAATTTTTCCTGGATTAGTAATTGCGCAGCGGAACACAGCAGTTATAATGAGAAGGCATACCTGCTACGCAAGGCTAAATTCATTCACCACGAAAGCAGCAATTTTGAATTGTGTCCTTCCAATGCGAGCCTTCACTACTTTTAGTCCGCGGAAACCAAAAATGTCACGTGATTTTGAAAGTGAGCTATTATGTTTGAAAGCGATACATGCACTGAATTCATAAAGGAAACTGCGAGATTCGTGCTTCGTACTGCTGCCGTTTTGAAAGCGCATAACGCAATGTTTAACTTTTTACCTTTTTTTCCTTGTAGATGAAAAAGTTGCAGGGCGAAGCTCTTAGACTTAATGATGTTATATCAGATGCTGCGTTGTCGTCGAAAATGGCCGGAGAGGAATACAGTTCATTGAAGACGATACATCACTCATTAATCCTGGGGAAACACGAAGTACATGAAATGAGTAGGCTGCAAGTGACAAACGAAGATTCCAGCTTCTTTTTCCCTGAGCTGAGCGAATATATGACACAAACAGTCTTTGGTAAAGCTACTAATGTGCATGTTCAGGTAAGAGGTAAACTTTATTACAGCAAAGCCGCCATAAAATTAATGTCTGAATGGACTTCAACGATTTGAATACTTTTGGGGGGCTTATATATAATTATCTCGGGCAGTATAAGATTGATCGCGAATTGGAGCACAGGCAGTAAGTTACTCATGGATTTCTCATTGATTTCACTTTGTTCTCCCACAAGAAAGCGAGATCGATAGTTCTGTCAAATGCAGTAAGCGATTTGCACTTCTCTTGTATCGCAACCCTCAGGGAAAACGTTGAAAGTTGAGCAGCAAGGGGTGCTAAGGTGATGGTTAGTAAAATGGATATCCATCATCGTAATGTATCTTTCCACTTTGTGTCTTCCTTTGTAGATGATCAACTACAACGTCAACCCACACTCCATCGGTGGTCAAGTTTCTGGTGAAATTAACTCGAAAGTGGTCAGCGTGACCCTCAAGGATGAAAGCGGAAACGTAATCGATGTCTCAAACTTGCACTCAGCCATCTCGTTGACCGTCCCATTGAAGGATACTGGAAACAAAACATCACAAGTAGAGGAGTACTCAGTCCCCGATGTCATGTCCTATCGGGTGTTTACAGAAAACCGTGGAAATAGCTTAGTCAAGCTGTCACTGAAACTGGAAAGGCCTGCACCGTTTGAAATTTATGTTAAGTACGGTGCTAGGCCAACAAAAGAGGATCATGATTACTTTACCACTCTAGATGTAGAAACCTGCCAAAATGAAAACCTTGGTTGCAATGTTAGCACTTATGTATGGTTTGATGCAGAACGCAAAGGGAGATACTTCATTGGGCTGCTGCAGAAGTCACAACTTAGGGAACGAAGATCTGTCTTGAAAATAAATTATCCCGACAAAGATTTACAATGGAAAGTTCCCAGGAAACGAATGGCGAGATCTCTTCATCAGTTAAATAATACCGACGAAGAGCTGTGTGTGAAATTTAAGGATCCCCCGACACAACAACCGATGGTTAACGTAACAGTTAAAATGCCCCCATATGACCCAGAAAAGTCCGTGAACTTTACCATGGAAGTAGACTCAGCTGGATGTCTATATTGGTCTGATGCTAGGGAAGAGTGGATTGGTGAAGGATGCAAGGTACGTACCATTTACATAATAAGTATGACGAAAGAGGTGACGATGATTATTATGATGACGACTATGACGACGACGATGTAGATGACGAAGACAGCAATGAAGATGATAACATAAAAGTAATTAGAAGTAAGATTAGTTTTAAGGTGTATGGTTATGGTCATTGAAAAATATTTGTTGCTCGGCACTGAAAACTTCGAAAAAATCGCTTTCTTTGTGCGTGGTAACCGTATTGTCAACAGGCTTAATTGTCAAAACAAACAGTTGTTTCTATCCAAACATCTGCATCATTGTGCAGTTGTGGGGAGCCTTCCTAATTGAAAATATTTTGATTTCGCCTAATTAATGCCTTTTACTGCTTTATCTCAGTCACGAATGTGATGATGGTAAAGGGGGTGTGTAACGAGGACGATAGCAATTGTAGCCTCAAATCGCTTCATGTTGCTAAGAAGGTAAATTACTGTTTCATTCGTCTTCTTCTCAGGCTGGTACCAACTCCACGTTTACCTCCCTGCAGTGTCTTTGCAATCACCTAACGTCCTTTGGTGGTTATTTTCTGGTGACTCCTAACACAATAGACTTCGATCAAGTACAAGTGGGATTTCGAAACGTCGATGACCCAAACGATGTCCTCGTACTTGTGACGGTCTTACTTGTGTTTCTTCTTTATTTAATCGCAGTAATCTTTGCTCGGAGGGCCGACAAAAGGGATCTTGAAAAGGTACGACTGCTAAGAACTACTCGCTTCACATAAATGTGTCCCGGGTTCGATTCCGGTCCGGTGTCGTGTGGGCTGAGTTTGTTGTTGGTTCTCTCCTCGCCTCGAGGGTTTCTGTCCGGGTTCTCTGGTTTTCCTCCCTCCTCAAAAACCAACATTTCTAAATTCAAATTCGACCTGGACAGAGGACCCGCATGAAAACCAGCTGAGGCTGATGTGGCTTCAGTCCTCTATAAACATCCGTTATTTACTTATCATTTATTATATGCCGCATGGTACGTAACTTTTCCTCCAAATTCAGTCATTGTATGTATAGCTAAGGGCAATCGATTTCACCTAACTGACCATTCTCGCGCGCTCACACTCTCGATTATTCATCGTTAATATTTTGCGTTTCAGGTAAATCTCGTTATGTCTCTACCATCATCAGAGGGTTGCGTCTACCAGTACAAAGCTTCTATTACTACAGGAGCTTGGCGAAACTCGGGTACTTCTGCCAAAGTGTGCATGATTCTTTATGGGCCTGAGAGTTCCAGTGGCGTCATAGAATTGTTCTGTAGCCATGATGAGAGCAGGAAACCATTCAATCGAGGAAATACTGACAACTTCCTTTTCGCTGTCGATCAACCAATTGGGCCTCTAGTTAGGATTAAGGTTGGCCATGATAATTCCGGCGACGACCCATCGTGGTTTCTCAACCAGATCTCTATCACAGATCTTCAGACAAATTCCGCTTGGAAATTCCCCAGTTATCGTTGGCTAGGCTTAGAACTAGAAGACGGGAGAACGACGTTGGAGCTTCACGCCTCAAACATCAAAACGTCATATAACTTTAAAACCCAGTTTAGTAACGCACGGACATATGGACTTGCAAATGATCATTTGTGGTTCTCAATAGCTACCAAAGAGCCGAGGGATCCGTTTACCCGTGTGCAGCGTCTAACGTGCTGTTGTTTCTTTCTACTTTGGGGAATGATCGTATCTGCTTTGTTCTACTTTGAAAATCTGGATAAAACGCGAGCTATCCATTTCGGTCCTTTTAAAGTGACAACCCGTGAACTGTGGGTATCTGTTTCCACTGCATTAATTGCCTTTCCACCCACTTTCTTCGTTGTATTCTTATTCCGTAAGAGTCAGCGTCAAGGAATAGCCATTGCCGAGGACAGCCACTATGACGATAACGGCAGGACACCGTTTCAGCTTCCTCGCTTTTGCATGTATGTCGCTTGGTTTCTTTGTGTCGTTGGTTCACTGCTGGCGTCAGTTTTCACAATTTTATTTTCCCTGCAATGGGGAGGAGAGAAGTCGGTTCGATGGTTGTCATCTATCTTCTTAAGCACAACTGGGGATATATTTGTTGCTCAGCCCGTCAAAATCACTGTGCTTTCTATAATTCTAGTTCTGCGATGTACATGCAAGGGAAATGAAGTCGATGACCTCGTGGAAGACGCTGAAACAGCCCAGTCTGATAAATCTAAAACGCTTTTTGACATGACTGAGGATGATATCGAGCAGCAAAGAAAACACAGAGTTACTGAAAGGAAAACGAACATCCTCGTGAGAGACATGATATTTTCGTGCTTCTTCTTAATTCTCCTCGTGATTGTGTGCTATGGAGATAAGAGTTTCCACCGTTATCACATAACTGCAACTACTCGAAATGCTTTTACTAAAATTAATAAGGTGAGAGAGCAGTAATAAGTTACAAGACAATGTATAGCCTTTAAGTGTCTTGTTTGAACGTCAAGCTAAAAGGATACGAACGCATGCAGTAAAGCAAGAACACGACTCCGAGAAACGTTTGCAGTATTCAATATTTGAGTTATCGGCCAGGAGACAGATTTGCAGTTCATGGTCAGAAACGTAATTCAAAACAATTGCAAAACGACGAAAAATCATGTAAACAGTGGGAAGTTAAAATATATATGACAAGAATAACACACATCACATGTGGAATTTTGCAAAGAATGACGAAGGAAGAAATCCTAACAAAGTTCTAGGGAAACAACGTCAATTCCTTAGAGGCTTTGATCCCAGTGTTCAGGCAGGTTAGGTCAGTTTTATTACGAAGGAATTCCAAGAAATAACATTTAATGCAAATTGATTGATTGATCGATCGATTGGTGAATTGATTAATACTGAGCATTCCGCAGTTAAACTCGCAACTCTGTGCCATATATACGACTTTTTAGCAAAGCTTGCGCTTTCTTTCGAACGTGGTGGATTGTTTAGATCTGGCTCCTGGTAAGCTGAATGTTTAAAATTCCCTAGATGCACCTCAGTAAAATATTGAATGAAATAAAAATAATAATAACAAAAGATAACCAACATACTGCAACATCGTTTTATATGGATCAGTGACAATCACTGGATTACAGGAGTGAGTAGAATGGGGATTTAAATTGCAATACCTGTAAGTAGTCTGGATGTGTTCGTGTAATTGAGTGCGCACTGATTGATTATACATTAGTCATGTCGACGTTTTCGAATGAACGGTGGTATCATTTACAAAGAGAACATTCATACCGTGTATAACAAGGAGTACTTATTCTATTCACAATAAAATGTTACAGATCAGCAACGCTGCGCAGCTGTGGAAGTGGTTTGATGATGTCTTCATTCCAGTGGTTTATGCTGGCGAATGGTACAATGGGCAAAAAGAAACAAAGACCGAGTACACTGGAAACAAGCGATCCATTTTAGTCGGCATGCCCCGTTTGAGACAGCTGAGGGTTTTAAAAGGTATTTTCAAAAACACTGGGTGCTTTCCATTTTCGCGATTAGACCAGTCGAACCAACTGGGACCAACAACTGCATAAATGGAACGACGTTTTTCGATAAGCCGGGCCAACCGAACGGAATGGACCTTGCATTCCTTTCCCCAGTGCCACGCGTCTTTGACAAGTACAATCTATTGAAATGAAATAAGACTATTAACCAGCTCGTAAAAAAACCACGACCAGAGGCCGGTGGTCCCGAATATTCCGGCCGGACCGAACCGAAACATACCTTTCCATTTGACTTCCTAGTGAAATTTCCGAAATTTTTGGGTGAATGGAAAGTGTCCAGGGTAAATTGTTTCTCGTTTCAATATTAGACAAGTACCACATCGATGGAATGTAGCCATACATGCATGTATGTTGCCGTTTTGCTATAATCCCTTTCTACTTGGTCGTATGAGATAATAGGATTTCATACTCTGGAAATTGGACGGGTTTGAAACGCTGGGAACCCTGATGCTCTCTTCTTCCTTTTTCCACGCTTGAAACAAAAACCGCTCATTTTCTTTTGCTAATCAAGGTAAGACAACGTGTTTCAGACGAACTTTCAAATTATTCCACCACATTGCAAATTATTCTACTTAAGGTGATGGTCTGCAGTACGGGCGTTTTTAAACCCACCACTATTAATATTGACTAGCTATGTCTTCTTTTCATTTTTTTTACTCTTTCTGCACAGATTCTTGTGATGTGCCTGGTATTTTTAAGAATTCCATTTCATCATGTTACGGTTTTTATGGCGAAGAAAAAGAGGACAAATTGGGTTGGAGATCATTGTCGAATAAGACGTCCCTCACCTGGTCGAGTATTGCGTGTCCAGAAAACTGGAAATACAGGACTGAAGATGATATTGGTAGCTCAAAAAGCCAAGGCATTCATTCTCGCTATAATGGTGGTGGTTACGTAGCTAATCTTGGATACGATGATTCCACGGGTCGTGGAATTTTAAAAGATCTGGTCAATAATGGTTGGATAGATCGTCAAACTAGAGCTATGTTGGCCGAGCTTTCCATGTTCAATGCAGCCACTAACCTACTCGCACATGTTATTATATATTTTGAGATGCTACCGTCTGGCTATTTAGGAAATGCTATGAGTATCCAAGTGATTCCAATGAAAAAATCGGATTCAGCGTCTCCCAAAGCATACTTGGTCACGATACTGTTATTTGCCTTTGTTCTTGGTTATTATTTAGTGACCGAGTGCATCAGAGTTTTCCGTCTGAAATGTGCATACTGCAAATCAGTATGGAACTGGCTTGAAATGCTTCAGATTGTTAGCGCATCCCTGGCTTTGGCCGCTTCCATTGAAAGGGAGAGAAGGACATTACACGTTCTGCAGAAGCTGGAGGCAAATCCTTTCATGACCATCAGCTTTCATGACGCATTGCTCTCATTCGAGATCGAAAACTACATGATCTGCATCGCACTGACTATTGCCACGCTGCGACTTCTTAAGCTGATCAAATTCAACAACCATATTATAGTTCTGTTCCTTGCCGTTAGCAAGTCACTGAAACCAACCATGAGCTATGCGGTCGTGTTCTGCATCATTTTCACGGCATATGGACATGCAGGTTTTCTCCTTTTTGGCAAGAATGTTTACATGTTTTCTTCATACTACCGGGTTATTTCTTATCAATTTCTCATTTGTCTTGGATACCCTGTACCACGTTCTAAGCTGGAAAACGTGCACTCCATTCTCGCGAAGCTTTATGTCTCAAGTTTTCTTTTTCTTACAATGGTAATTCTCATCAATATGTTTGTGGCAATCTTGAATGAAGCTCACTCGAATTCAGTCACTTCTGGCAAGGATAGGGAAGACGTGGAAATAGCTTATTTATTGCTTTCCAAGTTTCGTAAATTCTTTGGCATAACTAACGAGCGACAGGAAGAGTCTTCGTCCATAAACGAGGAAAACGAGACATCAAAGGGAAACGTAAAGAGACAAACGTCAGACAAAACCGAAGAACTGGAGCGTTCAGTGAAAGTTGATATGGGTATGATACAGACTGAAAGAGAGTGGAAAAACGACCGTTCAGGACAATATAAAAGTTCGCTTTTACCCGAAAGACGAATAAGTCTAGATGGGCAAACAATGCCATCAACTTCAGAAACTTCACTCAACGCAAACAGCGAGGTTGGCAGTTTGCTTTTAACAGAGAGGAAAACCCTGCCAGCATTATCATGGGATTCCGAATGCTTCCGCGAAGAGAGTACTTTAACAGTTAACAGAGATGCACGAGCTTCCTCAGACAGGCGAAATGTCCGTTTGGTACACTTCGACAGCGATGTACACACCAAACATTTCACCCCAAGCAATGAATCCACTATTCCAGTCTATGATCCTCGTCTTGTTGACACGCAAGACATGGGGACATTTCATGGAGAGGACATAACCTTCCCAACAGGGAGATCTCCATTAGGCGGTGAACCACAAGAGATGGCTACTGCCCAACCAACCTGTCAGACAACAGACCAATGCAGTGAGAAACGAGAAGAGAAAATAGTCAATTTTGACGAGGTTAGCGAATGGTTAAAAAGGGTCAATTTATCTGGAAACGTTTCGCACACCGCGTCCAACTTTTATGAAGAAAAGAAGACAACCTCACCAAACAGCCGTCAGTCAGTAAGAAATAAACGTGACGTTGATTTTGATGTTATAAGTAAAATGATAAAGATAAAAAGGAAAACAAGGAAGAGGAAAGAGCATTCAAGTGAATCTAAAACAGTACAGTTGAAAAATAGAATCAAAAGGCTCGATAAGCTCATCTACGTTTTAGATTAGAGGGGGTAAGTTTCTAAAGAAACTGTGGTGCTGCGTCGGTGGGAAGTATAACAATATAATTTGGTTTTATCAACTGGGTTGATAATGTCAATTGGCCACCGTAAAGAGATTCAATTGCTGATGTTTCGAGCGTTAGCCCTTCGTCATTCGCTCCGACGAAGGGCTAACGCTCGAAACGTCAGCAATTGAATCTCTTTACGGTGGCCAATTGACATTATCAACCCAGTTGATAAAACCAAATTATATATGTTTTAGATTAGTTGGTGTTAAAGAAGTCGAAAGGAATCGAGCGCTTTTTTATTTGCACAGAAAACAGCACTTTTAAAGTACGACATGGATCGTTCAAGTTTTGCACTGTCACTGTTGCCATGACAATAATTATGACGTAACACAGTATAGACGTTTACCAAGGCCTGAATATGTCAACAAGCAATATATGTGCAAAGGCAATCTGGTATGTGTTAATTGATAAATAAATGACACAAATTTAAACAATTTCTCAGTTCGCAGTTTCGTGATTGGGCCTCATTTTCTCTTTTTATTGAATGATTAACCTTCACATCCGATCGATGACCGAGGGGATGTATATACAAAACACTTAGTTTGTGATTTCAGGGGAATATCAGAGAAAAATTTAATCTACTTGGCAGCTATTCTGAACTGATCTGTTTAGTTACCTGCGTTAAAATATTTTCCATTAGATTATCTTGATTGTAGCGTGACAGAGGAAGTCAATGATGGGTCTTCAAAAATCCCTGAAACAAGAGAGTTTATACGTGGTTCAATTCTACCTGTACCTACCCATCCCCGACCCGCCCGGGGCAACCTCCAGAAAATCTTTATTTAGACACGGTATTTCCTTTAGGACTTTACAATATAGAATTAAATTAATCTAACTAGCTATCTAATTTAAATTACAAATAACTACTGCAATAAAAGAAATGATAAAACCTGCTTTACAAGGAAGACGTGTATAAAAGCAAAACAAAACTTACATATGATTATTCAAATCATAATTTTCCATCTGGGGAGTTCCACTGTAGGAAAGACTTCTTTTACAATAGTTCGTGCGGGGCTGGGGGATGGCAAGCGAACAGTCACATTCTCTTAGGTTATAGATTAAGGTATCGGAGCGGAAGATAAAGTGCGAACTAAGATAGTCCGGAACCATATTATTCACAATCTTATACATCATTATTGATTTATCAACAAGGCGTTGACAGTCCAGTTTAACCCAGTTTACCATCCGCAACAATTAATCGGTACTACGATCGTAATTTGAAAACGTTAATTCAGGGTTCTTGTTAAGAGCCGGTAACCGGTTATTTTTACCGGCTGTTCAAGTAAATGTTACCGGCTGTTTCACTGAGATATTCACCGAGATTATCCAATAAATGTTCGTCTGATCAAAGGTGAAATCCCATCGCGTTTATGGGAAAATGTTGCTTTCCCCTTCCAACCAGTGCTGTGAAGATATCTAGCAGATGTTACCGCTTTGAAAATGCATAATTTGTTGAAGCAATCCAGCTTGTTTCGGCCGCCGTGATATAGTCGCCCCCCTCGAAACGACGTCCGCCATGTTTTCTTTCCATTCCTCTCGCGGCCAGGAAACCCCCCACAATCCCTTGAGAAACGTTTACAAAAATGGCGTCCAGTCATGCGAAACGCCAGAAAGCTCTCTTTGAATTTGGTTTTCAACCAAAGCGTCCAAAAAGCGGTGGTGAGTAAATATCAATTAAATGGCATAACCTGCTTTGTTTTTGCTGAGTATTAAATCAATTCAACAGCTGCTGACACGAGACAGTGATCGATACGAACGTCAAGTTAACACTTGAACTCGCTTGCCCGCGCAGTGTCTTCTGAATTCTAAGTTTTTCGCACTTGTCTTTTCTCTGTTGCAGTTAAAGCTTAGTACTATTTCAAAGCAGGTCCTAATATTAAACTTGTTGAAGAAAAGTACATAAGAGAATAAAAAAAAACGATACACGTTGCACAATATTTATTATTGTGAGAGCCACAGTCACACGAACTGTAAGTAAGAAACCGAAGAATGATCACGTTAACGTTTAGTGAAGCCAACTTAATTTGCAGGTATCATCATTGAATTATTTGTTCTTCATCTACAGATGAATTGCTCACTATTTCTACTGCCACTACCTCTTCTATCACTTCTAACACACCCGCGGCTGTGCCTTCGACTACTCTGTCTACTGTAACTGATTTACATGTGACGTCATAAATAAAAATGATGATTTACACTTAAGGCGGGGGTAAACCTGAAATTCGCTCAAAAACTCAGTTTTTTGTTTTCCTTGGAATTTGTTGCTTTGGGTATTTAACTTTACTATGTAGAAAAAATTTTGCACCAATTTCCACTTTTTTTACCTTTTGAAGCAGGGGGATTTTAAATTGCTTTCAGACACTCCTGTGGTCAAAATATGGACATAAGGGCCACTATAGTGGTTACAATTTTTAATAAATCAACTTTAATTGCTATCTTTAAGTTTAAAGTCAATTTTCTCATTACGCAATAATTTTGTCTTCAAGAAAAGATAGCTTGAGAACAATTTATCCGATTGATCTGAAATTTTCAGGGTTTCTTTTTCTCAATAAGTTTTGTGTTTTAAGCAGAGGAATTTTCCATATGATGCATGTACTCTAAGTTATGAAGTGAAACACATCTTTGATTTTCCATGTCAAATACAATCAATCATTATTTTTAATGTTTTAAACATTTTAGAAATCCCTCTGCTTAAAACAATAAGCAACATGTCTTCTTTAAATTGATATAAAATAAATTAATTTTTATCAGTTCTAGCAAGAGTTATCTTTTCTTAAGTAAGCCTTGGTAGCACCCAGCAGGTGGCATGGTTAAATGAGTGGTATCCTATTACAATTGACTTGTGGAGTGTGAAATATTTTTTTTCATAATCTTTGATTCATAAGCTTTCCAGGGATATATAGTTTGCTAGGGTTTTCAATTAAATCCTAGCTGTGAAAAATTATTGAAAAATGGCCTATTTTTCAGGTTTACCCCCGCCTTAACAATAATTTGTTGTCTCAAGAAAAAGGGTGCCACGAGACGTGTCAAAAGACACTTTGAATCACTGAAAACTCAATTGCTCCCGGGGGCTTCGCCCTCTGGGCCCCCACCGGGGCTCTGCCCCTGGACCCCGGTGGGGGCTTACGCGGCCCCCACACCCCCGGCGGGAGGGGCAGGTAACAAAGTTACCTGCTATTTTCAGTTATTTACCTTCTATGAAAATATTTAGCAAGAACCCTGCCGTTATGACACGTGCAGCACAACTTTGAAATTTTGTAGTCCAGCTCCTTCGGCCCGGGAGTGGGGAATTGTTTTAAGCGGTCTAGTCCCGGGGGGAGGAGGTAGTGGGACAAATCGAAATTACTTTCCTTGTTTTTTAAGTACGTCACTTATCGCAGTTATGGGTTGACACAATGGTGACGTACCGCGCGAAGGAGACTGCCTATTTTCAGGGAAAATCTGCAATAATTGTAGCCATCTGGTTAGAGAAGAATAATCTTTTGACATGCTTTCCCGTTATTGTTCTGTTCTCTGGTTGCAAGCCTTTTTCTTACCAAGAAGTGCCGAGACGTGCGGGTTGGATTTTTTCCGTTTTGTTTATATAATGTAGTCTATTATTCTTGATATGTAGTCTAGAACAGCGTTCAAATTCGTGAGTAGACGTGCGACAAGTCGACGCTTATAACCCGCTTTTCCGTGGTGTCGACTCACACAACTTATATTGGCTTAACAGCCACCAGAACAAAACAAACGATTCATAGATTTCTCAATTTATTTCTACAATAAAAGCTCTCTTTAGTTTACAATGGCTAAAAATATTTATATCTCAAACTATTTTTCTTTTTGTAACTTACCTAAAAAAAGCTTAATTTATTATATATTGTTTGGCGTTTATACACTACATTGGAATGTCAAAATATTTCTGTCGTGTCACAGGTAAACCAAAGCGTACTATAAGACTTTGAATGCATAATAAACAATAAGAGTTTGTATAGAAGTGACACTGAGATGACCCTTGAAAAGCTACAATAAAGTTATCATACCTGGCGTTCAGTTTTGTCTCTTAGTTTGAGCTATTGAAAATCAATACGCACGGTCTATCACATGCTAAAAGTGCTAGACCATTATAAGGGAAATCGTGCATATGGTTTTCAAAAGCTCAAGCAGACAAAACGGAGACCCAGGTAAGATTCCAATCTTAACTTTCAAAGGAAAAAGATATTTTCCGCTCAATTTCCAATCCATACGAACTCTTATATTATGCTTTGGTCACCAGTAGTCGTGTCAGTGATAAAAAAAAAAACTGGTTACGTGTTATTAAAGAATTTGTGAGTATAGGATTTGATGTTCAACTGCACTAAACCAATAGAATCGTTCAACTTCTGACTGGTGAGCACCGCAGCCTATATTAGCAAACAGAAATATTTTGTTGTCTAATACCTGCAAGACTATAAATGTAATGAAGAATTCTTAAAACAAAATTTCTTTAACTGCTATCTGAGGGCTTTGTATCGAGTAAGCCCCACCTAACCTAGAAGGTAAACAGTCGGTTTGTCCCCGAAATATGACGCGCGACAGGAAAAGCTTAGCGCTAATATCAGACAAGTGGTGCATGAAGCAATGTAACAGTGACCACATGCCGTCCAATTTGGAAATTATTGTCCATATTTTTTTTTTCAAATTGGACAGCTTTAGCAAAGACCGTTCAATGTATTTTAAATCTAGACAGTACGCAAAAATTAATAATGAATGTATCTTTTGACAATTTAAGCAATAGATGACTTTTGCCGTGTTTACATATCCTCATCTAAACATGAGAGGGTTTGGGAGAATTCGAGACAGTCATGCAAACCCGAGAAGCAGCCGGGGCTTTGCATCACTTCTCCCAAATCCCCGGGTGTTTAAATGAGGCAACGTAAACACGAAAAAAATCCTCAAAATATTTCTTAAAAATACGAGCGAAACTAAAACGTCACAACCGTGTTAACATATTCTCATCTAAACACACCTATCAACCAATGAGAGCGTGCATAGTATCTCAGTTATTTTATAAATTGTATTATGATGTAGCTAAGACGCCAAGCTATAGGCACTGTACCCCAAACAATAACCGTTTCAAGTGCTGCTCCATAAATCGGACTTCACGATGTTTCTCGAGATATCAATTTCAAGTTTGGAAATAAAATTCCATCCTTTCCTTACATACAAATTTAAAAAAGTGTTCTATTGGTTATAATTCAGTTACGAAGAATTTTATTCTAAGCAATCCTCAATCCTCCGACAACATCCTTGGTCGCCAAGCAAAGATAATTGGGGCGAAAAGAAGTTATATTAACAGATGAGAATGGCTATACGAGCCTCTGTTGTCGTGCATTTTCGCCCGTCCAATTTTGTTAATCCAGCTCGTTTTCCGAGAAAAACCACAAACTTCCTAAAATGCTTCTGAGATAAAATTAAGGACATAGTTCAGTCTACGCACTTTCCCACGATAAGATTACGAACGGACGAAGATTGCTTGTACATTATATGAAACGTTATTGTCAGTAATAACAGCATTTTAGTCACGGCTTCATAAAAATCATAAGCGATATAAGGACAGCGCTCAAGTACCTGAGCATAATACTG
>OX393565.1:23497787-23520287 GCA_947652115.1 Blastomussa wellsi
ATTAGAGGGGGTAAGTTTCTAAAGAAACTGTGGTGCTGCGTCGTTGGGAAGTATAACAATATAATTTGGTTTTATCAACTGGGTTGATAATGTCAATTGGCCACCGTAAAGAGATTCAAGAGCTGACGTTTCGAGCGTTAGCCCTTCGTCATTCGAAGGGCTAACGCTCGAAACGTCAGCAATTGAATCTCTTTACGGTGGCCAATTGACATTATCAACCCAGTTGATAAAACCAAATTATATATGTTTTAGATTAGTTGGTGTTAAAGAAGTCGAAAGGAATCGAGCGCTTTTTTATTTGCACAGAAAACAGCACTTTTAAAGTACGACATGGATCATTCAAGTTTTGCACTATCACTGTTGCCATGACAATAATTATGACGTAACACAGTATAGACGTTTACCAAGGCCTGAATATGTCAACAAGCAATATATGCGCAAAGGCAATCTGGTATGTGTTAATTGATAAATAAATGACACAAATTTAAACAATTTCTCAGTTCGCAGTTTCGTGATTGGGCCTCATTTTCTCTTTTTAATGAATGATTACCCTTCACATCCGATAGATGACCGAGGGGATGTATATACAAAACACTTAGTTTGTGATTTCAGGGGAATATTAGAGAAAAATTTAATCTACTTGGCAGCTATTCTGAACTGATCTGTTTAGTTACCTGCGTTAAGATATTTTCCATTAGATTATCTTGATTGTAGCGTGACAGAGGAAGTCAATGATGGGTCTTCAAAAATCCCTGAAACAAGAGAGTTTATACGTGGTTCAATTCTACCTGTACCTACCCATCCCCGACCCGCCCGGGGCAACCTCCGGGACAAGTAAGGTAAGGTAAGGTAAAATCTTTATTTAGACACGGTATTTCCTTTAGGACTTTACAGTATAGAATTAAATTAATCTAACTAGCTATCTAATTTAAATTACAAATAACTACTGCAATAAAAGAAATGATAAAACCTGCTTTACAAGGAAGACGTGTATAAAAGCAAAACAAAACTTACATAAGATTATTCAAATCATAATTTTCCATCTGGGGAGTTCCACTGTAGGAAAGACTTCTTTTACAATAGTTCGTGCGGGGCTGGGGGATGGCAAGCGAACAGTCACATTCTCTTAGGTTATAGATTAAGGTATCGGAGCGGAAGATAAAGTGCGAACTAAGATAGTCCGGAACCATATTATTCACAATCTTATACATCATTATTGATTTATCAACAAGACGTTGACGGTCCAGTTTAACCCAGTTGAACATCCGCAACAATTCATCAGTACTACGTAATCGTAATTTGAAAACGTTATGACGCGTGCAGCACAACTTTGAAATTTTGTAGTCCAGCTCCTTCGGCCCGGGAGTGGGGAATTGTTTTAAGCGGTCTAGTCCCGGGGGGAGGAGGTAGTGGGACAAATCGAAATTACTTTCCTTGTTTTTTCAGTACGTCATTTATCGCACTTATGGGTTGACACAATGGTGACGTACCGCGCGAAGGAGACTGCCTATTTTCAGGGAAAATCTGCAATAATTGTAGCCATCTGGTTAGAGAAGAATAATCTTTTGACATGCTTTCCCGTTATTGCTCTGTTCTCTGGTTGCAAGCCTTTTTCTTACCAAGAAGTGCCGAGACGTGCGGGTTGGATTTTTTCCGTTTTGTTTATATAATGTAGTCTATTATTCTTGATATATAGTCTAGAACAGCGTTCAAATTCGTGAGTAGACGTGCGACAAGTCGACGCTTATAACCCGCTTTTCCGCGGTGTCGACTTACACAACTTATATTGGCCTAACAGCCACCAGAACAAAACAAACGATTCATAGATTTCTCAATTTATTTCTACAATAAAAGCTCTCTTTAGTTTACAATGGCTAAAAATATTTATACCTCAAACTATTTTTCTTTTTGTAACTTACCTAAAAAAAGCTTAATTTATTATATATTGTTTGGCGTTTATACACTACACTGGAATGTCAAAATATTTCTGTCGTGTCACAGGTAAACCAAAGCGTACTATAAGTCTTTGAATGCATAATAAACTATAAGAGTTTGTATAGAAGTGACACTGAGATGACCCTTGAAAAGCTACAATAAAGTTATCATACCTGGCGTTCAGTTTTGTCTCTTATTCTGAGCTATTGAAAATCAATACGCACGGTCTATCACATGCTAAAAGTGCTAGAAGGGAAATCGTGCATATGGTTTTCAAAAGCTCAAGCAGACAAAACGGAGACCCAGGTAAGATTCCAATCTGTATTTTAACTTTCAAAGGAAAAAGATGTTTTCCGCTCAATTTCCAATCCATACGAACTCTTATATTATGCTTTGGTCACCAGTAGTCGTGTCAGTGATAAAAAAAAACTGGTTACGTGTTATTAAAGAATTTGTGAGTATTGGATTTGATGTTCAACTGCACTAAACCAATAGAATCGTTCAACTTCTGACTGGTGAGCACCGCAGCCTATATTAGCAAACAGAAATATTTTGTTGTCTAATACCTGCAAGACTATAAATGTAATGAAGAATTCTAAAAACAAAATTTCTTTAACTGCTATCTGAGGACTTGTATCGAGTAAGCCCCACCTAAACTAGAAGGCAAACAGTCGGTTTGTCCCCGAAATATGACGCGCGACAGGAAAAGCTTAGCGCTAATATCAGACAAGTGGTCCATGAAGCAATGTAACAGTGACCACATGCCGTCCAATTTGGAAATTATTGTCCATATTTTTTTTTTCAAATTGGACAGCTTTGGCAAAGACCGTTCAATGTATTTTAAATCTAGACAGTTCGCAAAAATTAATAATGAATGTATCTTTTGACAATTTAAGCAATAGATGACTTTTGCCGTGTTTACATAGCCTCATCTAAACATGAGAGGGTTTGGGAGAATTCGAGACAGTCAAGCAAACCCGAGAAGCAGCCGGGGCTTTGCATCACTTTGGAGAATTCTCCCAAATCCCCGGGTGTTTAAATGAGGCAACGTAAACACGAAAAAAATCCTCAAAATATTTCTTAAAAATACGAGCGAAACTAAAACGTCACAACCGTGTTAACATATTCTCATCTAAACACACCTATCAACCAATGAGAGCGTGCGTAGTATCTCAGTTATTTTATAAATTGTATTATGATGTAGCTAAGACGCCAAGCTATAGGCACTGTACCCCCAAACAATAACCGTTTCAAGTGCTGCTCCATAAATCGGACTTCATGATGTTTCTCGAGATATCAATTTCAAGTTTGGAAATAAAATTTCATCCTTTCCTTACTTACAAATTTAAAAAAGTGTTCTACTGGTTATAATTCGGTTACGAAGAATTTTATTCTAAGCAATCCTCAATCCTCCGACAACATCCTTGGCCGCCAAGCAAAGATAATTGGGGCGATAACAGATGAGAATGGCAATACGAGCCTCTGTTGTCGTGCATTTTCGCCCGTCCAATTTTGTTAATCCAGCTCGTTTTCCGAGAAGAACCACAAACTTCCTAAAATGCTTCTGAGATAAAATTAAGGACATAGTTCAGTCTACGCACTTTCCCACGATAAGATTACGAACGGACGAAGATTGCTTGTACATTCTATGAAACGTTATTGTCAGTAATAACAGCATTTTAGTCACGGCTTCATAAAAATCATAAGCGATATAAGGACAGCGCTCAAGTACCTGAGCATAATACTGTCACTACTCCACATGATTTCTCACTGAAAATCATGATGGTATCGAATGCTCAGTTTATTGGGCCAAATTATTCAGGATTTGTTTGTTGTTGTTGTTGTTTAGATAGCACCCTAGGTAAACGTTCTTATGGCTGGCCACGGATTCCTTCCCAACAACGAGAGGGGAGGAGAGATTGCGGAACAAGCCCAAAGACGCCAGAGTTATTGTTTAGAGGGCTCCAGCTAATGTTTCAATCAGTATCCCTCGCTTTGCTCAACTAAAACACTCGGCTGGTACCCAGACCCTGTAGAGAACAGTTGAGGAGGCGTGGTACCCGGGATATATGCGTTCGAATAGCTGTTACTTCTCTGGAAACTGCCACTGCGCGTACCCGAGATGGAGCCATAAGATCGTGATCTTCCCACGTTCACAGAAGAAGTCGAAGGACTAAGCACTCCTGGAATATTGTAATTACTGCAAAATAAAGGATTCAGACGAGGCTGCTTTGAAACTCTGCATCTGGGACCCGCTCCATTATAATAGCGCTTGTTTTTTACTGTGCTTGCTTTAACCATATAATTGCAAAGGCCGGTTTAGGGCTTAACAACAACAACGACCTCTAATTAAGAACAATATTTGTTTAAAGCAGAATGGCTTGCCAACCCCGTTCCCAGGGGCCCCTCCTTCCCGTCCCCTCTCGCTCCAGGAGGCGGTGAGAGAGAAACCCTGGGAACGAGATTGATGGCTTGCTTGTGGAGTGGTGTTGCCGTTAAGGTTTAATTTTGCACTTGGCACAAATTGAGAATTGTCTTTTTTTCTGTTGTATGGATATAATGATAACGATTATAAAACAATGGAAAATACCAAATTGTACCAATAATAAAATTGAACCACAACACATTACTCCCATGATATTAAAGTAAATTAATGTAGACGCTCTAAACAGGAATGCTCAATGTTCACTTTGGTGGAAGTGGTAGTTTAGGAATGAGAACAGCTGTGTTGAAATTAAGTGATATATATAAACAAAATAAAATCTATCAGTACTAAAGTCAACAGGATGATAAATTTAAAAGTATTATATAAAATGAGCACAGAGTAAAAATATCAAATATGAATTACCCTCCCGTTTGTGATTGTGGGTTAGCCAGATCCTCGTCCGAGTCATACCGTCGTGGATTGTCAAAGAAATATGACTTCTTGTCACAGCTCTGTGATGCGATAGCAGATGGGCCCTGGTGAAACGTAAAAACATGCTCATTCCTTTCTGTACTGTCATTCATATACGTAATACCTCTCTACCCTTTTGCTATGAAGCTTGAATAAAGAATCTAAGCTTCAAGATTTTGCCCTGCATGTACTGAATAACAGGTTCTACTAAGGCTTTCAATAACACGCTGAACTTATTGAAGCAATACGTTGGGGGGGGGGGGGGGGGGGGGGGCAGCAGAGTGGGCCTACAGTCAAGACGATTTTTGAGGGGGGCAGGGAGGGGCATTTATTACCAGCAATTTAGAGTATTTTTCTCTTATTGTAACTTACAATACAATACTTATTACTTGTTGCAGTTATTTATTCGCATACAGTTGGTTCTCTAAACCCTACCAATGTATTTATTAAAATGGTGGTACATCCACCGGGGGGTGCCAACTCTAAGGGGGCCCGTTTTGGGAGAAAAGTAAAATTCTTACGGGAATCGGGGAACCCAGGAAAATTTTGGGGAAATATGGAGTAATGTAGTTAAAATCAGGAAGTTTGAGATTTTTCAAGAACGTCTCCATAAAGTACAGGAGGATATTCATAGCACTGCTCATTGCCGTCCCCTCCCCCCCCCCCCCCCCCCTCAACAGAGACAAGTCATATTTCCAAGTTTGCAACATGTGCTGAGTTATCACCTTTCCGCTTGACAATGTAGAAGTTGATCGCTATCTCTTACCATGTCTCCAACAATTGGTCTTCTGACTCGAAAAAAACAAACCACCATAAAAGTAGGGAGGACTTCCCATACGACCAGCACAACACCAAACGTAATGAACTCCACATTACGTATGTCATTATGAAGGCTTTTACTTTCCGAGTCTTTGTATCTGATTTCCCCCTGCAAGAAACCAACGACAGATATGACGGTATAAACATATAAAACGAGAACTTAACCACTACCCAGAGTTTTTTTTTTTCTCACCTTTGCAAGTGGGCAAGATCAGGAACCAATGTGATTAGTTCCAAGAGTGCGCAGAATTTCCTGATCTTACATAGATGCGGTCAGTTGAGGGAGGCAGACCACTTAACGCAGCAAATCATTTTGCAATAGGCAAACAAGCAAGCTCAGAAAAATTTGACAATCATAAGAACAGTCGCGTCACTGTTGCTCGAGTGTTACTTAACAATTGTCCCATGAGCCCGCGTTGGATATGAGGTGATAATTGATAAATAACCAACGAGCGCATAGCGCATAGCACCTCATATCCAACAAGGGCGAATGGAATAATCGTTTTAGTAAATTCTCAACCTCGGTTATTGTCGTGGGAATTTTGAAACAGTAAACTTGTTCAGTTTATTTCTTAAACTGTATAATAATGCGGACATTTCAGTTTGACCTAAACGAAGCGATTGTGTGAAAAGGCGGCAAAACCAGTGGTGCGTTGTTCGCTCTGTAAGTTGAATGAAACGCGTGAAGAGAGCGACCTTGAGAAGCAGCTTCTTAAATATTAATCCTGACACAATCTCCTTTAAAGTTGTCTTTATCGTGGAACATTTTTACAAACGATGCTGGTTAACGGGAAGATCCGAAATATTGCAAAGCTGAGCATTACGTTACTTGTACAAGCCAAATCAAGCTGTCTAGAGATCTCACGGTTGATCAAGATTGATTCCAAATTAGCTGTGTGGAAACAATGATTACCTCAGAACCGATGAATCGTTCTAAAGTAAATGCCATAGCAAACTGTCAACTGCTGCACAGATGGAAAGGGAGAGAGATGTTGATCTTTGAAGATAATTTCACTGTCGTACGCCGATATTGTTTGTAAACGCAAACAATTGCCGCTTCCTCTGCCACATTTATTTTGCTTGTTTAAAAGATTGGCCCCGCTGGAACTGAGAGTCCTTGACCAGATATAAGGTAACTAATTTTACTGAACTGCTAGCCTTATTTATGGTGATACTCTGTTTTCACTTTCTGGGCATTGAAAATTGTGTTGGACGTGTTCAGATCTTCCCGTAAACGCTGTGTTAAGCGGGGAGGACCCTAACTACAAAACGGTTGCTATAGATGACTTCTAATCATCATATCTTGGGTTCCCTTTCAATCCTGGGATTAGTTTTTTGCCATGCTTGTTCCATTGGAAGCTGCTTTCACTTTTGGCAGCTTTGACCATATTTGGAAAACACATAAACGCTTAAAACTTGCACAGCTTACATCATTCTCGGATGAAACTAAAGCCAATGGATAAAGTGCATTTAGGTGCAAAATCTGTAGTATGGATTTGTGGAGATTCCCATTATTTAAAAAGCTATGGCGCCATTAAATTTTTGCGACGTCATAACTTTTACAGTATTGCGAATTTCAACTGACCTCATCAGAAACATTTATCCAGCCATATCCAAATGATGACAAATCATGTGGCACGGCAACAGCGATAAGGTTGTATACCACTCGAGACACGTATAACAGGACAACTAACACACACAGAACTATACTTTGTCTTGTCGTAGCTCCCTGGAAGGAAATTTACCAACACTGTTTTCAATCCCAACTATCGCCCAAAACAACACAATGATCCAATCAAATCCTTCCGACAGTAATTAACTACTCTTACTCCTTATTTTGTCATCTTGAATGACATTTAAGTCCAATAATGTTGTCTGGCAACTGACCATAGGTCCGCAATGCGTGCAGGAAGCTACAGTGCAGCCATACAATTATAATATTTTCATTTGCAGGCCTTAAATGCTATCAAATATCATCGTTTTAATTTATTTAATAATACACTGGAGTGTTTGACTGGTGAGCTTGTTTTTACATTTTTTCTTCTGATCTGATCTGCATAGCTTCTTTTATTACTTATAATTATCTCAATGGACTGATGCAGTAAGAACAGAAGCTGCTTTATTTACATGTCCATGAATGAATACTAAGCAAAAAGAAACAATTAAAATATAAATTAAATATACTGTAAAATATATCGACTTTGTTTAATGGGGAAGGGGGGAGAGGGCAAAATGGCTGCTACGGATAACTTCCAACCATCAGATCATGGGTTCCTTTTCAATCCTAGGATTACTTTTTGCCATATGTGTTCAATTTTAGGCTGCTTTCACTTTTGGCAGTTGTGACCATACTTGGAAAGTCACATGGCCTAATGATCTAATTGGAATTTAGAAGCATTTGTTTTTGTATAAGAAGGGAAACCAGTGAATCCAGAAAACAACACTCAGAGGAAGTGTGAGAACCAACAACAACCTCATCCCACATAATGTATGACGATGGGTCTGGAATTCAAACCCAGGCCACAGTGCCGTCCCTGCTTCAACCTTACACGTACTGTACATGCATGTGCATTTACAATTGTATTACGTAGCTCTATGTGTTTTGGTCAACTACATTGATAGTACTACCTAGTACCTAGTACACACGAGTACATATAATATTGTAATGTATAGTTCCAGTAAATCCCAACGTCCTCCCACAAACCCCCACCCCCAATCCCCAAAACAGGTTGGGTGCATGAAGCTTGAAATATTGGAATTTCCACAAGGGCTGGAGATTGGAGGGGTCCTTAGTAAAGCATGGATATTTTATGGAACATACTGTACAATTTGCAAAATGAAAAAGAATGACAATCGTACACTGAATGCACATAATGCAGAAAATTGCTTCCACACATGTAGAGTTTGAAATTGTTTCCATGTGACAAATTTATGGTCTCTCAAGCAACAAAAAAAAAACGCAAACAAAACATCAGTCAAATGATACATAAGTCAACGATAATGTACCTGCCCCTCTATTAGAACATTAACAGATGGAGCTTTTGTGATCTGCAAGAAGAATGATAAAAGACATCAGACTGGCAACCAATCAGTTAAGGTTACTATGCACCTTGGGACCGGCCATTTTCGCGAAATTTGGATTTTTATGCTAATCAATAGGTCTAAGCGTGATCTTTCATCTAAAAAAAAAAAATCAAAAAAATATTTTTTTAGCGGCGGAGAAAATGCGATTTTTCGTTTTTACCGAATTGAGGGTTTTGTCTTTTCGCTATTTTCTCGAGTTGAATTTTTCGCTAGATAGGGTGACTTTCAAAAGCTGCAACTCAAGTGCAATTTGTTCAATTGCCGCCAAATTTGGAGAAAAGTTAGTTTAATATATAAACAACAAAAACGTGTCTGCGTATTTTTAATTTCCCAAAACTTTTTTGTTGAGAGCCATTTTTGTACGATAACTTCGATTAATTTTTGCTCTGTTTTGAAAAGGCGCTGTAACTTTTTAATGCAAACGAATTTGACAAAACGCAGACACGGTTTTTTAGGTCTTGGGGTCCGAAAACCGGAAAACAAACCAATTAAGCAAAATATTAAATTCGCTTTGAGTTGAAGCTGTCAGAAGCCGAATCACGCGCTTGCGTTCAGACTTCAGAATATTACAAAATGGATAGGATATTTAAAAAGCCAGCTCTATAAGCTTTAATTTGATATAGGGTTTTAGATATCTGCGATGTAACCCGCGCGCGCTACATCGCTTCGACGCGAAACACCCCTGAAGGTGCATAGTAACCTTAAGCAAGTATTTAAGGTGGTCAACTAAATGCGATTCTGTCCGACAATTTCTAAAGACTGGATTAAAAAAAATCAATTTGTTTAACAAAGCACTCTCAATTAATTTTTGTATGTGCCGGTAGTAATTTTCCCCTCTTTGGGAATACTACAGTCATTTTACGAGTTGACGAGATTTTGTTGAGACTTGGTCACCATGTTTCCTTTAATTTATTTTTAAAAGCCACGCCATGTTGGGTAATACCGCTGACCATCAAGAGATCATATAGGTTGTGGGGGGGGGGGGGGGGGTGGGGGTAGAGGGATGACAGGTAGTAGGGGAGGGATGGATGACTTTTTTACATACAATATAACCTAGCTACAGGTTGAAAAAGTTACCTAGTTTGAAAAAGAAATTACATGCAGACAATTTTCACCTGTAACATACTTGCATACTCTATTCGAGAATTTTTCAATGCTTTAGCATGCAACATCAAGTTATGATGCACACGGGAAGTCTGGAGAGCACAAAAGAAGTGTAAGAGTCGCTTGAGATGATAGCCGAGAGCAACTCTAGCATCTTGAGTGCTCTCCAAACTTCCCAAGTGCACCATAACTAGATGGTCCACGGCAAAAAACATTAACCATTTGTTTTATAACATTGTTGGTGGAAATAAAATGTGCATAAAAAAACATGCACCAGAAAACAAATATGGTGAAGCAATTTGCTCACACTAGCAGCATCCTCCGTTGGATTACGGAGCATGCTTACGTTTAGCCTTACTAATTTGATTGCGTGGCTCTCGCTAGCTACATTACAGTATGAAACAGAAAACATACCTTGATAATACAGAAACAGAGGACAATGCCAACCACAACAAACAGAAGTCCATTTACAACAACCCTCAGTAACACCAACTTCTCATGAGCATGTTGTTCAGGACAAACAAAGGAACTTGTGATGTTGATTGCAAAGAAAACTGTGTTCACTGTGGCAAATGATCCAAAGACATATCTCCTGACAAGAGCAACATGCATAAATAAGGAAATTGTCCATGTTTAATGATCTGTGTTAAAAATCCAAACTAACAAATTACATGACTGCAATATAGTATACATTGATCATTTTTATTATTACTAGAGATATAGTAGCCTACACTGAGTGAAAAGAAAACAGTTTTCCGAGAGCAAAGCTCAAGGGAAACTGTGAGCTTTGAGGAACAGATAATGTCCAAGGACAAAATATCCCAATATACTTTCAAAATCAAATAGACATTTTCCAGTTTTACTTGGGACATATTCAGTCACATAATGCATCTAGACAAATCGCGTGTGAGCGAAAAATATTTGATGGATTGCAATATATACGCCTTCTAAATCTGCTCTTGACTGTACATACAAGTATTTAATTTCAAGTGTTGGATTATACAGGAAAAAATAAATATTAAATTAAAGAACAGTTAACTAACCTGACTTTTCACTGACCTTTGAACAATTTTCCCTAACCTTAGCTCAGGTAAATAACAAAAACAAATAACAAAAACTGCTTATTTTTTTCTGAAATTCCCTGACTTTTCCAAACATCTGACATTAATTTCTCCTGACCTTTCACAGAATTCCCTGACTTTGCCCAGACCTTACATGTAGCTTGAAAAACTATTGTAAAATAACCTGGCATTACCATGGCCAGTACATAACTTTCACTTGAGTGCCAACCAGCTAGTACATCTGCAGCATAATTTTCAATTTATACAAAGATTTATTTTATTAAAGCTTGGTAAAAATGTACTGGCAGGCCAAGACAAATGGAGATCTTCTTACCTAAACGTTATTGGGTCAAGAGAAGTTCTCCTCATTTTTAAAATAACCTGGCGATTGGAAACAAAGTAAGAAAAATTTAAACTTTGCAAATGGCAAAATTGACAAATTTTATAACAGCTCAAATTACAATCTGAATGAATCGGAGGTACAGATTGTACATGTAACCTCCCCTTTTGCAAAACGAGTAGTACACATTTATTATTGTAGTCTTTTGCGCCACACGCTCTTAGATCAAGTAATACACATTTATTGCAGTTATATTCTGCATGCCATCCTTCGTGTACCTAGTTTTAAAGTGCTACTACGATGAATTTTTCCATATCCATTGTTTTACATTTTCGTTAATAGTACGACTTTTTAAGGTATCTTGCCAAATTTCAGTCCATTACAAACATTAGAAGTTGTCTTTTTTGTACTTTTATTTCCGAGAATTTACGGCCGCCATTAATTCTCCATGTTCCATGGCTTGATTGAGAATTTGAGAAAGTGACGTCATTTTCTCAATACCTCACGATTTGAAATTACAATAACAATAAGTACAGAAAATCGCACGAAGAAGAATAAAAGCTACTGACGTTATCCTCGTGCAATTTTCTGCACTTATTGTTATTATAATTTCAACCCGTGAGGTATTTTGAGAAAATGACATCATTTTCTCAAATTCTAAACCAGGCCTTGGAACAAGGAGAATTAATGGCAGCTGTAAACTCTCGGAAATAAAAGTCCAAAAAAGACAACTTCTAATGTTTGTAATGCACTGAAATTTGGCAAGATACCTGAAAAAGTCGTACTATTAACGAAAATACAAAAAAATGAATATCGAAAATTTCATCATAGTAGCACTTTAAGAACAAGTAATACACTTTTATTGAATCGTCAGCTGGTTTGAGTAGAGAAACTGCATCGCTGTTTTGTAAGAATCTTTCCATAATTTCTTCAATTTTGGGGAAAAGGTAGCCAAATTTTCTTAGAAAAGCAGCTCTAGCAATTAAGTAGCCAACACTTTTCATCGGCCGTCGGCATCTTTCCCTTATCCACTTACTAATTTCAAATAATAACCATTAAAAATAATTGTCAAAAGTTGCATTGTATATTATTATTTTCACCATGAAGGAGATTTTTTTTAGCTTCATATTTAAACAACACTACTGAAATTATGAGATCTTTTTTTTGACGCTCTAACAAAATCCCCCCCCCCCCCTGCACCTCCTTCCAAAGATGCCATTGTTTTAGGTAACCAAGAATACATGTAAATAGCTAAATGCCAGAGAGACGTATCTAATTTGCATTTTAAAATCAATAAAAACATGGAAGCAGAAACCAAGGGAATCCAAAAAAATTGAAAACTTCTGAATGGATGCCAAGTTCCAAACAAAATGGCTGACTTCTTTCTTCATGGACCACTAACCAGCACCCAGTTTTCTGAGTAGCCCACGTGACCAGTGCTTGACTCTCGTGCTCAAATAAATAAAACAATCCTCTCGTGACATAGTCCTGGCGTGTTCGCCACACAAAAATAGTTTTGCTGAAACATAGTTTATGACTACTATGAAGGCGGAAGTGTACCGAGTTTGCAATGAATGCAAAAAATATATCTTAGCTGGCCGCTCCATAGAAACTCCACAAGTATGTAGTTTAGTAAAACTTAGAACACAAAATCGTCGAGATTAAGTCGTACGTTTATGAAATAATGCTTAGCCAATATATAATAATTTCGCTCGGGTATACGTATGAGTGAGCCAGAAGTGAAACGAAAACTCTTACCTTCGCCAAGTACAAAGTTAGTAACGACAATGTGAGGAATTGAAGGTAGATTGGAAGGGCATAAAGAAGCCATCGTGGAAATGAATGAAAGCTGTTCGCTTTTAAAGTATCTTTGAAATAAAACGAGAACAGTGTAGTTCTAAGCGCTGCCCAAAACAGGTAGATGAACAAGAAAACACTCTGATACGACAATCGACGATGCTTGAAGTACAAAATGAGGCAAAGTTGCACTAAAATCATTAGAAAAAGTAGAGCGTATAATGCTGTGAAGACAATCGCTAAACTGAGATGAGCAGTACGTGAAATCGGAGGTAGAATCTCCGCCGGAGTTGTACCGTTGATGGCGAAAATCGTGATTGATTTGCCATAGTTCGGCTCAACGCTGGACCGATCGAAGAAAGGTTCCGATGTTGATATCAAGTCCTTTCGATGTTCTTCCATCATAATATATCCAGAGCAGTTTCTAACGCATCAAAATGCGTCAAAGTATCGCCAAAGTGCATCGAAAACATTATAAAAGCGTTTCCTTGTGCTGAAAAGTCACATGCAATCCAGCGATGTAAGTTTTCGTGGAAATTGAGCTCTGTCAAATGATTGATGTTTTCACTTTGAATCTCACTCTCGACCCCAGAGCTACTCCTTCGGGTTTGAACCTCGGACTGAGTAGCCCGCGTTTCGATGTACAGCGGCAGTTTCCCAAAGTTCTACGTCATCATTTCTCTCAGTTTTCTGTTTCCTTTCGAAGAAGTGTCGAAATTTCTGTCACGAATTTGCCTCGATTTTCGTCATCTTACGTCTTTCTTAAACATACAGTACTCTCAACTGAAGCAAATAGTTTTATTTGATAAGGGTATCACAATATGGCAAGATGTAAGAAGTGAAATGGGGGATAAAAACTCGCGGATGTAGTGGCCCCATGATCACTAGACGCCGCCGAACTCGGTCGAGCGGTGAAGACAGTGATCGAACTCGAGTGGAATTTTCAGGCGAAAACAACTTAAGCACAGCAGCAGTGGATATGACAACATGCAGAGATAGAACCTCGGAGTTTATCTCCGCTGTAAAATCGCTCCAATCTCGGCAGGTAGTGTTAAAATGTCCTTGTTTAAGTTGTCAGTTCATACTGTAATTTAAGCTGAAACGTACCTTGATAGTATTAACCAAACGTGCACAGCAAGCTTACTGACCGGTATCATTGAGTTCCTCTAACCTCTAGACTGATTTGTGGATTTATAGTTAAACGTATGTATTTCCCAAGTTTTACTGCATTCCGTGATATAATTATAACTCTTGTACATAAGCTTTGGACAGTGTCTGAGTTGAATTTTTCCCCACTGTACAGTGACTCGTATGTTAAAGTGCTCCTAACCCAAAAATATTTTGTAATTTAAAATGTAATAAAATTAATTTAATATACAATATTATTTTATTTTTATTCATTTATTCGTTTCAGGGAAATAATCTTACTGGTAAAAGACTGGACCATCAAAGGCCAAATGGACTTCAGAAAAGTCAATTTTTTGTCATTGCCAAGTAAGAACAAATTACATGTAGACCACTTCTTGCCTTGCATGATAATGTTCATTGAAACTTCCAGTAAGCCTTCATGTTCAGCTGGAAACACTTTAGATATATTCTTCACGTGAGCCTGTGGCCCATTACATGTAAGCCAGAGCTTATCCCAGTCTCCTTGGCATGGAAGAGACTTGAAGTATTTCCACTTCCCTCTAGATAGGATGCTAATGTTTCAATCACAGGGTAACCCCAGAATGAAGTGTCTTGCCCTGGCCCAGAACACAAGTAAAGCAAGTGTGAGCAAAGAATAAATAATATATGCAGGGACGTTTGACAACGTGTAGAATTTGGTGTATTTTGTAGTCACCATGTTCACGATGTGACCAAAAAAACAGCAGAAAGGGGATCTAGAATTATTGCAAGTAGGGGTGGAAATTTGTGTTTACATGTAATTTATAGAGGTTGCACACAAGAACCATCAGGGAACAGTATCAGCCAGGATAGTTGTTTGTTGTTCATCACATTCTGATATTAATATTTCTATAAATTTTGGTCATTTGATCATGCTTGCAATCGGCTTCATCCATACCAACTCAAGTTAGTGGCCTGACTGACAACCCCAGTCTAGACATTTTATGATCTCACCTGTGTTATTTTGGTTTGAACTATAACATACACTGGAGATAGCAAGTGGGCAGATCAAATTATTATTAACTGTATCTGTTCCCTTTTAATATTAAATTTTAGGCACATTGGAAAGGACATCAGTAACACTTTTTCAAAACTGGAAAAGCTTGCTATCTGTAGGTCTTATAATTATATATTCATATTGCTTATCACAATTATTGTGCACTGTATGCATAATAATTTTGTCTGTGCCGTACAAAAGTGCAACCTATAAACTATCTTTATTGATACAGGTATCATTGTTTTTCTTGAATAGCTAGTGAAAAGTGGTCAATCAATGAATAGTCAGACAAAAGAATTTAAAAATATATATACCAATTTAATTATTAGATGTGACTACATGTAAAAAAAAAAAAAAGGAAAGACAATGCTGGCCAGCAGTCTCATGCAGGGGCTCAATATTTTTACAGATCTCCTGTTGATGTCAAGCCATTTGCTTGCATTACCTTTCGCTAGCTGGGACATCGACCACTTTCCTGTTCCTGTGGGACAGCTCCCACGGGGATCTCAGGCACCTTCCCACACTCATCTATTGGTGATGAGTTTATTTTTTCAATTAAATGCCCCCAGCATTTACATTGTACACATATTTTAAACTTGACCTGCTACATGTAGAACCAGCCTTTACTTGGCTGCGACATGCCCGATTTTTATTAAGCAAGGGTTTTTATGACAGGGATATACATGTACATTGCCACAGATTGTCCCTAAAGCATATTGTACCTCAAATGTTTAACGGCCTTGTTAACAAAGTGCGTCTTGGAGACCCGATGTTCATTCCGGATGCAGTGTTTAATTAAGGATACAATGTATGTGGGAAATGTAGTATTCTATAATAATGTTTAGTTTTCTACAGTACACATGTATTAACAACTGTGCTTTGCTATGCTAGTGGCCAAGAAAAAATCATTGTTTGATGACAGACCCATGGAAATTCAAGAGCTGACTTATATAATTAAGCAGGTAAATTGTCTCACTGTTTTACATGTACTTTCACATATTAGGTGCATGTACAACTGTGACTTGAAGCAGTTTGTTGTATTTATAATTTTTATAAGAACATAAAAAACCTTTCATGTAGTAACAATGTTTTATTCATTACTTATTTCTTTAGTCATGATTGTAGATTGAAGTATGTAAATTATGATGCAAATTAATGTGATTTTTGTATCAAAGACAAAGAAAACAATTGCTACAATGATGGTCAACTGTTTAGATTTGTGAGAGAGATTTGTGACAGGTTATGAGCAAATGACCAAGCTGAATAGCATGCTTAAACATTATACCTTAAGGACGTTCACGCAAAAAATTTCTACCATTGATTTTTTTTCTGAAACTCACCAGTGTAAGATAATGAGTAACTGATGTCAGAAATGCAAAAAAAATTGGGGGTCACCGACTTCGTTTTGGAAATAACATGCCCAGAAGAACACCCTAAATCTGAAAAATTGCGCTTCGTTAGCGAATACGGCCACAGTGTCTGTAAGCACAAAAATATTGCAAATAAATCTTTGAAATGAACGTGTCTCTGACAAATCTTGTTTAAAAGGACCCATAAAGTGAATTTATTCAATTGGTGTGGTTCCTTAAAGAAAAAATTCGCATTTAGCGACCACATTTGCACTCGCCTAACAGCCGCAAGATGGCAGGATTCGATGTCCTGTGGGCAGAAAACCTTAACATTTTTAAACTTCCCACATTGATTTTTTGTTCATTTTTTGACAATCTGCCGAGAATTGTAGATAAAATCAGTTCATAGAAAAAAAAAGAAGGGGTCTCCGACCATTTAAGAGAGTAAACTACCAGTAAAGCTACAAAATGGTTTCTGGCCCTTTGTTTTTTCTCAGCGCGCACTTGATTGATGACGTGGCATGACGAATTCTGTGCACAGTAACGATGCTCAGAAACAATTAGCGCGGCAAATTTGAATTTGAAGTATATGACTGTATACTTCCCAGATTTGTGATTTGAACTGAATGCAAGTTAATTAAATGCATATATTATATAATTTTACGTAAAAGAATAGGCTTTGTCAATAATTTAACTATAAAACATTGCACATCACGGTTAAAAACTGTTAAGACGGAATCCGTTAAGACTTCGAGCATTTATTGGACAAAATTATGTACCAAAATTATTTACACCTGATTGTAAGCTTTTGTGTTACTACTTCAAATATATTATGTTTATTAAGGAGATAAAACCTGGGCTAAATACCCAGAAGGACTCAGTTCGTGCTAAATTGTTTATGTGACACTGCATGCAAATATTTCTCGCATTTAAAAGTGCTTTATTTTATTCTCTAAGGATTTGTTTTGTACATTTATATTAAAAAACCTTTTCATATTAATTTTGACTTGAAAATGACATTGAGTAAACATTGAAACGTCGCCGCTTTTTAACCGTGATGGTTTTAACTTTTGTCCTATCGCAATGTTTTATAGTTAATATATAATTTTAATAATTAAATTTACCTCGTGATAAAATAATCATTATAAAATAATCATTATAAATTATTGACTTGGTGTTGCAGGACATTAATAGTCTAAACCAACAAATTGCTCAATTACAAGAGGTACTGTACAGTATGTAACTTGTTTTGTTTTCATGGTTAGCATTCGGCTATTAAGTGTACAGACTGTATACATGTATATAGTTTAGTATCAGCATTGAGCACTTTAAAGTGGGTTCAAGGCTGTCTTGTTTTTGTAGAAGCAATGACAAAAAGGGATTAAAAAATGAATTCAAATAAAAATAAATGCAAGTATGCATTTTTCCTGATGTGTTGTCCATGCACACATACTGTGTGTGATAGCATTTCAGTTTGCTGACTAGTGGTTTCATCTGTTTCCTTTTTTTTTAATCTAAACAACAAATCACCAAAATGCAAAACTTTGAGTTGCAAAAAAATCCATTTAATAATTAAGGTAAAATGTATGATGTAACAGGTCAAATTTAAATTCAGGTTAACTTTTTAACCTAGTAGGTGCTTTTTTTACTTTTCTCTTTGGGATGTAAGTGGGAGGGAGAAGGAAGGTTGAGTAGAGGGTAAAAGGATGACAGGTAGAAGGGGAGGGTCTAATGACTTTTTTACAATCCCAGGAAATGAATATAATTTCATAACTGCATGTACATGTATCATGGTGTGTTTGTCTCAGCTTGTGAGGTCCAAGGCCAGTTCACAAGGGAAGCATTTGCAGACTCACTCCAGTACAGTGGTGCTTTCACTTCAGGTTTGTGAAATGACTTCAAGTGTCAAAGTATTTCAAACTTTAAGACCCCCTTTGCACAAGACTTCCTTTCACCTGCCAATTACATGTATGCCTTAAAATCAAGCCAAGAAAGGACCAAGGGAAAATGCAAACAAACAAACATAAAGGATAGAAGAGTGTGGAAGGAAAACTAAAATGTAATTCCTTTTAATTATATTTTTTTATATATGGTGTTGACTTTGGAGATTTCTCGCAAGAAGAAAAAAATAAACAGTTCACTCAAACTTTCGCTCAAAATTTCCTTTGACCGAGTTTTGAAAAAATTGATTACATTATATAACCAGATCATACACATATTTCAGTGATAACTTGTTTCTTTTCAAATTGGCAAAATGTTGCTTACCTACCATCTGAAAGTGTTACTGTACTTTTTAATAATTTAATGCTTTTTTGCAGTCAAAATTGGCAAGAATGTCAAAAGACTTCAAAGGTGTCCTGGAAGTAAGGACAGAGGTAGGTAAAATGCCCATCTGTGGTTGATTTGATGTTTCTAAATGTGATGATCTATTTGTTGCATTGAAACAATTGCAAATGCACTATTCACTAGCTAAAACCATAACCAGTAATTCTTGGTTTTAGTTGTTTGACTGTGCATGTGCATCAGAATTTCTGATTGAAATGAACATGTTTGTAACAACCAATCAGATTGGGCTGCCTTTTTAGCGGGCTTTCAGTCTGGCCCAGACGTCTCCCTTCTTGGGGGACCTGATTGACCTGCAGTTGTATTATTTGAGTGTCAGTTTACAGTAGGTACTACTGGTACATATAATCATGTGCATTTTGGTAAGGTTAAGTCTGCGTACGAGCCTAGTGACCCATCAGGCTGCAGCTTATCCTGGGTTTCCTTTGCATGAAGCAACAGAGAGTATTTCTACTCCCCCCCTGGATGGGATGTTAGTCCATCACAGGATTGCCACATCATGTCGCTGGTATCCATTTATACACGTGGTGGAGAGAAGCACTGTGAGGGTAAAGTGTCTTGCCCAAAAACACAACGCAGTGCCTCAACCGGGGCTCAAACCCGGACCATCCAATCCGGAAACCAGTGCACTAACCATTAGGCCAACCTGTCTCCCACATGTGCATTTTGGTAGTTGAATGAAAATTGAATGGTTATATTAAACGACTATCTTTGACAGAATCTCAAACAGCAGAAGGAGAGAAGAGAGCAGTTCTCTCAAGGAAGTGCAGTGGACAGTCTACACCCAGCCTCGATACCAGGCTCTGTCTTGCAAAGATCCAATGCAGGCAGGGGCATGGGGCAAAGTGGTGATGCTGCAGTGGCGATAGACATGGATCATGTGGATTCAAGACCGCCAATGAATGACATGAGCCAGATGCAGCTGGTTGAACAGCAGGTTAGAGATAGGCTGATTTCCATCTGCAGCTCCCTGCCACCTCTTCCTCCTAAAAAAGTTGGGGGTTGAAATCCAGGCCCGTTTTCCCAAATAGCAGCTGGTAATGGACCTTTTCCGATTTTTTTTTCCTGTCAGTGTCGAAGTGAATCTTCATGCTGAAATGTTCATATACAAATAAATTTTACCTGCATGTTAATTTGCATGCAAATCAAGTCCATTTTCTATGAATAGTTGAGCAACAGGACTGGTCATGAGACAGAGGCAAAGGTGTATTATGGGCAATGCGAAAATGGTCAATAGTAAATCAGAAATAAGCGATCTCTTGTTCTGTTGTCACCAGGATGAGTACATTCAAAGCCGGGCTTCCGCCATGGAGAACATTGAGTCAACAATTGTAGAACTTGGCAGCATATTTCAAGAGCTCGCTCACATGGTTAAGGAGCAGGAGGAGCAGATCGAAAGGTTTGCAAAGCAGATATGTACAAATGTAGCTTCGTTTTTCCTACTTTGTACAATACATGAGCCCTGACCCAAAACTGGAGCGGTCATGACCGGATGTAGACACAACACTGACCCCCAGTCCATGGACTACCCTACCCCTTAAATCCTAAAAAAATTCATAGTCCATTTTCAAATGGACTACCCTACTAGAGTTTTTAGGGGTAGGGTAGTCCATTTGGGTAGTCCATTTGGGTAGTCCATCGGGGTAGTCCATGGACTGGGGGTCAGTGTTATGTCTACATCCGTCATAACCATTGTTATGAAACTTAAACGAAAGAATGCATATTTGGCCGCTGACGACACACGGAAAAAATACAATGAACCAATCAAAATCCGACTGACGAACTTGTGCAGCCGGTGTCAAGCGCGGGAAGACAAATAACTAGTGCCACGCCAATGCAAAGTGCGGGAAAATAGGCAGTGAGTGGCAAGCGCGGGAAAACTGGAGTGCAGGCCATGTCACTGGCCAGTCGACCAAGGCAAATCCATTGTCCCAGTTATTTTAGCACACTGCCAAGTTGCAAGAAAATCTATTTGAAAGCCTTCTAATGCCTTGTCGTTTGTGATTTGTCTGTGTTTAGGATTGATGCCAATGTGGAAACAACTGAGCTGAATGTGGAAGCAGCTCATGGTGAACTGTTGAAGTATTTCCAATCAGTCACATCCAACAGATGGTTAATTATCAAAATATTCTGCGTTCTCATCGTGTTCTTCATCATTTTCGTAGTCTTCATGGCTTGAAGTTCGCGCACCATTAATGAATTAGCCCCTAATGTAATGAGCCGTTCGTTTACGAAGTTTTTAATTCACTTTTAAATCTCATTTGTGGATTCTATTTGATTTGGCCAATGTGGGCGGAGAAATCTAGCAATTGCCATGGCAGCTGCTCTCGCACATTTCCTTTGGTCAAATCAAAAGGAACCCAACCAAAAGCTCGAGGTCAATCAAAAACTTCGTCGCGTCGTAACGGCATGGGAACTCTGTTAAAGGAGCTGGAATGGAGGAAAGATTGTATAGACTTTCAGTAAGGATTGTAATACTCTCTAACAAGGACCCGACGTCTTTTGATACACCTGCTTGTATCAGGGAATTAATTGGATTGTTCACGTCGGGCAGTCAGCGTACCACGTGATGCAAGCAGGTGTTTACTTTGGCATACGAGTTGTCTTGTAGTAGATTGGGGGCAAACAAGGTGTATTATGGGTAATTGGAAAATGGTCGATGATAATTGGTAACCATGTCAATAGAGAGGGGAGGGAGAGATTTGCGATAAGATATGTCAATTTCTCACTGTAACATTAGCTAGTGCTTTAGTTGTATTGATTTGACATGTCTTGAAATAAATCGTGTTCACGTCGTAAAGGGTAAATTCAATCGATGTAACTGAAGTTCCGGTGGCCCACTTGGATGGTCACACAACACTTGTCTGCGTGACGAACCAAATAAAGACCGCGGCTGCGTAGTCGAGGAAAGGGAGTTTGTCTGAAAGGAAACAAGGTGTCGACTTTGTGGACTCGTAATGCTCGCACGAAGAAATTAAATGCAGCGGCCTTGTAGCTTGGTCCCTACTCACCCCGTCACTCAATTAAAAAAGTGTTTTTTTTTCCTCGACCTTGATATGTTATATTCCCAAGCCCGCTCCTGTCATCATCTTTACCGCATCATCGCGTTGCTAGGAACATAAAATTAGATCATACCTTCAATCCTACCAGTTGAGCGTGACTGGAGTATTGAAATGGAAGTCAATGGTGGGTCTTCAATAGGAGACCCCGGGACAGTTAGTCAGGGCGAAACGAAGTAAACGGAGATGCAAAATAGGTGCGAACGAAAGTTTACAAGAATTAAAAAATTTTGCGGCCAGTCAGAGGTAAGCGCCCATGAGGGACGCCTGTCCCTCCAACCATATACAAAGGTTTATTAAAGAAATTTCAAGAGTGTACTACTACTTTTGGTTTAACCCAGTAACAATCATTTTAATAAACATACTGATGTTTCAATGCTCTTTCCGGTGACAGGTTTAATTTTGCGATTCAGTTGGTTTTAAATTTTCGTACCCAGTCCCCTTCTCGTTTAGTAAATGTCTAATTAAGACTGGGGCCCACAAGGCGAAGCTGATTTCCCTTTCGCAAGCGGTCGATGCTATAATTGGTAACCCCGTTTTTTTATTCGA
>OX393565.1:23530287-23600287 GCA_947652115.1 Blastomussa wellsi
ATTGAGTTCGTACGTACGAGTATAGAGTATTTTCACATACGTTACAAGTAGCCATATTGGACTGCTGAAACAAAAGATGATATTATCATAACAATAGGGTTCAATTCCCGGAGGATTGTTTTGGGACGCCAATATGGCTGCCGTTTCTTTGTTTTGAGACACCAATATGGCCGCCGTGACGTTATGTGAAAACACTCTACAGTTCCTCTCTTGGGAAGGAAAACAATTAAGGTCAAGGGAGTCAGATTAGTTTGGGAGCTCGGTTCCTGCGTCATGCTGTTCCTTGATTTCGACTGTTTCAATGAAATAATTGCCAACAACTCAATAAAGAAAAACTTATTTATTTTGGAAGATACCAAAAAATAGGACTCTCTTTTTTAATTGATAAGCAAATAAGATTTTGGTTCTTTGTAAATGGTTTCAATAATTAGGACGCGGTTGATTTATCAGGATATCTGAAACTAACTGAAATTTTCGTCGGGAAATGGTTGCAACGATCCTTTTCCGAAACCTATTGCCCTAATCTTAAAATTACTTGTCGTGAGCAAATAACGTATTGATCTTAGGTTTTCTGTGCTATTGTGGAATCTTTGATTACAATAATTATTTGCCTCGTGATCATCAGCATATATAAACCCATCAGTTTCTGATCGAGCTACAACAATACCAGTTCTGAATATTAAAAAAATGGCGCATTTGGCAAAGAAGTCAAGGGCTTATTAGAAATGAGGTTGGGCGGGCAGATTAGCATGGACACAAACGAATAACAAATGCAGGAGGTCTATTTGGCTGCAGGCGAACATTTTGACTTCCGTTTAAGATTTAGTTGTTCTGTTTTTGTTCTCAAACAGTCAATAAAAAAATCAATTTTTTGAAAGTCCTATGTCCCCATTTCCGTCCCAAGAGCCTATTGTTCCTATGCACGAGGAACAATTGGCTCTGGGGACACATAATTTGATTCGCTGAAATCAAACAAAGGGAGTCCAATCACATTTGCCGTTTTAAGTAGATGTGATTGGACTCCCTTTGTTAAATTTCAGCGATTTCCTCGTGCACAGGCCCAGCCGGTTAAGAGGGACAAGGGCTCTGGGGGCGAGAATGCTATGTACCCAGAGCAGTCCCCAGAGCAGTCCCCAGAGCTTCCCCAGAGCCCTTTGTTTTTCGTGCCAAGGGCCGGGAATGCGCAAAGTGTTACCCATTGTCCAGTTTCCTATCACTAAGTACGCTTTCTAGACTTTGCACACACAAAGATGACGTGTTAGGTGTACCTTGAGTACTTTGTTTGCACCAACTGAACCCTACTGATATTGCAACTAGACAGATAAACACTTTGTTTACCGAAAATACAAATCAAAATATACATAAATAAATTTATGCCTTGATCAAATTGTCAGCCACATTTTGTTAATTGTTACAAGTTTTGTGTTGAAGACTTTTCGGTCACAAGAGAGTATGTTTTGGTTTTGGAAATTTTGAAATTGATCATGTAAAATTTGTCAACGTCACAAGTCAGTCACGTGAATTCCTAATTACGCTGTTATGCTTCATAATCTTTCAACCTGACGCTTGGCGACCACATGCGGCTACGTTGCGTAACAATTTAAAATTTGTATAACAACTTTGCAAACATGTCGCAAATGTCAGTTTAGTCGTTTGAAACTAAGGTGCGCGATACAAAAAAATAAACTGAGATGTCTATCGTGACAAAGGCACTTATTCAGGCAAGAAATGAACAATCAAACCGACACTGCTGAATCATTTGCAATGAATAATTTATATCGGCCTCTTCAAAATTCAGTTTCCCACGCACCAAAGACAGCGAAGGAAACTATCTGACGTTGAAGCCAATTTGTGGTCGTCATTGAACTGGCTTTCTTCACAATGCTTTGACAAAGGCGTTGTAAAACAATGTAAACCACTAGCTTTAATAACAAGGCCGATGCTTTGTTCATTTAATAACGAAGTGACAAGATTGTTGTGAACACTGCCTGTAAACAGGTGAGAATAATCGACCAGCTACCGAGAGCCAGTCCGCCTGCTGAGTTTTGTCGATTGGGGTCGGGTTAACATTGAATCGGAACAGGTGTATTCGATGAGCCGGTCTTCAGCTCCGAGCTTTTGGAACTCGAGGTAGACTTGTATTTCTGAGTTTATAACGGCAGTTTTTTGTAGGAAACAAATATTTGCCGCCGGGTGACTTTTCAATATTTGGTTTTCTAATTACTTAATTATTACGTCGTTGGATTATCGCAATGGAGTTAAAGAACGAAACTTCAGCAACGGTTTCTTCCACGACCAGTCTTGACAACTCTATAACAGAATACGTTGTGGACAAGCTTCCTCACTCGGTACACTTATTCGGATTTGCAGTATATGTGGCGCTACTAGTGTTAGCTTTGATCGTGGACTCAGTCATATTATTTGTGTTCTGTCGAGTGAAAGAACTGCGAAATGTGACTAACAATTTACTCTGCAACATGGTTGCGGCGGACTTGCTATTGGCATTGCAAACTCCTCTGGAGGGACTGGCAATCAAGAACGATAACTGGACTTCGGGAAATGTCCTATGCAAAGTCCACAGATTTTTACTGTATACGTTTTACTACGTGGTCATAATAAGCCTCACGATCGTAAGCATCGAAAGGTACTATGCGATATGCCTACCCATGCGGTTCAAGAGTCTTAATATCAAGTCTTGGATACTTATACTCGCGTCCTGGATTGCAGCTTGCATTTTGGCCCTACCGCAAATTTTCGTGAGCTCAACTGTCACGTCGTATGACCGGCAACTCTGTATGGAAGAACGACCAGATGACTACTTAATAGTTTTTCTTTGTTATCACGTACCGATATTTATTTTTTTATATCTTATACCACTTGTGATTTTGACCGTAACGTACGCTAGAGTTTCGAGGAAACTGCACCAACTTGTGCAGAGGTTTCGTTCGCAATCACGATTTGACATTTGCGGCGCCATGCGAATGAGAAGAAGTATCATAAGAATGCTTCTAGTCGTCGTTGTAGTGTTTGTCGTTTGTTTAACGCCACTGACAATTCTTGAACTGTTGCATGTGACGCCTCTTACGAGACAACACGACCAGTTCGGTATTCTCGTTGTTTCTGTGGAAATGTTAGCCTTTTCGCATGCGTTATTTAACCCTTTAGTAAGTTCGTTTATGAGCAAAGAATTCAGGAAGGCTGCAAAACAGGCTTTTCGCTGTTCGCGAAGCCTGAAGGGTAGTTATTGCTTGTTCAAACGCAAGGAAAAGGACAATAACAATTGCAAGCTGGAACAACTGAAGCAAAACGAAGCCATTGGAGCTGGCAACGAGAAGAAATTGTGGTTAAACAATCAAAGCCGGGACCAATCTGGTGACGTCTTGAAAAAGGAAGGCATTCTTAACAAAGGATTTGTGCTAAGGCTGAATAATTTAGAACGAGCGGAAAGTTTTGTGACTGAAATGACTGATGTACCTAAGGAAGAAGATCATGACGCTATTTAGTGGCAACAAGTCAACAAATGAAAGAGGACAAGGCATATACCTTTTCAGCTTTAAATCGAGATCCAGAACGCTAATCGATCAATTTCTGTGTTAATTTTTGATACTTAAAACTCCTTATAACATAACCTCCCCTTGGTATTAGAGAAAACATTTGAAATGTTGAATGCTTTGTGAAAAATCGCGTTTTCTATGAGCGAATAGTCAACGAGGCGCTGCCGAGATGACTATCGCTCATAGAAAACGAGGGCGAGTAGTCTAGTTGTTTTAGTAGAAACTCTTCTTGCCTTCAAAGAGCATCGCGCGTGCGATCGTTTTCTATCGGCGAATAGAAAACACTCGGAGAACCAATCAGTTTCAAGGATTTCCAATAGAACACAGCTGAGTTTCTACTAATGCAATGTTATGCATCAGTCAAGTTCAGAAATGCCCATTCCCCCGGGGAATAGTTGGGCATATTTTTTCCCGGAGCTCGGACATAAGTCTTCCACCAAATTATTTCGGGGCATATTACCGTTGCTGTAACGACCAGTTACTCGATTAATTCAATAAGTTTCTATTGTAATAGAACGTCACTGAGATAGGAGATAATGGACGCTAGACTGTTTTTACACTATTTAGAACTACCTAAGATTTGATTTGCTCTGAATTACGTAAAACTTTGGTGAAAGTAAGACGAGTGATGTGGAAATAATTAAAATATTTGAGCCACAACTCCAGGGGTATTTGATCAACTTGTTTGTCCGGGAGTGGGACATTAAATTTGCCAGTTTGTTAAGAAAAAATGTACTACTATTCCATGTCGTCCCGGGGTGACATGGGAATTGTCTGATGTATTAGTTCATTTCATTGAGCTAAAGTATTTTACGCCAGAATCTCACCAAAAAGCAATTTTTAATCTATTTATAGCCGTGTAGAGAATTGCACGAGGGCTCATCGATAAGTATTAAAGACGAAGGACTTTATGGAAAGTCTAACGCAGAGATCGCGGTTTCGAATCCCGTTGCAGCCTAATTTTGTTTTCATACTTTCTTAATTTCCAATTGCTTGTACATTATAAAATTAACTTCAATGATTTTTCGTCTCAATTACATCTACATCCACAGTTCATGTATGAGCTTCGTATAATTTACATCAAGTAAGTGGGTTTTTCGAGGCAGGTATTTTTTGCAGGTCACATTCCACAGATCACAGTTACAGGTCACCAGAATTGTGCACCCAAACGAAATATGTTTTTACTGAAGGTATACTTAGCACTGTTTAGACTGTTTTTATACTGTTTTTTGGCAAAATATCGTGTGACCTGTAACTGTAACCTGTGGACTGTGACCTGCAAAAAATACCTGCGGGTTTGTTGGTAGAGATTTGGTAAGCCTGACGTATCACTTTCGAATTCAATCAAACGAAATCAAACTCAATAGCAAATGATATGTTTACGATATGCTTAGCCATGTTTATTTCAAACACCTTCTTTAATTAATATTAAACAGGTCCTTTGTTCCGCTGCGTGGTTTTTATATAGCAATGAAGTTTCGCCTCTTTTTCATCCCTTCATCTTCCAAATCATCGCAATTAATCTGCTTGGCTGCCCGGCACAAATCTCGCTGGACCCTCTCAAGCTAAAATCAGATAGAGAAATAAAATACCAAAACATTGCCGGTTAAAATTAGTCTGAACCACCTAAGAAAAAAGATGGCGGCTGTACATTTTACCACAATATCTTGCGACCCTATATACAGGGTATATAGAAAGCCACAATCTAACGAAATTTGTTCTGCAGTAACAAAATCGTTCTTAATGACTTTGAAACTTTACGGGATTTTTTGCGTTTTTATAAAGTTAGCGTTTTTAGGGTTTTCGCGCGCAAAGAATTAATAAGTAAACGTAGGTTAGCACTCCACCATATGTCAAACTGACATTCTTCTTTCACTTCCAATTACATAAAGAGAATCTCGTTTCAGACTCTCGTTTCATTATAAAAAATTTTTTCTTATAAAATTCTTTTTTTTTTGTCGGACCCCGAGAGTTGAACCCAAGTCAGTGATAGCTCACTAACCACTACACCAACCGGGTGCTGGCTCCCAGAACCCAATTTTTTTAACTATATATACTGTAAGCATAAATATATACAAATTATTGTGTCGCCCTAACCACCAGATGAAAACTAACCGCAAGCAAACCGGAGTGGAACTAACCACAAGCAAACGGGAGTGGAACTAACAACTAACCGCAAGAAAACGGGAGTGGAACTAACCGCAAGCAAACGGGAGTGGAACTAACCGCAAGCAAACCAGAGTGGAACTAACCGAAAGCAAACCAGAGTGGAACTAACCGCAAGCATAGTCAATAGAGTAACTCTCCTTATGTAAGGATCACTAAAGTGTCTGTCATTTTGATATATAGACCTCCTTATGTAAGGATCAATTAAGTGTCACTAAGAGGAAATGTTATTTTGACATATGGAGACGACTGTTAACCGTAAACGTACCAGTCGCCATCTTTGTATTTACTGTCGGATTGTGCAGGCGGTGAGGCCGTGTTTTTGAGTGTCGTGAAGACAGAGTTGCAATAAGGAGACACCAAACAGTCGACAAACGTTCCGATGAAGTGTATATATTAAAACGAACGAGTGTGTTACAAAATGCTATAGAAAGCAACCATGAAAGCTAGAGTACCATGTGTTTCACACGTGGGATCGACGCGAGCCTAATTGCGATAACAGAAACCGCTAACCGCAATAACAACAACAACTTCTAAATTAACACAAAACGCTGAGAAACACACCAAACTTAAAATGTTCAGTTCTTATTCTTAGACCTCTTCAACAAGGAGTGTTGGATTTGAAATCTAGAGGTCATTGGCTGCAATCCTACAATACCACCAGTAGCTGTACTGTCACGTTGTTTGTAAAATGATGTTTGAGTTTTTTCTGTTTTTAGAAAGGGAGAAGAATAAATGACTGCGTTGGGACACTACCCAAAAAATCTGACTCCACTCTCACTTACACAGTGATAAATATATAGATAACGCAGATACAGACAACGAGAATACAGGTAACGAGAAATGAATAAATAAAAATGAATAAAGATACAGATACTATATATTGCTACTGGAATATCTTCTGTACCTCCCTCTTCCTTCCAATCGGAGTTTGCGAAACTGGCGGCCAAAAGCCATTGGTGGAAGCTAGAGAGGGGTGCGGCAGTATGATTACAGTATAGTCACGCATAGTCACGTGACTGATGGCTTTAACACGTGGAGTTTACAAATGTGCATATTTTCAACAATTCTTATTTCCATGTTGTGCCACTATCTTCTCGGAATAGGCAAAATTATTTGACATTTTAACTTGTTTTGACGCAAAGGCGGATGCTGTGAAGGTTCTCATTCTAATTATTATAACAATATTATTTTAGAGCTATTATCAAACTTATTTCTTTTTGTAGAATCCCTTATGTCCATGCACTGAGTGTCAGAAACTGGAACTACAGTTGCTCTTTTTCTTCTTTCCAATACGTCTTACAATATTTCTCTTTGTATTAATATTACTTGTGTACATAAAATGTTCGCTTTAGGATAAGGGTACGGTGTCTGTATTATATTCTTCTGTACTTAGTTCCCTTTTCGCTAACCAGCTAAATGCGTTTCTATTTTCTAGCCTCGCAGATATGGTGTTGTAATTGACATTGAAGCGACAATTTGTCTTACTCTTAAGGCCATCCCAGTAAAATGTTTTGTTTCCCATCGCCCGACCGACCCATTTTTTTTGAAAAGTAAAAAAAATCCACATTCACTAGTCAAAGAAGCAAGTACTTTAATTAATTTACAAGCACGCGATCTTGTTTTATCAAAAAAAAAAAAATGTATGATGTGATATCCTTCTAGCCCGGCCTTCTCTGGAACCCAGACCCCTTCAAGTGTTCATTCTATTTTCATTTTTTTTTTGCCCGACCGACCGACCCACCATCACAAGAGACGGGCGATGGGAAACGAAACATTTTATTGGGATGGCCTAAAATAAATCTGGAACGTTCGGCTGAGATCGAAACTTTATTTCTGGAATATTAAATGCTAACTTAAATCATTAGATATTTACTGTACCTCTCTCTTTCGTCCTATGGGAGGCAAGGGAGGTGAAAGGCCTTCTGTAAAAGCGAAAGTTAGGCCAATGACAAGCACGAAGAGGAAAGCAAATTTCTCCTGCATGTTTCCACCTCTGTTTCTCCGTACGATTCTTTCTCAACGCAAGCTCCATTATATAGTTTCTGTTAGCTTTGGCTTTGCCGCCCTTTTAACTAACGCGGAACACTATTCTGTCGAACTGTCAATTTCATTACCGCTGCAATCGTACGTTTTTCTTTGGTGTCTCCTTTCTCAATTTGTGAGTGAACAAAAGCTGTTCTTGATAGACAAGATAATGAGAGCATTTAAAATTTATTTCTATATCTGTCACATGCATGCAAGGAAAGCCGGCCCCCGTGTTTACATAAGGGCGTTGAATCGACGATTATATAGACTGTTAATGTAAGTGTGTTTCAATATGCTTCACAGGCAGAGCTATCATGGTTACTCCACGAACGGAGTTCAAGAAAATTAATAAAAGACACACCGAAGGCTCATGGATTATAATCTTTTCCCACTCGCATCTTGCGATCAACAAGACATATTCTTAGCCACCCCCTATCTGTACTAATCAACAAGTCGGTTGAACGTGGAATATATCCCTCTAAATTAAAACTTGCTAAAGTTATCCTAATACACAAAAGTAATAATGAATCTGAGCCATCCAGGCTGGTCCGGGTTAGAGCCTCTGGCCGGGGTACTGCGTTGTGTTCTTGGGCAAGACACTTTACTCGCACAGTGTCTCTCTTCACCCAGGTGTATAAATGGGTACCGGCGAATTTACTGCTGGGGGTAACCCATCCCATCCAGGGGGAGTAGAAATACTCTCTGTCGCTTCATGCTACAGAAACCGGGATAAGCTCCGGCCTGATGGGCCACTAGGCCCGAATACAGACCTTACCTTTTTATTCAAATTCTAACTACGTTATTTTTCGACCAAGACAAAATATGTCAAATACGAAGTTAAGTTAAAAATATTCAATCATCATACCAACTCTTACACGTCTTTGGAACGTAAAAGTTATGTTAAATATTTAGGCGTGCGTATTGATGAGAACTTCTCCTGGAAACATCATATTTTACACATAGCCTATAAAATAAGCACATCGATTGATATTATTGCTAGGCTAAGACATTTCGTACCACTCAACACTTCACAACATATATACAGACCACTGACTCAACCCTATTTATTATATTGTATAACAGCGTTTGGCCGACCAGACAAAATCCACAGAAAGAAAATCCTACGTCTTCAGAAACGTGCCCTTCGCCTCATGTCTTTTTTGTGATTACAAAACTCACGCAGTACCCCTCTTCCAGTCTGCTACCTTTAGATCTTCTTTACTTCAAGCCAGTTGCCATCTTAATGCATGGCGTCTCAAATTACACATCGCCACCTCATATAAGTAATTTATTTAATTACCAATATAATATTCATTCACATAACACAATATCATCAGCAAGAGGTAACTTCTTTCTCGAATACTCTAGATAAGATAAGCAAAACATCTCATTTTAAAGGAACGGTGCTAGAATCTGGAATAACTTGTCTAACGAAATTCGTCAAATGCCTAAAATGAAATTTAAATGCAACATTCACAATATGCTCCTTCAGAAATTCTCGGAGGCAAATGAGTGTATTGATCTACTGGATTTGAATATGCCTGGAAAGCTGATCTCATTATATATATCTGCATTATCCTCCCAGCTTCTCATGTAATCTGTCTAATTCTCCGGTGAATATTTGTTTTCCCTAAATACTGGTCAATATTCAATTATTATTATTATTTTTATTTTATTTTTCGATAAAACTTTGTGATATCAATTGTTGGTTCTGTAAGATTATTTTAATGTAATTCTACTTAGTATTAGTATCGTTGTATTCTATTTTGTCTTGTATGTTAATTCTATGCGTCAAGACACTGCTCGCCTCGAATAGCTCTGGCTAACTGCGAGCAGTGGTACATCACATTTTGTATCTTTCAATTCTCTTAATAAACTTGAATTTTTCTTTGTAATTCTTTTTTTTACTTAAATGCTATCATTAATGTGTGGTTGAAGTTAAAAAAAATTGTTGGGTCAATGCCGCGGTCTCTATTTTTCAGGATTATTCTTTAAAAATGATACGTGCCGTCAATTCCGGTTTCTTTTTTTCTCTGGAAGCTGGATCTATTTGATATATTTTCTTTCGCACAGTATTTCAGCTGAATTTGCTAATCGATAAATTATCAGAGCAACCTTGGAAATTTGATTCGGTTAATTTGTTGTCGCAGTACAGTTCTAATTATAATTGGCCTCACTTTAAAGCTGGGATCGATACCTCTTGTTTTAAAGGTATTTTGCATTTTTAAAAATGTTTGCGCTATTTGAACGCTTTCTGTAGCAAATCTAAGTAATAAAACTGGGATATAGTAAACATTTCATTTTCTTATCACCAGTAATCAGCTTTGCGAGTTTATGCTCGCTGATGTCAGTATACACCTTAAAGTTATTGACACCTATAGACGAACTGGTGGTACTCTACATAGGTCAAGTCCAAAGACTTCTGTCTCCGACATATGAGCTTTCCTTTTAAAAGCTTTTTATCAATTACTCCTTATAAATACTCTGAAAAATCTAAGTGAATCTTAATGGCATTAAGATAATGTCGTATAATGTCTCATATCGACTAAAATACACCTTTACATATAAATGCGTGAGATCGTTTTTGGTTACGTACGGTTCATACAAAGGCTGGAGATCTTATCAAGCTATACAGGCCTTTTCGAAGAATAGTCCCTACGTTTTTCTTAACCAAGAATGTTGAGAATAGCAAGGACTCGAACTGAAATTGGTTACGATCGAGAAACAACAGCAACAATATTTTTATTACGTTCTTAATAAAGTTTTAATCGCCTGGCTTCGCAGGTAGCAGCGCTAATCGAGGCGGGCCAGGATAATTCGAGAAAAAAAGAAAATACAAACTAAAGATTTACACATTAATAAAATGAAAATAAATAAAAATAAATACGGAAAGAGAAGGTGTCTACAGAAGCAGCTATGCAATTAATTGAGGTTGGCAATTATGAGAGGTAGATAAATAAGACAAGAATGAATAACTTAAGATAGGCCAAAAGGACAAAAAAAGTAGCTACTAAGAGTATTGCTAACTTTTGAGATAATAGATTTTCATTCTTCGAACGAGTCTTCAGAATGTAATATATTAGACAAGATCATACTAATTCCTTTTAAATATTAGTCCTGGTAGTATTCGGAGCTTATTTGGTATCTCGTTCCACAGTTTTGCCACCAATTCATTCAATTTCAAGTTTTGATTTTTGAATATAAAAGTTGTTAGAAGCTGGTGATCGTGTATTGCGGTGGGGATAACAGACCCTTTAATGTGATTGCTAAATTCACCCCGATAATTTGAAACTTTGACCTCTATATTTTCTGTACACGTATTTCCAATTATATATAGATGTGCCATTTCAGGGCCGATGTAGCTTTTAGAACAGTCGTTCTTATCACTTTCAGTAAGTTCGCCATGTCCTAAAGCTACAAATCCCAACAAAACCGGGCCACTGTGAGATTCTATAATGGACCGAATCTGGACTTTAGAAGCGTGAATTTAGCAAACAGCTCATTTCAATTAATATATAGCTCCTTTCCTTTTTCACTAGAATGTTTGTGTTTCTAGCATATAGGTCTCGTTTTGCGATCAAGTACGATTCAGGGATAAGATCAGAGACGGGAGGGATCTCTCATTGGGAAGTATCCACACATTCTCGTGCGGCGTGTCTTGTTCAGTTCGTGTCTTGTCTTCAGAATGCAATATATTAGACAAGATCATACTAATTCCTTTTAAATATTAGTCCTGGTAGTGTTCGGAGCTTATTTAGTATCTCGTAGGTGTGTCTCAATATGCTTCACAGGCACAGCTATCACGGCGTGTCTTGTTCAGTTCCTTCATCTTCCAACTTATCATCGAACCTGTACCAGCTGTTCCAAGGTTACGTTACGTTTTAAAATTGTTCATTCCATTTTTCCCTCTTCCTCATTGAGGACTAAGTAGGTAAGTAAGTATGTTGCCCTAAATGGCATTTTCTTATGGCAAGACACTCCTTTTTTCAACAAAACGACGTACTCGATCCATGAATTCGGCTCGGATACGCGGTTGGTTGTATTGTAGAGGGGTTAATTCCCATCACTGAGTCCATTGCCGAGAAAACTTGGTATAAACGACAATTTCCTGACTTACTAACGAAGGCAGAGAATAATAGTGGACACGATGAATTCGTAGTTGGAATACAAAGTCAATTATGTAATCGAAAAGAACCATTCGATCGACTGATTGATCGTTCGTTTGTTTGTTTTCCTTTTCTTGTCCGGACCTGCAGAGGTAGAGCTAAAAAAAAGAGAGCACACAACTGGAAATTGGTACGTTAAAGTTTGTATAAAGAAATCTTGAGACTAGTATGGTGTTCGATTTCCTGTTCTCTATTTCTGCAAATTTCATTTGCAATGGAAGGGAAACAGGTGTAAGTTAGGATATATCATAAAAAAGCTGACATGGAAAGTAAGGCAAGTTTGCTTTTCAGATGCTATGAACCTTAATAAAATTGCTTTGACAATTGCTTTGTTAATTCCGCATTTCCAAATGTTCTGTTTAGAATATTTAGTAAAGTACAAAAAATTTTTTATTATATTAACAAGTATATCATCGCACCATCGACATTAAAAATGATAACCTCATCTTCAAAGTACTGTTCCTCTTTTTGGGGAAATTTCTGTCGATTGGCTGCGGTTAAACTTCAAACCCTTTCATTGACAATAATTATCATCTTCTAGCTTCTTTTTTTCAATTTAACACATCGTTCTTAAGTCGGAAAATCACAATCGAATAAAGAAAATCTTTACCCATCCTGATAGATATATTGCCAAATTCTTACAACTGACATATAACGAAATGTATGCCATCGAAAAAAAGAGTTAATACTTTGATTAAGGAGTGAAAGACTTTACACGTCGAGTAGGAACTTTTCTTGAACCCTAACTTAGTCAACAGTTGCAAGCTTTTCATTTGTCATTGCATTCCTCTATGTAAATGAGATGTCAAAGGAAACTGCTGATCGCTACTGATTTTCGCCGCTGCCTTGGCTTCATGCTCTCATTCTCATTTTCTTCAGTTTTTCTACTAAGGTATGGAGGTTCATCACATTGTAACTATACTGTCGAGCGTTTGCAGTACTGTTGACTTTTAACGGCTTTACAAACGACATACTAATTCCTCTTTTGTTCGAACAGTTTTGAATGACAAAGGAAATTTAAAATGAAAAAAGAATAAATAAAAACACTTTTTGAATTTGCATTACTTATTGAATAAAGAAATATACATTGACCCGTGACCTGAAGATACAAGGTACCCGACAAAACTGTCCCAGTCATGCAATAAAATCGGCATGGTAATACTGATTTTGATAAGAATTATAAAAATATAAGGGATCTGTAATGTTGGCCAGTTTATTGGAAAGCGGTGATGAAGAAAAGAACAAAATACTTTTAATTCTGCATTAAAGAGACTTCTGAATGTGAGTGGTCCAACTGCATCTATAGTTTCACGTAACGGTAAAATGAATACGTCACATCCAATGCAAACAATGCATGACGACATTTAATTTTAACCCTTGAGAAGCAAGAATTTAAAATGTAAGTGAAAGGCAGTAATTAACGTCTGGATATGAAGTATTCATTCTCGAAATGTGGAACAATTCGCCGAAGATTCAGAAAACACAAGCTAACAACAAAAGCTGCAAGTAACTATTGTGCTTTCGACTTGGATGATTCGGTGTTTTGTGAATCGTACATAAACAGTGGGAAAAAATCTAACGTTGGATGCAGCGAGTCGAGAGAACAAGAAAGCACGTCAAAAAGAGACCTTTCATCCATTGCATCAACTTATGAAAAGAGTATTCTGAATATTTCAAGAAAAGATTATACTCTTGTTCCAGATGATACTCTGCCGGAAACAGCGAAGGAATTCACAAATGAAATGAAGGAAAAGATAACTTCTCACCTAAATTTCCTTTACGCAGATGAATTTGTAGAAGATGCCTTTCTTCTTGAGATCATAATCGTCTTGTCTTCAAACGAGGAACGTTTTGGATTACAAGAAAACCACGAAGATGCCAATAACCAAAACGATAACGCTTATGAACTACAAGCATGGATCGAAATGATGTCAGACAGGATATATGGCGCTGAAATAGAAACGGTTATTGAAAAGAAAGCTAGAATACCGGGTCCTGTGGGTAAACCCGTCATTGGTGGCTGTACCATGCATAAGTGGCTTCGAAATACACCATAAACATCCTTTATAGACGTTAGAGTAAGTTTGCTTGACATCGTGGATCAGTATTATTGAACTGGGTATAAAGTTTATAATTCATTCTTCATTCTTAATAGACTACTAGCAGTCCCTTTTTTAGTCCGTCGAGCGTGAAGCGAAAAAATGGCCGAACGAAACCGTGGAGACGCGCCCACGCCGCGCCAGAGTCTCAGGTTTCGCGCGAACATATTTTTTTTTGGCTTCGCACTCGACGGATTAAAGAAAAAAGGGACTACTCGTAGTCTATATTTTTAATTGATGAACTAACAAATCAGGCCAATGGAAGGATATACAATATGATTTATTTAACAATTAGACTACGAGCCCGAGTTTTCTATGAGCGAATAGAAAACGAGGGCGAGTAGTCTAATTGTTTTAGTAGAAACTCTAAAGGATTGCAGTCCAAAACCTGCAATATTCTGTACTTTTGAGCCAAAAATGAAGAAAAACTGCCGCTAAAAGAGCTAACCGCGCGCGCTTGATTTCTATCGGCGAATAGAAAACAGTGGGAGAACCAATCAGATTCGCGGATTTCCAATAGAATACGGCTGAGTTTCTACTAAACTTCATTAGAATACGGTGTGTGTAATTCCCGCTCAGCCGTGAAGTCCCGGCGCAAAAGCTTTTCGCTACTGACATTGACATTCAATACTGGCTTCTACTCTTAAATAAGCCAAGTCTCTAATCTCTAATCGTCGATCGTTTGGTTCAAGCTTTTCAACATAAAATTCACTGCAATCCCAGCAGCTACCTTTGTATATCACCTTACCAAACGACTGCTACAGTCGAGACACTATCGCTTGATATATTTTTCACCGTTATTTCGCTTTATAAGCCAGTCATTTAATCGACAGCAACAGTTGGATTTTCCAACACATTTGTGGTACGCAGAAGATGTCTCTTTTATTGACGAGTAAACACACTTGTACAAAAAATGCATGATAACTACCAACTTTATTTCAAGTGAAACAAGGCAACTACATTCTTATGTCATATCCATCTAAGCTTTACTAATCTAACATCTCTAGCGGAAAGTCGGCAATTCCAGTGTGGGAAATCTTATGCGGGCTAGCCAGTGATTGACCAGGGCCATGCCTTTTTCCTGGTATCCTGCAAGACCGTCCAAGGAAATCCCCGTTTTTTGGAAGTAACTGGAGCTTCGACCCAGGGGAATCCTCTCCTCACTGCTTCATTCACATGCATGGAATGCAGCAGGCCTGAAATGGATCGTCGAGACACCTGCTGGTCGCTACATTGTTCTGGTATATTCAATTTGTCAGTATCAACGGTGGTTTTCAAATCCAGAAAACTGAAAACAACAAAAGTAATAAGTCAGTAGCCAATTGGAGTATGACCATGGGTATTTGTTGATTTATATTAAATTTGGTTTGTAAGATGGTTGACAATTCAGTTGTCCTACTAAGAGCTAACCCATGAAGTTTCAGATACACCACTGTAATAACATTTTTGCATGCGACACCCACCATTATTATTATTTGCTCGTGCGAGAATGCCGACTTCCTTTCCATGCATAATATTAATTTGAGCGAAAAATAAACGATTTTGTACGTTCGTGGACACTCGATCATAAATCATTGCATCTCGGTTCACTCCTTTAAAGTTTTCAACGCAACGAATAGCCATTTCCTCTATTTTAAGCCCGGGGGGGGTGGGTTGGGTAAAAATGAGACAAATTCCCCACCTTGGGACAACATAATTGGTCAAAAGTATCAAACTCCCCACTTCTCCACCATCCAAGATGGCGGCCATGTCAAAATCTCCATCCTGGGACAAACCTCATAGTCAAAATCCCGTGGGATAAACAACGTAAATCAATTCAACAGGTTTACCTTCCAGTTGAGGCGGATCCTTTGCCCTTTTCCTCATAACTAACTGGAATGCACTGGTTACCATCCTCAAGCGTGGCTTGGCCATGAGCTGTGGAAAGACAAAATAATATCATGGCCACTTGTTTACAAATTGCATAGTGTCTTTTTCTGTTTTGTCATCATGAAACTACGTATGTACCTCTTGAGTGATAAAACAAAGCACCGGTTCTTGTCTGAAAAAAATACTCGATTCTGACCGGCTGAAAGCAGTGCAGTTCAAGTGTAACACCAGTGCAAAAAGTGTAACACCAGTGCAAAAACTGTAACACCAGTTCAAAAACTGTAACACCAGTGCAGGTTACACATCTAAATTCTGGATTAAGGTTGCAACTGTTTTAAACGAACCGCTTTCAGTTCGTAGCATTATTAGCTGATCTTCATCAGCCAATCCCTAAATAAAGTGTCAAATTCGCATCAAATGCTCCTTTCCTGCCTGCAACACTGTAAGATCTTCCAGCACTTCCTCCAGGCGAATTTTTTTAAGTATCAACGATATTCCGCGACGGCAATACTCCAATTTCGATATCTTAAAATTCAGCCTAACAAAATAAACATCACTACGAGGCTCTAGGGAATAAACCCCACAAACTCTTCAGTTTATTCCCCAAAGCCTCGTGCTGATGTCTATTGTTTTCGGCTGAATTTTAAAAGATCGAAATTGGAGTATTGTCGTCGCGGAATATCGTTGATACTTAGCCTACGAAGCTGTTGACCGAGTTGGCCAATTGACTTCATCCACTTCGTAAGCAATTTCGCTCATAAAATTTAATCCGTTGTCCGTTCATCACAACCGACGTTTAACCGAGTTAATTTATTTGAAAATTTTAACCAGGTTTCAGAAAAATAAACCTACTACTACTACTAGTTAAATCTCTCTGTGTGGCCGTAGCCAAGACAGGTTTCTAATTCGTTACCATATGGTCAGCGACCAAATTTGTTCAACAATAAAATAAGTGACCGTCTTACTCACATTCATCCTCTTGGTACGCATACAAAGTGACTGCAGCCCCGTTCAATCCAAGTTTACCGGAGGTGTCGTACTCCATGTTTTTGAATTCTTCAGGGCTAAGTATTTGATGCGTGAGCGGCTGAGTGATACATCCCCCTTCGTACATAACGTAAGTCTTTCCCTATTGAAAAACAACAATAAAACTGCCTTAGATCGCACACGAACAATTGGACTAGTGAATAGCCAACAAAGCGCAGCGGAAATTGACTACGTCGCTCATAGGCAAAAGCAATAGAGCGTTTTCGCACATGTGATCAGCGGCCATATTGGATTGCTGAGGCAAAAGACAATATTTGCGAAAACAATAAAGTTCAATAGGACATTTTAAGGGGTGACCTTGCCATGATAAAGACCAGAAACTAGTTACCATAAGAACAGAAGGATTTACATATCAAAAGAAAGAGGGTTTGTATCAGAACAAGGTCACCTTCAGCTTCACTTCCACTCAAAAGGCTTGGTAACTAAGCACAGAACTGTAAAATGGCCTATTCTCGCAGGAGGGTTTTGGGTACACCAACATGGCCGCCGTTTCTTTGTTTTGGGATGTGACGTCTTATGAAAACTCCTTTTTGGAAAAAATAATCGTCGTTTTAGCAGACAGCCTAAAGGCCAGTGCTTGTTTAACTGAAACCTTCAATTTACGTCTTCGTAATCAAAAAACGGCTTATCCTTGGTGTGACAATCTGTGAAACTCAGCAGTGACGTAAAAAGACCAACGAAAAAGGCAACCAAGAACCTCGAAACGATATAGGACACAAAAACAATAGATCAAAACAAAGAAAAAAGTCGCAGGTTATTACACCGAGGTAAATTCGAAAAAATTAGCTTTCTGTTTCAAAAGTAATGTGTGCGTGTGGGTGTACGTCAATAACAATAACAACGGGAGAACTGATCAGATTCGTGGATTTTTAAAATTGTAATACGAAGTGCTGAAAGCCAATTCCGCTTACCCCTTTATAGAGGGGGTAAGTTTCTAAAGAAACTGTGGTGCCGCGTCGGTGGGAAGTATAACAATATAATTTGGTTTTATCAACTGGGTTGATAATGTGAATTGGCCACCGTAAAGAGATTCGAGAGCTGACGTTTCGAGCGTTAGCCCTTCGTCGGAGCGAATCGCTCGGATTCGCTCCGACAAAGGGCTATATTCTTACCCCTTTATAGTCCATCACCGTATTGTACGGGCCCATGTTCCCATTGACAGTCGTTTCTGCCTGCATGATCTGCAGATCCCTGTCCAAGTTGAATTGCATGTCGACTGTTACGGAAGATCCTGAATCCGAGACCGTCACCTAGAATAAAGGATAACATGTAAAATATCACAATTATTGGAATGGAATAATTGTTTAAGTATATTTGAACAGTGCGCTTTATTTGTTTTTTTTTTTTTGCAAAATCTGTTGCGTTGCTACGTTGAATGAAACACGTGAGAAAAAGCCAGCTTGAGGAAATCTTCTTCGTGAATATTCTAGGATCAACCTATTCGCTTAGGCGGTTTGTTGCCCCATTACAGACGTTCAGATCGGAGTACGAGTACGAGACTGGGTACAAGTACGACTTTTCAAACTAAGTTCTCGTGCCTTTGCTTGAATTCTGGCTTCCAAATTTTTAAATAGTCGCATGTATACGTACATGCATGAATAATTTTAAGGTGAATAAAAGAACAATATAATTCTCTAGAGAAGTTCACGTGGTCTGTATTGGGAAAACAAGCCACCCAGCCGAATGTGAACTTGAAGGTCTATTATACCGTTGTTGTTAGAGGTTTCTTACTTTTATACCGCGATGAAGCGCGTTGTAAATATTACCCTGAGGATAATAAAATAAATAAAAATTCCATCCTCGTTAATTAATCACGTTTTCTTAAGTTTGGATCGGGAGCTCCGGTATATGATATTCTGGTTTGCCCTCACAAAGTCAGTTTTAGCGGAGGATCCAAAAAACCGTAAAAAACGCTTGTGTGCTCTTCCAAGCCATGCTGATGCATGAAGGTAGTTATAGATTACATGACGTGGAGAACAATGGCGAACCGTGCTAAAACGAATGACTTGCACAAGTCTGCATCTCAAGTAAAATGTTTACCTCCAAAAAGTAAGTTAGGCGGACTTATCATTGCACAGTACTAAAAACAAATTTACATGGGAAATGCGAGAAATTTGATTCAATGAAGAAGCAAGGACTGAATTCATGTTTCAAAAGGGCCTATTAAAAATTATGTTAGGTCTTCGAGTAGCAAAACTATTAGAACAAATCCCTTTCAGGCGTTGAAAATGAATCAATCGGCGTTTTTAGATGAAAAAATCACTTGTGGTTACGAAAAGGTTGACGTGTTGAACTCACCACGTACAGCCTACCGGAAAGCTGCTTTGGGAAAGCTAAAAAAATAAAAACACACGATCGATGAAACAGAAAACACACAGGCCACGTTACATAGGAAAACAGCAGAAAACGGGTATTTCGGCTCCTTTTTTCTCTGCTTTCTTACCAGAGCAAGTTGGACTGGACCGCTTTGCCGGATATGGATTGGCGTTGGCACAGCCAGTTAGTACGATCACTAAAAAGATAAAGGCCTTCATCTTCAAATGTAGCGATTCTCCTCAACTGCACAGAAGGTTATAAATACCTCTTTTATACTAGTCCATTCATTAGTACAGCTGCTCAAAGTTAACCAATTTATTAAGCACCTAAAGTGGCTAAAAGCAAAATAAGCAGATCAAATAGCACTTCCTTTGATAAGGTTAAAAAATAAACTTAAAAAAAAGTGACTGCAAACAAGAATAAAGTTGCAATTTTAAATTTCGATGAAATTGTCGTGGTTCAATTTCATTTTTAGTTTCAGTTATATTCTCCTTTGTCTCTGGGTATGTTAATATATGATAATGAATTTGGAACGAAAGAAAAGAAAATCTGAGCCAAGGATAAAAGCGAACGATAATTAACAGCTAACAAGTCCTGCCTTTTTTTAGGCGGAAGGGAAATTTATAATTACACTTTTCTTTCTGTTAGCATTGCAGTTGTGAGGTTGCCCTTGTACTGGCATGTGTGTTTCCTTGGTGATATACAATGAAATCTACAACTTAATCGTGACTTCTGCTTAATAAATTAATAGCTTCACAATCAACTTAAAATGCACTTAAAGGGACAGATTAAAATACAACTACAACATCTATGATAACCCTTTTAGAAAACGAAAATAGATCAGTAGTTCAGTGTGGTAAGTAACATCAATTATGTTTTAACTATGACAAAGAAAATGCATGAATAAACAGATACAGTAATATTCCTTTTGACGAGGTCAGCAGGCTAAATCGTAAAATAAAGAATATATCTCAGGGGGACGGCTACTGTTAGAGTTATCTTCATAGAGTTATAGCGTGGAGTTAAAGCTAAGGACTGCCAAAATCTTGAATTCAGGATTTTGGCAGTCCTTAACTCTAACTCTAAGCCATATAACTCTACTAAAATAACTCTATTGCTAGTTGACCTCATATCTCAGCAGTAATAAAAGTTAATGCAATGCTTGATGTGTCTAAAGTGTCATCATTAATATGTATTTTAGGCTTCCTAGAAATGTTTTTCCGTGAGTTTTATTGCATTCATCAGTTAGGGTTTAAGAAGGAGATTACAGCATTAATTACGAGCTCGAACCTTAGCGAATTATTTGAGTTCATTTAAAATTATTATTTTGTTTATGAACATGTGTGCCAGTTCATTAAAAGAAAATTACGCCAAGTCTCCTCCAGAGCCAGAGGCACTATAATCTTGGTTTTCATGTGACGTAATAAAATTCTGAAATCAAAATTCGCTAGGCCTGTTAAATTTTCGTTGCCACTTGGTGTAAGGTGAACTAAAAATAGGTCTTTTTGTAAATTTTCAGCTCGATAGTGTCCTTCGTTAACGGAACATTTTGAATATTTGAGTTTTCCGCCATATTTGACATCAAGCTGCCGTGACAAAGCTGACACAGTTTCGTTTAGAAAAAGCCTATCCTTTCGATTTTCAGCAGTTTTAAAATTTAAAATATAATAAGTGGTGTTTATGTGGAAGTATAATAGCTCATGAGCCAAACGAAATCGCTATTATAGTACATTATAGTTCCAGATGGTTTCACGGGGATCACGGCGGCCATATTTGTGTCCCCAGACTTATACTAAGCTTTGTAAATTTGCGTGGAACGTTTTGGTAAATAACTCGCGAACGGCACACCGCACAGGCCTGAGACTTGGAGAAATTGTTTATTTATTTATCATCTACGATATCTGAAATTCTTAGCTTCTGTAGTTGAATTGTTTCGAATTTAGTTTTTAATTGCATGACAGTGAAAACCACCATATACCTTCTTTCAGTGCAAAGGTAAGGTAAAGTCTGCATACGCGCCCAAGAGGCCACAGTTACTGTAGCATAAAGTTAATAGGAGTATTTCTACCCCCCCCCCCCCTGGATGGGATGCTAATCCATCGCAGGGTTACCCCCTGAAAATAAATTCGCCGCTGCCCATTTATACAACTGGACGAGGAGAGTAAACAAGAGAAAATAACTAAAGTGTCTTTCTCAAGAACATAACGTAGTGCCCCGGTTAGAGCTCGAACCGGAGTACAGGGAACTAACGGAACCATTATGCCACCGCGCTTCCATCTTCTTTCAGTGTGAAATATCAAAATTTAATAAAAAAAAATTAAAGCGAAATCTTGATTTCTCGAACTTGGTCCGAGGAATCGAGGATAAAATTCGTTCGGGTTATCAGGAAGTTCGAGGAATAGGGATTTTATTGTAGGTTGGGGGGCTCCGTGTTGCTGCGCTTATTGTATCTGTAGTTTAGTAAATATGAATTGTCAAAACACTGTTTTGTTGTAATTTAGGCAAATCAGTAAATGTTCGTTTTTTGTCATAACCGGATTGATTACAAAATTAAAAAAAAAAAGATTAGGGAAATAGAATGGAATGGAGGGTGGGTTTTCACACATTTTTCCAGGGCGATGTCGCACTATCATAAATATATTGTTCGGCAATTTCAATTTCATAAATTTCGGTATGTCTTGTTTTCTTTCGAAAAATAAAAAAGTGCTTCATATTATTGTTAAGAAGAACAATTTTAAGTTCTCGTTTGTCTAATTGATTATAATTTGGTGCTGAGCAAAAACCATGATGCCTGCTTGTCCCGGCATTAAAAATCGAACTATAAATAATATTTACGATCATTTGTGTGTCGAAAATAAGGTAAGTTCCTCAGCAATTGTGACTACGACAGTACTTGGCATGGGTACAAAAATGTACAGCGTGAAGTGTGTTTCCCGAGAATGCAAGACGAGGCAGGGTTTCAACGTTTACCTCTTGATCCAGCGGAGCACATCAACCATTACATCGATCGATCAATGCATCATTCCCTGTATAGTATGATCACAAACGAAAGGCCAGGGGAAAGATTTACATACACGTTGGACCATATTACCGGTTAAAAGCGTTTTTCTGATTGTTTAAGACCAAGCTAGCGGATGCCGCATTTTTCTACTTGGTAAATATTCTATGAGAAACTGATCACGATCTTGGAGTGGAACAGGTAACGGTTCCGTCTTACTTGTCCGGGGAAACCTTAGCCTGTGAAAAGACAGCGGCCCAAAGGAATGGCCGATAACGAAATGAGCACGAGAAAACCTTTTGGGGGTTTTAGGGTCGGGGCGTGTGAGCCTCGGCTCCCCCACCCACCCCACCCCCACAACCCCGCTGACCCTGAGTCTCTTTCCATTCCTTTTCCCTTCCTCTTTATTTGGAAGGGAGAAAATAACGCTCGACTCAACTAAACATGTGCCAAATTAACTGATTAAACAGATTCAGTTCGAAATACTACTAGTTTTTAGTAAAAATCTACTAGTATACTAATGCAAATGCCGCAATCTGATTGGCTGAGCTACTCACACTATCAGAAGTTAGAGTGCAGTGGTTGAAGGTCGTCTTCAAAATGGCGACGTCTTCGTGCCTTAGCGAACTTTCGCAGGAATATTCAGAACTTTTCCTGAAAAATTCAGTACCTTATTATGATTTTTACTAAAACAATTAGATTATGAGCTCGAGATTTCTATGAGGTGATAGTTTTTGAGGTGATAATCTGATTGTTAATCATTCTGACCGCATGAAAATTGAAAAAGTTTAACTTCCCAGTTCAAAGTCCGTTTTTCAGAATGAAAATTGAATAAAACGTCGAATTAGAGTACAAGTGGTCGGTTTTAGTTCCTAAAATCCCACGCGGGACGTCTAACGCTGATTAGTAAAAATCTGCTAGTATACTAATGCAAATGCCGCAAAATGATTGGCTGAGCTACTGCACACTATCAGCCATTGGAGTGCAGTGGTTGAAGTTCGTCTTCCAATGCGACATATGCGCGCTTTAGCGAAGTTTGGCAGTAGGATTTTGAACTTTTTTAACAACACATGATTCGTTTATTATGATTTTTACTAAAACAATTAGATTATGCGCTCTCGATTTCTATGAGGTGACAGTTGATGAGGCCTTCGGCCTATCATCTATCATCCCATAGAAATTTCGAGCTCATAATCTATGATTCGCGCTTACGTAGCGAAGCGTGACTTAAATTTCAAGACTACACAGAGTACAGATAACCGTTTTACTTTTGTACTGGTTGCCATCGGTAACATCATTTGCAACAGTCAAACTGCAAAGCAAATGAAAGAACTGTGTTATAAATCTATGAAACTACACTTGAAGGGCTGAAATATTCGCAGCGAAATGTAATTTACAATTCTGTTGGGTAATCCATACATCTTTAAACGGCTCACTACAAGTTCTCCGGTTGACTGTTTGACCCGTATTTAAATCCATTGCCCCTATTCAAATATAAAAAAGCTAATTCGGTTCCAGATCCTTTGCGACTGCACTTTGGCGCCAAAGCGGAATAGTCACACAAAATTAAAGTTATTTACATGATGCGCATGTTGCATTTTAACTATTGTAAGTGCAAATATATCAGTATAATTGCTTTAAAATAGCAAGTCTCTTATTACATAACTTTTGGTGTACCTATATGACATCACTATGCAATTTTACTCATCATTTGCGTTTAATGTGCCCCAAGGACTCTTCAAATCCAGGAAGACTTTACTGATACAAGACGCTTTAATGATAAAAATTTTGGTGCGCAGCTTGATTTTGCACATTATTCAAAACACATTATGCCCGTCCAAACGGCTATTAATGCTAAACAATGATGAAAAGCAAGATGTGACTAGCTAATACATTCAGAAAAGCCATAGAAATAAAGTTTTACATGAAATATGGTATTAAACACCAGACAGTGAATTAATTGTTTGTGAAAAGCACGTAGGCAATAATTTTCACAAAGTGCCTTAAAAATGAACTGAGAAACATGAATATTCAAACATCAATTAACGAGAAATTTAACTTTAAAAATTCAACATGGTGTCATACCTAAACTAAGTATAAATGTTTATCACCAAATAGTTTCAAGTGATTTGTATATGTAATAGGAGTACACGCTGTCCAATTTGAAAATAATTGGATGAGAAAAATTTCGCAGTTCGAGGAATTTTTTGAATCCAATTATTTCCAAATTGGACTGGCATGTAGTCCTGTTACCTATTAATTATATAGCATCCAAAAATATATGAACATGGCAAATGTTTCGCCCTCCAAAATAGTTTTTCTTAACAATTGATTGGTTTATGGAAGGTATCCAGATTTTTCTTAAATTGGACAGTTTGAGCAAAAAGCTGTCCAATTTATTTTAAATTTGGACAGTTGGCAAAAATTAATAAAAAATGCATCTGTTGACAATAATGGATTTTGGTGTAGCTATATAATTAATTTATTAATTTTTTACACAAGAAAATCACATGGATATGAAGTTGAAATTGCTAATAGTTCACTCGGTGATTTTGTCCCTGGGTTGTACTCTATCTTTATAGATCGTTAGCTCAGTATAAATAAAGAGACGAACTGGATTAAATCAATTAATATTCACGTTTTATTTTAAGGTGAAATAGTGAAGTAAACTATGCAGTTGCGATGGCTGAATAGCTCACAAAACCTCACACCAATTAAAATATTCATATGTTTTTATCTTAATTGCGATAAAGTAGTCTTTTTACGACATGTACGTGTTTAAAATATATTATGGCCCTATCTATATCTTTACAATTACTGCTCATGAAACAGCCATCTGGTTTGTATGAAAGAGTCATTTTCGGCGGAAAACTCTTGACACGGCGGTTAAAATTTCCTGACGAATTTCTTGAATTCGCCAGCAGTAAAGAAAAGGATTTAGGGACGCGTTGGTGAACAAAATTGTGATTGAAAACGTCAAGGCGGCAATCTTTGTTGAATCTCTGCCCGTTACTTCTATAATAATAAACATTGTCAAATAGGGAGCATAGCAGAGAATTAACAAAATGTAAATATAAAACATGGTTATTACGGATCGTCGATACAGCTGTAGATGCGGAGTGTATTCATTAAATTGTACACTAACTTGTGCTTCGTTGTCCGGAGTCCGTGATCGAGAGGCGATCACTGACTGAAGGTTTCGAAGCCGAATCTGAAGCGTTATGTAAGAAGATGCAGATGCAAGAAGGCAGGCGCTCACAATTGTGATATTAAAGATCTGATAAATTTTAATGTTCTAGCTTGATCCATGCAATCACCCATAGGCTTGTAGATGACCACAGGAGAAACAACACAATTTTGACGCGCTGCAGAGAAACGGTTGTGCTGTAAGTCTTCTGTAGATGCAAAGCTAACAGTCGATCGAAGGCAACGGCAGTTACAGTTAGAAATGAAACGGCTGAGAAGACATTGGCAGACAAGTGAAATCCAATAGCTTTTTATCGCATTCCTAAAGATATATCTCTTCAGAAGGGATAAATAAGATTAATCCGCAACAAAACATTGAAACTGCAATCGTCTCGTACACGAATTTTAAGGAGGAAAGTAAAAGCATCTCAGGGAATTGCCGACAATATTTCCGAGGAGTAAACCAGATTATAAAGCTAGAAAACTACCTACAAGGAAAGAATTGTCCTTCCAATATGGGACCGCGATACAATTGGACGTTTTAAAATAAAAAAGCCACGTGATTTTGAAAGTGAGCTATCCCACCGATACAGAAAAGGCGAAAGTTATTGTTTATCTCGGCTGCTTTATATAGCACATAAAACGGTTGTACAAGAGCCCCAACGGCCAGATCTGACAGTGCTAGGCTAAACAGGAGAGCCTTCGATGGAGAGCGAAGCGTAGAAGAGCATCTTAACGCCCAGAGAATGAATGCATTCCCAACGATGGCTGTGGCGGACAAAACGGCATTCAACGTACAATTGATGATAAAAGTAACTTTCATCGAGTCTTGAGAATAAAGAAGGAATCTTGTGAGGTAGAAGCACGAAATATTCGTGGTATGAATTGATCCGGTGTTGTTTCCTAAACTAGTGTTAATCATCTCGATGAATAATCCAATACGCAAACTTCAAGATCACTCTCTTAAAGGCCGTACTCGATCACTGACATCACAGATAAACAATAATATAGGCAGGTGTATTCTTGTCGTATGATTACAAGTTCTTCTTTCTCATGGAAATTGACTCCGGAACTCGTAGGTGGGAAAATCTTCATTCATATCATAATGCGGTGGTGCGGTTTAAAACAAATGGTGGGACGACAAAACGCAAGCAGCGCACGACTTAGTTTGTTTGCTCATCAAGCAAGCTATTTTTTCCAACAAACAGCGGCAGATTTCACATCGATAAAATCCAATAAATGAGGAAATATGACTGAAACTCCCCTTACGCGCAACGCCAAAATCCAAAAAGAAGGCCTATAAGGAAACATATTCAATTGCCTCGAGGTATAACAATAATCAAATTAGCCATCCGACAAAATACGCTAACGAGAACGTCAAATTTAGCTGCAACTTCAAATTTAGTCGCAAAACTATTGCTTTAAACATAAAACAAGGGTTTTGTAATCTCTAAAAAAATTACCCGTACACTTTCTCAAGTGTTTTTGAAAAACAAATTGCCCTTTTATATCTGAAAACGTAGATAGCGAAAGAGGGTTCCTATTAACTTTTAAATAATTCATTCAAAAGGTAACATATGACGTCACTCTTTATACGGGTTTTCAGTGATACAAAATGCAACGGAGGGACAAAACCATCTTAGGCAAATTAAGGCGTGGCAGTAGGGTCTAGCATTAGTCTTTTTCTCGAAATTTTGTGTAAATTGACTGCCTGGTTACTGTTACACAAAAAAGTCGTATATTTGTCTGGGAAATTTTGTATGTATTCAGATGGACTCCAAGACGCTGGTAAACCTCAAAATTAATTAAATATGGGCTTATACCAATAAGCTCATTTTTGCCTTATCAATAGCTTCACTGGATAATTAAGACGGTTTCCATTCAAACTTCAAGAAGCAGTGGCAAAATAAAGTTACCTAAAAACTCTCATACCATCCTGACATCTTGTATCACAGTGAAGGTGGCTTGATCGGGTTTTTGAGTGACGATACATTTCAACTTTGACCAACTAGTGTATCACCATAGAGTATACGACATAAAATCGATTACTGCAGCTGCACTAGAGAAAGATCAAAGTTTCAGATGAAGTAAGTTTTACCGAAATAGGCGTCAAGATAGTGGCATCGTAGTGAAGATGTTAGGGCGATCAGATCAATGGGGCAGTTCAAAAAGGAAATCAACCGCGTACTTGAAAGACTCTATACCTTCCGAAAAAAATTCTTGCAAGCTTTTCCCAAGCTTTCATTGGACAATTGTAATAAATTTGGACGGTGCAAATAGGAGTAGAAAGACGGACTTCAACAGATTTCAAATGAGGGCACTTCATTTTGCCATAATGCCACTTTGAAACAAGACATAACATATATTTTTCAAGACACATTTTTCAAATACTTGTGTTTGTCAAAATCCTGTCCATTGAGCATACAAGGTGTATAATATAATATATATAAAAATACAACAAAATCTCTCTTTACATAAATATATCTCTCTATGTAAATAGAGAATAGAAATTCCTCCAAACATGAACTCTTTCAACAAATTAAAACGAACTATAATTATTTCCAAATTTAAACAAATAAACATATATTCCCCTCCCTGCTTGAAGATTATGAGTTTCATTTTCTCGTGTCATGTCAAAACCAATAATTTCTCCGACTCGGACACTCTGGTGTTTAATAGACAGTCATTTAGATGTTTGGTTTGTGCTTCAAGTGCAGTGAAAGACGTGAAATAGTATACTTGCAATAATAGAAAAGCCAATCGTCCGCGATGCTGCCGAAAAAATTGGCAATAAGATATCTGTTAGAGACGATGAAAAGCCCCATCTTTCCAGAAAGTCATCAAAACCTTGGTCTCACAGTTTTGAGTGTTCTCAGAAAATGGCAATCATAAAGTAGCAATGTAGAAGTGACATTTTGAAAGAACAGTAGTCAATGAAAAAAAGTAAAGTATTTGTCATGAAGCACCTAAATTGTTTGTTGTGTCATGGTTGATTTTAGGCACCATTGAAATCTACGCTGGCATGAACGATCGTGGCCCTGATGAGGTGTCACATTCCCCACATCAATTAAATGTTTGGATCAGTGGAAAAATAGAGTACTATACGGACGCCAATATCCTTTGACTAGTACTGCAGTTGTTGAGATTTTCAATAAACCACAAAAAAATTCCTGCAAACACTTGCGCTGTAAAACAAATTCATGCGACTAAAACTCTCCGAAAAAATAAACTTTGAGCAAATCCGAAAATGCCCCCCCCCCCCTCCCCCCCCGTCACTTTTCTAATGGTTCGTCCCTAAATATCTTTAGCCTGATTTTCGATCAAAAATAAACGCCGACTGACCGTTCATTTGACGTAGTGAAAAGAACTTTAACAGGCAAGGGGGCTTGTCCTTTCCAAATATCACGCATCAAATTTGCTATTGCATCAAAACAGAGCATCCTCTCAGGTAAGATATTAGATTACTCGGGGCCAAATAAATCAGTCGAAGGGCACGTTTCTGAAGTAAAAGGAGCTTGTTAATGTACGATTTAGCTACATAACCCCATACCATATGCCATAGAATAAGTATGATGAAATAAGCGAGCGAGAAAGCATGGTGGGGAACAAAGTGTCTTAATCTAGCTAAAATCCCAATAGTCTTACTAATTTTCAGTTGCTATCTATGAGGATTCCCAAAAATTTTACAAATTCTTTACGTTCCAGAGGACATTTTGATAGTAATTTCCTCTTCGGAGCTCGTCTTGACTCTTGTGAGCATCGCCTTCCTCGGACTCTGAACTTGTCTCGCATCGGTTCAAAAGAATGAGCCTCGATCTCGGCCATATTACAAGCTTAATGTAGTTTCGGCACTTGTAAGATTCTTCACAAAATTAGCGAGTCGAAGAAAATGCATGTACAAAGCGACGTCACAACATGGTGGCCGACATTCCTTATTTGGAAGTTACCGAAAGAATAAAAGGTCAAAATCGCGCATGTTCAATTCCGAAAAATGGCCTCAGTTTTTTAGCCGTTTTTGTCAATTTCGGTAGGAAAATTAAATTCGCTTTTTCTTTTTGTTGTCCACAAATCTAAGTTAATTCTACAATTTCCAGGGGTCAAATAAAAAAATGTCTCTGGTCTTCCGTTCTCCTTTAAAACTCAACGGTGACTGGCGTTCGGATTTCTGCTTCTCCTTTCCACTGCTTCACTCATGATACAAGAAGGCCCTCGGTTTGGGATTCATTGTCCAGGCGGACCTAACGTAAGTTTTTTTTATTGGATTAGTAAGAAAATTGATGATGCATCACAAAATCGATATTCACTCGACCATAGAGTGTGCCTTTGAAGAATCGAAGGACTTCAAATATGGCTTGTAGAGAGCGAATAAATAATATTGTGGTCCAGCGCGGCAGCATGCAGAAAAAAGGAAAAATCCACTGTCTAGTAAAAACCGCTCCGGGTTAAGTTCTCAAACCTATCAACAGAAAGCCGCCTCCCGTAAGTCGATTAATGATTGGAATTGTTCTAGTTTTTTCTCTTATAATTAATGAAGAAGTTAAGCATCTTTTCAATTAACCTGTTATAAAATTCCAACAATTTTTGTGTATCATACCCGCGATTTGAACTAAATTCGTCATGAGGAAACTATTTCTCCTTTGATGTTTTCTGCCTCTAAAACTAAAGATTTTCAGGTTTAAGGTTTTGTTTAATTTAAATTTAAATTGTGATAAAAAAAAGACGTGTGGATAGTCCCTTGAGTAACTCATCTTTTTCTCTCTTTGCACCAGTGCTCTAAATACAAGAGGCGAGTATGTGTGTATGCTCGACGAATGGACTGCGAACGAATACTGCGAGACGAGAACGCAATTATTCCACGAGTTCAGTAGACCGAAAAATAACAACTTGAATACAATGTGTCAGCACCTTGAAAAACCTCAAATGTATATCCTCCCTAAAAAGCCTCAAATAAAATGAGATGTTAAGTTAACTCTTAATTTGTGTTTGCATCTGTATAAATACAGATTTTTTTTGTTTAGCTGACATACAAAATATTTATCAACCCAACCCTTCAAGTCCCCATTTTGAAATCGCCCTTTCCTGCAACTCATATATAGATATACATAGATTTGGTATTTAATTTGAAAATGCGTAGAAATGAAGGAGAAAGAAGACTTAAGTGCTGATTTCGAAAAATACAAAAAAAAAATAACATTTTCAGCCTGTCTCACTGGCGTGCTCGGGCCCGTTCGAGGACTCGTCACGAAATATCTAAAAGTCGAGTTCTCCGTTGCATTCCTGTCAGGCTTACTCGCTCACAAGATTATCTAACGGATTTAGATCTGCCAATAAACTGAAGCGCGATAAATATCAGCTGCTGTAATCAAGTTTAAAAACAAAGGTAGATGGTTTAACAGGATGTTCATTTTTTTAAGGATAGCGACTCCTCTTTAAACCAAAAGTAAACGTGAAAAGAAAAGCAGATTATTTATCGGCTGCTACGTTTATTTATTCATTATAAATTAATAATGGATATGGAACAGGAGACATCGTTCTGGAGCATGGTGATGGAATAACGCAACAAAAACGCAACAAACTTCAATGAAATACTTCTTATATTTGTAAATAGAAAAAAAATAAAGAAAGCATAAATGATCTTGATATGGCCATAGCGTGTGCGACCTTATGCTAATGTTTATGGAAGAAAAGATCTACTTCCAACAGGCAAATTCTAGATTGCATACAGTTCTCCAACACTTAAATAGTGTCTCTCATTTCATTTCGTTCGGAGAGAGAATTAAGAAAAAATTCAACTAATTTCGATTTTGCCCCAACACGAAGAGGCCATTGTCTTGTCTGGAATGTCAGAGGGACGGCCGTTATCATAAGGAAACGACGCCATTATCAAGATTGAACTAGCTAGTTATAAAGTAGTGAAGCGTATTTTAATAATAAAGGTTAAAGCTCATTTCACAAACACCTTAGCGCAAAAATTTGTCTATTTTATTCGTTCCAATATGGGTAAACACAACGCAAGGTAAAACGCAAGATAACAGACAAGTTCATAAAGTTCCATTTACTTTGTTGACGATGAAAGCCAAGTTTGTTAACGTTTTCTATTTAAAACACCTTTTCCGTATATTCCGTTAATTTCTGGTTCTGTCTATTAATTTCCAGCTGTCTTCGCTGATAATCCCCTTGCTCTCTTGTACAATTACATCACACCGCCTCTACCTTACTTATTCGGTTTCCTCAGTGCCCAGTTGGGTGACATCAGTCAAAAGCAACCTGGTCATGCTTGACCAAACCCACCTCAAAACTTTCATTTTTAACAGATACCAAGCATAATAAACTCGTAGAAGAAAGTCAAACAACTTGACTTAAAGTCGTTACATTTATTAAACTAGTATAATTGCATCAATTTATCAATTCTCTTTACCTTTCTCTTTACATATTTCGTGTTTTCAGTTAGAGGAATTTTGTTTTTTGTTTTTTTTTTCATGTTCAGTAATTTAATTTAGCCGTCTCGATAACTGCGTATTTGACTTTCGTTTGACAGATGGTACTCAGTACAAATAAAAAGAAAAAGTAGATTGCGGTCATATTCCATTTGCAAGAGTATTAAGACAGGTTGAACTTCCACCAAGCACCAAACTGACTTGAAGTTCTACAACATGAACAAATCGATGGCGTTGTTTCTACTTCTCATTTCCACTGCTTCCCTCATGATACAAGAAAGCCTTGGGATCGGTGGGATGTATGTCTCCTCCAGCAAAAAGGAAAATAAGGTAATGAATTAATAAGAAACGTAATGCTGCATCATGAAAAATAGTCAATCAACCATAGATTATGATGCCTTTAAAGAATTGGGCAACAGCAAATATGGCTTCTTGTCGAACAAAGCATGCACTAGAGATCGCGCGGCGGCATGCAGAAAAATGGGACCGTCTACTAGAGTGCGAATCCATCCAGACGCTCCGTGTTCTAAACTACCACAGAAAGCAGCCTTCCTTAACTCTTTCCCGACGGGGAAAAGAGAGACAAAATTGACCATATAAATTGTTTTATTCAATATCTCAACAGGTATTTACAGCAATGTGGACTACTATATCTCATTTAAAAGTGCACAAAATAGGCTTTACAGAAAAACATATATCTTATCATACAGTCCTAGAACATTTCAGAAAAAAATTAAAATAACACAAATTAAAACATCTTTGACGGTCGAAGTGACAACTCGAAAAAAAAAAAGAGTTAAAGCAAGTAATAACCCAAATGATTTTATATTATTTATTCCCTTTTTTAAATTGTAAATTATAAGGAAGCATATTTGACGTTAAACGTTATAACATTTTAACAATTTTTATGTATCTCATAGCGCCTCCGCGATTGATTTTTTTTCGTCGTTTGGACACTGTTTCTTATTTGATTTTTTCTGCCTCTAAAAATCCCTTGTTTTGTGATTGTTTAATTTGAAAGTGATTTGATGACTACGTGAGATGCACGAGCTCTTTGACTAACTCATATTTTTTCCTTTGCACTAGTTCGATAATTACAAGCGCCGAGTCTGTGTGGCTGCTCGAGGACTGGACTGCGAACAAATACTGCGAGACGAGAACGTCATATCGCGAGCTCATCAAACCGCTAAATAACAACTTGAAGACATCGTGTGAACATATTTAAAATGCCTCAAATAAAGTGAGATGTTAAGTTGACTCTTAATTTGTATTTAAATCTGTATAAGACCGTGTTCACTCGCAAAGGGCCTTGCAATGGTAAGAATATCTAGAAGTCGAATTATCCATGGAATTTCACAAGAGTGTGCAACGGTTTTAGATCTGAATAAATGCCAATAAAACGAAGCTTAATATATTGCAACAGCTATAGTCAAATTCAAAAACAAAATCAGATGATTCAGGAGCACCCAACGATTTCTGTTCCTCACTTTATCTGTTTATTTGTTTTGCTTGCTGGCAAAGTTGGTCAGCATACGTTTTCTTATGAGAGTTGTCACTGAAAAAAAATACTACTTTTGCGCTGGCCGATTGAAACTCTAAAGGACGACTGAAGAAACTCCTCGACGAAGGCTTGAAGTCTCGTTGAGAAGAGTGGATTTCAACGGTTTCCAGTGCATTTCCGCACGTTTGTTGTTTGTTCTAATTGCTAGCTGGAGAAAAAACATGTGGATCATGTGCTGGCAAAAAGGATTTTTTTCGCAGTAGCATTCAAGAACGCCCGTAAATGTTTTAATATCATATGTTTTCATTAATTTGGACAAAATAATGTATTTTGCCACGGTTCTTTCGTTCGGTGCCCCCTGATGGTTTAACAGGATGTCCATTTTACCAAGGATAGCAACTCCTCTTTAAAACAACAACTATTTTTAATTTACTTTTCAGTAATACTTGAAAAGAAAAGCAGATTGTTTAACGGGATGTTTATCTCTCTTAGGATAGCGACACTTCTTTAAAACACCAGCTGCTATCTTGTGGGAAATTGACGCTTTATTATTTTTCATTTATTTATATTCACCTAAAACAAGAGAAATTATTTTTGAACAGAGTCCCGTGATGAGATAAATCGATCTTACACAACGCAAAAACTTCAATGAAATAAAAAAAGAAAGAAAAATAGTGCTCTTGATATGGCCATAGCGAGTGCGACCTTATTCTAATGTTTATCGGCGTATTGCCATGACGGCAAAAGGTTTCTTACGTCGAACAGGTAAATTTGATATTTCTGAGGATTTACTTTTGCATATGATTCCCCAAACACTTAAATAGTGTCTCTTATTTCATTCGTTCAGAAAGAGAATCAAAGAAGAAAATTGAACTAATTTCGAGTTTATGGCCCCGGCAACACGAAGACGTCATTGTCTTGTCTGGAATGTCCGAGGGACGGCAGTTATCAGGTCCCATAAAGAGGAAACCGTTAGAAGGAACTGACTATTAGCTAGCATTCAACTTTATTACTAAATTTACAATAAAGATGACAATTACTTGTGTTAATTTACATTGCTTGATAGACAAGTTCATAAAGTTCCATTTACTTTATTGACAATTCAAGCCGATGTTGTTATTTTCTTTAAAACACGATTTCCGTATATTCCGTTCATTTCTGATTCAATCTTCGCTGCCAATCTTCTGACGCTCTTGCACAGTTCAGAGCACGTGCAGCCTCACAAACACTTCTAGAATTAATTATATGAAGACAAAAATGACATATAGCTTAGACGTATACTCACAGAATGAACATGCTTGTAATTTATATTGGCTACCTGCACATTGCTTGTCACTCAGAAGGAGATGTAGGCCAATAAAGGGAAAACAAATATTCGCTCGTGCAATGCTGTAAGCAGCTGAGACTATTCTTCTCTAGTAGACAAAATAGCAATTCCCGTAACCAAGCCAAAGGTAAATGTTGTCTCGATAGTCTAAATAAACAGGAGCGGATAGGCCCTAAAAAGGAAATAACCTGTTCTGTGATGCCATACAGCATGACAATGCATAAGTTCTTCTTGCTCCTGCTCAAGCTCATTTGCTCAAGCTCATTAATCAAATATTACCATACCCTCCCAAAGAAAAGCAAAATGCAATTGAATTCCGGATAAAATTGGACCACATCCCATGTGCCGTAAAAAATTTAACATTTTTTCCCAAATTATTATTCGGGATGAATCCCCCCTCCCCACCCAGGGTCCATGGTCCCTGGAGCATTCACTATTCTTCTGAGAGATAATAGCGTTTGCCGTCTCGATTTGTTCTGGCACGGCTTTACTTTAAGAAAAGAAAGTCTCTCCGGCTAGGATAGCGATTCGTCTTCAACACCAGCTGCTATCGAGTATAAAATTGATGCTTTATCAATTATTAAACACTTCTTTAGATGAATGGAAACATGAGACGTAATTCTTGAATCCAGTTTTTAATGCTCTTTAACGTCCTTGTCTAAACTTGTACTGAAGTACCTGCCTCCACGACAATTGATCTTAGACTCTTCGAAAGCTCATCCTACTTCTGTCTTAAAAACGGTTTTCTAATATGACAACAACGCCTGCGCCCTTCTAATGTGGGTCGATTAATTTTCAACTTCAATTACTTGTTTAACGTTTAAAATGTTATACAATTACAAGAAGACATGTTTAGAAACCCGATGGAAGGATCTATTGCGCCCAACAGGGAAATTCTAAGTTCAAAATTAACAGTTTGTCATTTTGAGTTATTAATTATTGATGCAATCCCCCGCAGCACAACAGTGTCTGCATTTGTTTTCACCTGTTGCAGCGACGGAAAGAAGACACTTCAAATAATTTTATCTTTATGGCCAACATGAAAACATCATTGTGGGGTCTGTCATGTCCGAGGGATCGCCCTCATCATGTTCCTTTAATTAGAAAGGAGGACTTCCATTCAGACTGGCAAAGTGATTAACGAAAATCCGACTTCATTTATTTGTCTACTCTATTCTCTTTAAGACCCAGGACATAAAAGGGGTAAAAACAGATGGTATTAACGAAAAAAGATAAAACGGAAGAAAATAGACAAGCTAATAAATGTCCATTTTACTTTATTGACATTTCAGGCCAAGTTAATTAAGCATTCTTCATTAAAACACGTTTTCTGTATATTCCGTCAATTCCTGCTTTCTTTCCAGCTGTCTTCGCCGCTATCGTCTTCCCCTTTTGCACAGTTCTGACCATGCACCTTCTCGCAAACACTTCTTCGGTAATAATTCAACTGAAAATAAAAATCATGCATAAGTATGCTCACAGAATGAAAATCTCCGTAATCTATATTGCTGCATTAACCTTCTCTTTAAAACGGATATTGCCTGTCGATCAAAAGGAGGCAAAGGGCAATACTTAGCTCTTATTAACCGAGCGGGATGCCTGTATGGGAGAATCTTGACCGAGGTCGTGAGTACAGACCGAACGCAGTGAGGTCTCTACTCACGACCGAGGTCAAGATTCTCCCATACAGACATCCCGCTCGGTTAATAAGATGTTTATTATATGGCCAAACGGAAACTTAAATTTACTTAACGACACTGCTTCGTTCTCGCTGACGTTTTGTTTGCGAAGGGCGACGAGCTGAACTAAATTTGCAAAAGTTTGGTCGTATCTTTACTTTTTAGTCTTACTAGTTTTGTCAATGTTCCATTTAGTATTTTGTGAGAAAAAGGGGACAACGTGTTCCTGTTTTGTTTGTAACTTTCTGACCTCAAAATGCAACCGATCTAGATGGGAAAATCTAGACCGCGATCAATATCGATTTTAGCCAATCGAATTCGCTAGTTTCCAGTCCACGTGAGACACGGCCATATAATAAATGAAAAGAATTTCTTGCTCAATGCTGTAAGATAATGACACTTTAACGCGCTTGCGCGTAACATGCCAAGAGAAGCGCTGTTGGCCTAATGTTAGTGCACTGGACCCCTGAACGGGATTTCCGAATTGGAGCCCCGGCCTGGAACTGGCCCTGGCCCTGGCCTGATTTCCTTTTGTCATGTGGAAACTATTTCTTCTTTGATGTTTTCTGCCGCTAATTATCTCTTTTGTTTAATGGTGGTAAATACAAGAGGCGGGTCTGTGTGGCCGCTCGACGAATTGACTGCGAACGGATACTGCGAGACGAGAACGCAATCACAGAAGTTCAGCAGACTGCGAAATAAACACTGGAAGACATTGTGTGAACACCTTAAAACCCTCAAATCAATTGAAATTTAAATGTGTAACCTCCTTAAAAAGCCTCAAATAACTGAATGAGATGTTAAGTTAGCTCTTAATTTGTGTTTGCATCTGTATAAAACCGAATTCACTTGTACCCTGTTTATATGGCCGACAATTGACTTTGCCTTTAATTTGCACTGCTACAATTATAGTTTGTTTAGATGATAATTATATACAAAATATTGATCAAACCAACTTTCAAAGTCGCCAGTTTGAAATCGCCTTTTCTTGTACAAAGTGCTTCGATCTTTTCAGACCCATGCATTTCATTTTTATCTCACGATTTCGTATTTATTTTGAAAAAGACCAATTTATGCCCCCATAAATTGTAGTTAATGGGACAACCAGGAGAATCATGTGTGTATTGCGTGACATGTAGCAAAATAGGGTGGGATTTCACAAGCCAAAGTTCATTTCCACTCACGTGCCTCTATTGTGTAAGTTGCATGCTTTAGCCAATCAGAGTGTTTGAATTCACTGCCACTAAAGTTCAAGGGCAAAGTACACAAGCCTTGTGCTTTTCATTCTGTTGCTTGAGCAGGCAAATTATCTGCCTGCTCCATCTCAGTACAACTAATTTTCCCACCCTTCCCTCCCTATCTTGCTAGCATGTCGTTTGCTTTATGATTTAGAATACACTATATTGCTTACCTACAAAAAAAAAAAAAAAAAAAAAAAAAAAAAACATTATTTTCCTAAGAGATATTGCGATGCTTGCTATATACAAGATGTTGCAGTTTGAGCCTCTGATGGGTAGACCTGCAGTGTACCTGCACCATAGACATGCAATATGGTTTTCTTGAAATGCATTGTAAACCGATCTCTGGTTAGGCCTTCAGGTTTATATATTGTTACTATAGCATTTTTTCGAGGTTGTTGAGATCTTCCATGTAATTGTTATAATCTGCAGTTGTGTTCGGTTACGGTTAGCTTTGGCAGTTCATCTGCCTCAAAGACACTTATTGTACTGTTTAGCTAGGCCTATTTTATGACCTACTTGTTACTATAGCATTTTGCGAGGTTGCGATCTTCCCTGTAATTGTTGTAATCTGCATTTGTGTTCGGTTACGGTTAGATTTGGCAGTTTATCTGCCTCAAAGACACTTAATGTACTGACTAGCTAGGCCTATTTTTATGACCTACTTGTTTTTATCGCATTTTGCAAGGTTGCGATCTTCCATGTAATTGTTATAATCTGCAGTTGTGTTCGGTTATGGTTAGATTTGGCAGTTTATCTGCCTCAAAGACACTTAATGTACTGATTAGCTAGGCCTATTTTCATGACCTACATTCTTGCATTTGTGTGTAACTCTCTAGTAGAGTGTTCTGTTGGTTTCTTTATCTCATATTGATATAATAAACTTTGGGTTGGGATGAAGTGCTCCCATACAGGTCACCCTTTGCCCCATAGACTCACAGAATGGATTGGTTGCCATGGTAACCATGAGTCTAAACCCCTCTATCTTGAATAAGGACCTCTTTCAGGGTATTGTGTTCTGCAGCCCTGAAGAGGAATAAGGACCTCTCCCACGGTATTGTGGTCGGCAGCCCTGGAGAGGAGTAAGGAGCTCTTTTAGGGTATTGTGGTCGGCAGCCCAAAAGAGTTGTAGGACCTCTTGCAGGGTATTGTGTTTGCAGCCCTCAAGAGCAGTAGGACCTCTCTTAGGGGATTGTGATGTGCACCCCTAGAGAGAAAAGGGGAGTGGAGGGGTTGTGACCCCTCCCCTCTTCCCAAGCTAGACTAGCATTGTGTTTAGTGGCAGTGGCCTGTTACTGGACTACTTCATTCCCAACCCCAATTCCCCACATATTGTTGTCCAAGTTTCTGTCTTCTCATGGGTTGGGACATTAATGCATAGACAAGAAAAAGAAATTAAAGGGGATCTGTGCTGATTTAAAAAAATAAAAAAATCAACATTTTCAGCCGGTCTCAAAAGCGTAAAAGGCCTTAGCAGTGGCGTCCTCTGGTCAGTTCAAATACACATCACGAAATATCTAAAGTGAAGTTATCAAGAGAATTTCTGCAAGCCAGTCCTGTATCCTTGCACACAAGATTATCCAACGCGTTTAGATCGGCCTAATTTCCAATGAAGTGAATCTTGATAAATTTAAACAGCTATAGTCATGTTTAAAGACAAAAGCAGATAAAAGCAGATATTTTAACCGGATGTTTATTTCTCCAAAGATGTTTATTTCTCCACCCTCGGGTGGTGGATGCCACTCCCCTCCTAAGGTTTTTTTAAGATTTTGTCAAGGGGATTTTCTCTGGGCATCTATCCATTTCAGTAGCTGTTTGTTTACCTTTACGATATCTTTTCTGAAAATTTGGTGAAGATCGACCAGTAGATGCATGAGATATTAAAAGGCAAGTGAGGTGTTGTTCGGGGTTATTCCTTGAATTATTGTAAGCTTTAAGACCCTGTTCCTGGGCCTAAAGCAGTTATAACGCAGCATTAAATTACATTAAATCATATTTCACATGTTCAGTTGTTGAAAACTGTAATTTGCGAGTAAAAGTTTTAATTTTGTCAAGAAAAACCAACGTTAGACTGAAAAAAGTGAAAAAGCACAAAACATCTGCCATATTTGATGACATCATAGGCCCCCAGCACCGCAATTTGCATATGTAACCCATAATATTAACCTGTTCGCGTAGACGACATAACTGGCTATCTATTGACAGTATAACTTTTTCAAAGTATCTTAACCCAACGAAAACGCAGGGGGTTCCTCCTACCCCCAAAGGTCTAATAGTTGCATTTCGCGGTAACTATGGGTTACACGCAATTGACAAAGAACATACCTGAGAATTTTTAATGTTTATTCGATTACCCGTGGTTACGCGTGGTAACCCGTTATGGATTTGACATTAGATCATTTAGCCGTTTCATTAACTGCGTGTTAAGCTTTCGTCTAACAGATAGTACTACAAATATTTGGAGAAACTGACGTCATAAAGATGTTCCAAGAATATTAAAGACAAGTTACACTTCTACAAAGCAACAAACTGACTGGTCCAGCTTCCTGAAGTTCTGCAACATGAACAAATCAATGGTGTTTGGGTTTCTGCTTCTCCTTTCCACTGCTTCCATCATGATACAAGAAAGTCTTGGGTTCGCATACTTTGTGATGCATTGCACCGACAATACAGTAAGTTTTGTAATCGAATTAATACGAAATCGCGAATCAAATATTCACCTAGATGTATGCCTTAGAATTGTTATTTATGAAGAAAGATCATCTTTTAAATTCACCATTTTTGGAAACTATTTCTTCTTGGCGATTTTTGCCTTAAAATACTTCGAGAAACTTATTTCTTTGTAATTTCTTAGACCAGGTGCCGTAAATACAAGAGGAGAGTCTGTGTGGCTGCTCGACGACTGGCCTGTGAACGAATACTGCGAGATGAGAACGCAATCTCACGTGCTGAGCAAACCGGAGAACAAGAACTTGATGACATCGTGTAACCACGTGAAAAGGCCCTACCATAAATAAAGTGAAATGTGTAACCTCCTTAAAAAGCATCAAATAAAGTGAGATGTTAAGTTAACTCTTAATTTGTGTTTGCATCTGTATAAGACCGAGTTCCACTCTGGAATGTAGCCACGAAAGCTCGATACCGGGTGCTCAGTTTATATGCCCGACAATTAACTTTATTTAGCTGAAAATATTTATCAAACAAACCTTCAAAGTCATCAGTTTGAATTCGCCTTTTACCAAGTGTTTCGATCTTTTCAGCCCCATGTAATCCATATATAGGTCAAGATTCGGAATTGAATTTGAAAATACATGGAGAAGAAAAGGAAAGGGATTTGAGAGAGAAAAAAGGGGACCTGTGATTATTTCTAAACACAAATTAATAATGATGATGATGATGATGATGATGATGATTAAAGCTGGATATTCATGATCAGTCCATCAAAAGAGCAGAACCCCTTTAGCAATGGCGTCCTCTGTTCATATCTTGAAGTCGTGTTCTCCCTTTCATTTCCGCAAGTACTACCTTGTTATCGCTAACGAATTTTCATATCTAAAAGATAAACCAACATTTATAACAGGATCCTTATCTCTCCTCTTACGAGAGCGCCTCTTCGAATTAGAACACCTGAGCCTCAAAAGTGGAGAAAACTGGCGTTCTATTTATTTTATTTATTTAGGCAATAGGCAAATTTGAAATTAAAAGCATATTGTTTAACAGAATGTTTACCTCTCTAATAGGACAGCGATTCTTCTTCAAACACCAGCTGCTTTCGTGGACAAAATTAACGCTTTATTTATTTATTTTGATGACAGGTAAGACGCAATCCACTTTTTAATGTTCTTTAAACACCTTGTCTAAAATTGTACTACGTCTCAGATTCTTCGAAAACGCATCTAACAAGAAATGGTGCTTAATATGGCAATAATAGTGCGACTTTAAGCTAATGTTTGCTGATTAATGAGATAGCACTAGAAACTATGATAAAAGCTTGGCATTTTTTACTATTTTTACTATTTAATTTTGCTTACGATCCTCGAGACACTTTCCCTGCAGCGACACAAAAAGACACTACAAACAATTTTCTCTTTCGGGCCAACATAAAGACATATTAATTGTGCTTGTGGGGTCTGCGATGTCGGGCCGCTAGAGGCAAAGTGACCATTGACGAAAATTCTCCATTACTATAAATTGTATTTTTTTTATTATATTATTTCATTCGCGTCAGGATCAAAAATATAACACCAGTAAACATAGACGGTATACAAGAAAAAAAAAAAAACAAGAAAATTGACAGGTTTATGAATTTACATGTACTTTATTAGTGACAACTGAGGCCAAGTTAATTAAGCGGTTTTTCATTAAAACGTGTTTTTTGACGTATATTTCGACAATTTCTGTTTCCTTTTCAGCTGTTTTCCCCCTCACAAACGCATCTTCGGGAATGAATCAACTGAAAAAAAATTACGCATAAGTATACCTACTGAATGAAAATATCTCTAACTTATTTTACTACCTCAACCTCCTCTTCGAGCATGTGTTAACACCTTAATATTGCTCAAAACGAGGCGTAGTAGTCAATAAATGAAAGTAAATACTTAGCTTTAGTTATAAACATTATCAATAGACAACGCATGGTAAAAGCTTTTACAAACTTACTTAGTTTGCTCACTGCTGTTAGATGGTGAGACTACTCCGCAATTGCAGACAAAATAGAAATTGACCGTAACAAGCCAATAGAGGCGCTGTGGCCTAATGTTAGTGCACTGGACCCCTGAACGGGATTTCCGAATTGGAGCCCTCGCCTGGAACTGCGTTGTGTTCGTGAACAATGCACTTTAAATCGGTACACGCAGTCGGTGATAGTGATCTGAGGAGCGCGTTCTCGTTTGATTACCATGGCCAACTACCATGCAATATCATCTACTCACAATCATCAATTATCATTCACTTTGAACCTGCTCATGATAGTCAATGATAGTTGATCCTGTTTGACAACGCATATGATAGCTGATGATAGTTCGGGCGGAAATCGAACTATGTAGCCGGAGCTATGAAAGTGCTGCGGAAATTTGGATGTAGTTTGGAAATTGGAGAAGGATTGTATAGATCTGATGCAGTAGTGATTGTTGTTCATTTACTGATACGCGAAAGCATGTCGAAGTCACCAAGGTGTGAATAAACCAAAGCACAATTCATTCAGAAAGAAGCACATGCCAGCTGCTGCTTAAGTGAAAAACAACAAACATTCGAAGCAAATTTTAAAAATTAGCTGCCCAGATGAAAACGACAAACCACCTAGGAAAATTTTGAAAATTATCGAATGTTGTGCGAATACGTGCGCTGTTTGGACCAGAGCTTTTCTCTTGTAGTGTCGTCCGTCTCTCTTTACACAGAGGTTCACAAAAGGGTACCAGCGAATTTGCCTTGTGATAGACTAGCATCTCATCAAGGGGGAGGGGGCTTAGAAATGCTTCTGGTCGCTTCATACTTCAAAACGGGACTTTACTTTACATTCCGGTTTTTCGGAAGTATTTTCAGGGGCACCCAACGAACAAACTGTGGCAAAATTCCTTGGATCTGATTCATGTCCCATTTGAATCCGTTTTTATCACAATTTATTGCAAGCATTCGCATTGTTCGACAATGTTTTACTTTCGTATATTCTATTTCCAAATATGAAAATTCGCTTAAATTGGTTGCCTAACCAAATATCAAAATGTGCATGCAAATACCGACCAATAACTCAACAAACAACTGCTTTCCATTGTGAGTCATAAAGTAAGTTGTTAAGGTGGCTCGATCGGACTTTTTAGTGACGATACCTTCCAAATTTGATCGGCTACTGTACCGCCATAGAATATCCGACAGAAGACATACTGCTGCAGGACTGGTGCACTAGAGAAAGATCGAAGTTTCACATTGATGAAGTAAGTTTTATTGAAATCGGAGTCACCATAGCAACGTACTGTCGTCATGCCCATTATACACGAGACCGAGTAACTTGTCATTGAGAGATAATTTTGGAAACCCCTTTCTGGATTTTTCAAGTGACATACGTTTCTCAAGGTCTGCAAAATTTGAAGAATTTTTATATTAGAAATTTCGAGAAAATTCACTGCGAACCTATCAATTCCAAAATGTTATTAAAACGTGTGTCCGCCAGGCTTGATGTTAGACGATTTTGGTCTTAAATAAATTTAATAGCATAATTTTAGGGGCGTCCTTACATGTTGCTGGGAGAAATTTATCTGTTCCTTTTTGCCAGCACATGATCTATATTTTGTTTTACCAGGCTCCTGCTAGCCAGCAATTAGAACAAACATAAAACGCGCAAAAATTTAATCTAAGATTAAAGATTCAAGATTTAAGATTCAAGCCTTCGTCGAGCAGTCTTTTTAGTTGCCCTTTCGAGTTCCAATCAGCCAGCCCAAAAGTAGTATTTTTTAGTGATAACTCCCACGAGAAAACATATACGAACCACTTTGCCAGCTAGCAATATTTGCCCTCGGGAACAGGTAAAACGAGGAACAGACTCGTTGGGTGCCCGTGTATTATAGCTTCTAGTTGGCTGAAATTAGTCAAAAGCTAATAATGCTTGATCAAAAATACCTCAAAACATCTTTTAATGTACGTTTTTTAAAACATTTTTTAAGTATAGTAAACAATAGTAAAAAAAGCAAAACCGGTAGAACCGAGAAAGTCAAGCAACTGACAGGTATAGCTGCATTTTACTAAATATATGTTGTCCATACATATCAAAAACATGGGGCGCCAACGGATTAAAAAGTGAGGCACATGTTCCGTGCCGTGTTTATCCAGATAGTTTCATCGATTCATCAATTCTCTTTTCCCACCTTTGTTCCTTTTTTTGTGTGTGTTTCTGTGGAACTGCGTTTTATTCATGTTCACTAATTTCGCCTTCAGCACTAACTGTATAATTAGCTTTCGTTTGACAGATTGTACCACAAATATATGGAAAGACTGACGTCATGGAGAGGTTACAAGAGTATAAACACGGGTTGCACTTCCACCAAGCACCAAATTGACTTGTCCAGCTTCCTGAATTTCTACAACATGAACAAGTCAATGGCGTTTGGGTTTCTGCTTTTGCTTTCCACTGCTTCCCTTGTGATAAAAGAAGGCCTTGGGTACGACCTAAAAATTGTTGCGCATTGCACCAAAAAGCGAGTAAGTTTTATAATTGAATTAATTAGAAATCAGGAAACAAATATTCAGTCGACCATAGAGTACGCCTTCGAAGAAATAAGGCTTGAAGAGAGCACCAAAGATCGCGCGAGGCGGCATGCAGAAATAAGAGAAAAAAGTTCCACGGTCTAGCAGGCTACGCTGTGAATGGATGCAGCCACTCGGTGTTAACGTTTTCAAACCTTCTACAGAGAGCCGCCTTCCGTGAGGCGATTTCTCACTGAAATCATTTATTTATTTTTCCTTAGTATTGTAAGTTATTAATTAGCATTGTTTTGTTTTTAATTCCTTTTCCCGTCATGTGGAAACTATTTCTTCTTTGATGTTTTGTGCCTTAATTAAACAACAAACTCGGATTAATTTGGAAATATTTTTGTGAAACTAAAACAACCATGTCCGTGTGCCATAGCTTTTCGAGGAACTTATATTTTCTTTCTCTCTCTCTCTTTGCACCAGTGCCGTAACTACAAGGGGATGCTCTGTAAGGCTGCATGCTCAAAGGCTGGGCTGCGAAGGTACCTGCGAGACGAGAACACCATCCCGCAAGCTCAGCAAACCGCGAAACAACAACTTGAAGACATTTTGTGACTACCTTAATTATAATGCCTTAAATAAAGTTAAATGTGTAACCTCCTTAAAAAGCCTGAAGTAAAGTGAGATTTTAAGTTGACTCCATATTAATTTGTGTCTACATCTGACTTCGCTTATACCTAGTTTATACGCCAGACAATTAACTTTGTCCTTGTACTGTGAAACTTGGGACGGTCTTTAGCTGATCGCGGTGTACAAAATGCCATTTATATATGCCACGATTCCGCTTTTAATTTGAAAATACATAGAAAAGGAAAGGAAAAGGGATCTGTGGTGAAAAACTACATTTCCAGCCTCTTATACCTGCCCAGCAGAACGTCTTAGCAATGGAATCCTCGATTCAGTTTGATGACATATGAGGAAATATCTCGAAATCGTCTTTTGAAATGACATTTCCGTTAGTCCTATCTTGCCATTGCTAATGAAAGTTTCCAATAGTTTTATAAATGCCCAAACGCCACACATCATTAGTCATAGAAAAAAACGCAAGAAAATAGACAAGTTTATGAACTACCATTTACTTTATTGGCAATTGAAGCCAAGTTAATTAAGCGTTTTCTCATCAAAACATGTTTTCCGTATATTCCGTCAATTTCTGTTTTCTTAATTCCAGCTGTCTTCGCTGCGAATATCTTTTCTCCCTCCTGCACAGTTCAGAGCACGCCCCGCTTCACAAACACGTACTTCTTTGGAAATGAATCAACTGAAAAATAAAAATCACGGATAAGTACTGAACCCTTCCTTGTCGAAACAACTGTATTTTAAAACTGTTTATGAACTATTTTACAGCGCTACGGGCCTAACTGTGGCCACCGAACAAACTTTTTTGACAAGAATTTGTTTGAGTTGTCCGGCCTCCTTGTTGAAAGCGTGACAGGTTTGGAACAGCTTTGAAAATTAGAGTGCTACTTTAAAGAATTGAATGACTGCAGATATGGTTTGTAGAGAGCGAATTAATTATTGTCATCGCGGTCGGCAGCATGCAGAAAATCTGTAAAAATTCCACTGTCTCCTAACAGCCGCACCGTGTCCTCAAACCTACTATTTATTCTTTGATGTTTTCTGCCTCTAATTATCTCTAATGCGAATATTGAGGTTTGAGGTTTTGCTTAATTCATGATTTTAAACTGATCTATTTTCTCTTTGTACCAGTGCCACGCTAATGACAAGAGGCGAGTTTGTGTAGCTGCTTGACGAATGGACTGCGAACGAATGCTGCGAGACGAGAACGAAATGACACAAGTTCAACAGACTGCGAAATAACGACTGGAAGACATTGTGTGAACACCTTAAACCCTCAAATGAATTGAAATATGTAACCTCCTTAAAAGCCTCAAATAAAGTGAGATGTTAAGTCAACTCTTAATTTCTGTTTTCATTGTAAGTTATAATTATATTTTTTTTAGCTGATATACAAAATATTTATCAAACCAACCATCAAAAATCGCCAGTTTGTAAACGCATTTTACCAAGTGCTTCGATCTTTACATCCCTTGTAATTCATACATATGCCAATATTCGGAATTTAATTTTAAAATTCATAGAGAAGAAAAGGAAAGAGATAGAGAAAAAAAGGAAGTGGACCTGTGATGATTTCGAAACACAAAAATTAAAACTACTATCAAAAGAGCAGAACGCCTTGGCAATGGAGTCCCTGGTTCATATTTAGTTGTTTTAGATTTTTTCCATTTTTTTCTTTTGTTGAGTGGTCTGCTGCCTAGTATGGGGACTTATTCTCTTTTGCTGACCATCCTGATGGCCTTTTTATTCCTTGTATATATATTTTTTTCGCCATTAAATTGTAATAAATAAATCTTGAAGCCGTGGCGCCATGGCATTTCCGCAAGTACTACTTTGTCGTTGCTAAGGAAACAGGTTCCAATGATGTTATATCTGCCGAAACGCCATTAAAGAGAAGCTAAACAAATTTCAAGAGCTATCATATCTAAAAGATGAGGCATATTGTTTAGCAGCATATTAATTACCCCACCACCTTGCAATGGGTAAATTTGAAACTTAAATTAGGGGGGGAGTGAAAAGGGGTTGGCGAATCCACCAATCCGTGCTAATTTTTGGCGAAATCCGTCAATCCGCCACTATTTTCGTTAAAATCCGCATTCACATTTCTTGAAACCTTTCAGTGTAATTTCCTTGACAAGTTTATAAATTTACGTTTACTTTTGTGATAACTGAAGCCAAAGTTAATTAAGCGGTTTCTCATTAAAAACGGGTTCTCTGCCGTATATTTCGTCAATTTCAGTATTTTTTTTTTCAGCTGTTTTCGCTGCTAATATCTGCTTTCGTTCTTACACAGTTCAGAGCACGCCAAGCCTCAACTGAAAATAAGAATCATACATACGTATAGTCTCTCTAGCTTCCTCAACCTCCTCTTCGATCATGTGTTAACATAAAAAGCACGTTAATATTGCCTGTCACTCAAAACGAGGCGTAGGTCGATAAATAAAAGGAAATACTTAGCTTTGTCACTGCTGTTGGATGGTGAGACTACTCCGCACTTACAGACAAAATAGTTAATTTCCGCAACAAGCCAAGAGAAACGCCGTGGCCTGATGACCCCAAGCACTGGAACGCGGATCGGGCGTTCCGAACTGGAGTCATGGCCCTACGATTTCGTTGTGTTCTTGAACAATACACTTTTAAAAGCCCACGCCAAACGCTGCATGATAGTCGATGATAGTTGATATTAGTTGGGGCGCGCGTTCTCGTTTGACTACCATGGCCAACTACCGTGCACTGTCGTCTACAAACATCAACTATCATTCACTTTGAACCTGCTCAAAATCGCTATGATAGTCAATGATATATAGTTGATGACAGTTCGGAAAAATCGAACTATATCATAGATTATCATGCGCTGTTTGACCAGGGTTTTTCTCTTGCAGTGTCGTCTCCCTTCACCCAGTGGTACACAAATTGGTACCAGCGAATTCGCCCTGCGAAAGACTCGCATCTCATCTAGGGGAGTAGAAATGCTCCTATAGTAAGATCGCTTCATGCTTAGAAAAACGATTTTGCTCGTAAGGCTCTCCACACCATTCATTAGAAAAGGTCTACTGAAGTTTGTGTCTTTTGGGACACAGTTCCTTGGCGACCATTGGTTGCCGCTGAATCTTCGGCTTGAGACAATTTCAACACTTCCGGTTTGCTGAATAGTGAGAGTATCGGCTTTACTCGCTATAAAGACTCGTACAATCAGAAAATTCAAGACACATAAAGACTTCACACGAGACCTTAGACGGTTAATATTTTTTTACGGCTAACGGTTAATTTTATTCAATTTTTACGCCTAACGGCTAGATTTTTTGGACGTTTTACGGCTAACCCCGTTGAGACCCTCTCTTTTTCTTTTCTGTTTTCTTCCGTCTTCACTGCATGCTAATCAACTTCCGTTCTTGCACAGTTCAGAGCACGCGCCACTTCACAAACGCTTCTTCGGGAATGAATCAACTGAAAACATAAAAAAGAATAAAACAAATGTTTGTAATTTATACATTGCTTCCTCACCTCCTAGACCTTATGGAACGAAGGGAGCTTAAACAAACCACGATGGCAACGTCAACGTGGACGTCGCTAAACAAAAGATTTAATGAGCAGTACAATACCTCTGCACGTGCGTTATAATTATTTGTACATTTCTTTGTTGTCCTCTGCAAAGCAACAACGTGAAATGACTAATTTCTGAGTACTCTGGAGAGCGTGAACCTCGACGGCTAAATTTTCGTTTTTCTGTTTTAAAATAAATGCCGTCCTTATGTTTTCTACAAGAACTACGTTTGAAAGCGATAGATGCAACGAATACATCAAGGCAATTGCGACATTCGTGCGTAAAATCTAAATTCATTTTTAAGCAGGTGTCGTCCTAGCCGTCGCCGTCGTCATTGCTTAAGCTCCCTAATTGCCTGTTGCTCAGAGGAGATGTAGGTCCGCAATACATGCTAGGAAATACTTGCTCTGATTATTATTTCGCACTCGCAGACAAAATAGCAGTTGGCCGTAATAAGCCGTGCACGGGAGGTGCAGTGGCCTAATCTTAATGTAATAGACCCCGGATTGGACGTGATGGTGATGGTGATGGTGATGGTGATGGTTGTAGCGATGGTGATGGTGATGGTGATGGTTGTAGCGATGGTGATGGTGATGGTTGTAGCGATGGTGATGGTGATGGTGATGGTGATGATGATGGTGATGGCGATGGTGATGGTGATGGTGATGGTGATGGTGATAGTGATGGTGACGGTGACGGTGATGGTGATGGTGATGGTGATGATGATGATACGATTGCAAGCATTTGTTTTGTAATAATATTCTATATTAGGCCTCCCTATCTAAAGATACATTTACACTGTGGTATATTCTTTTCGCATGTTAACTGGGTTTAAGTGCGTAAGAAAAAATAGAGCAAATGTGTCGAGGACTCTTGTCTGGGATAAAAGTTGTTCAAAGGTGGCTCAACGACAAAACATTTACGCAACATGCACAGTGGAAATCCACCATAACAGCGAATCTCCAAGTAAAAAAAAAAAAAAAAAAGTATCAAACCTCTCAAGTTAAACTTGTATACAGTCGGAGAGCTTTCAAATGAAAGTTCTTGAGAAGTAAAATTTTCTTTCTTTAATGTTCGCCACACGAATAAATAATATTGTAAGTGTTTAGAAGCTAAATGAAGTGTGTTGTTCTTTTACCTTGGACCTTCTGGCATTTTCTCTCTTCGCTGCGTTGATTGAGCCACCTGGGACATAAACGGCGGCTTCTCCATCTCGAGAACAAGCCAACAACAGAAATGAAACAAAGAGGAACACGAAAACCAGTGAGGAGGTGAACATATTCATAGCGATGAACAGAACGGATCAGTTTTGAGCAATGGGGCTGGTTGACCTTCGATGAGGTGGGTACGCCTTGCTGAGCAGGTCGATCACTTCTTACAGATAACAGCATTTTCGACTTGGTTATTTAACTGCTAGATTAATTAGGAGTTTCGATGCAAATCGTGGGTTAATTGAACTTATTCGTAGCGATGAGGTGAATTGCGATGTTTTTTAGTTCAGTTAATGGGTTTTTAATTACTACAAAAATCCAACTGGAAAAAAAGCGGACATTGTCAAGAACTGAGGCGCCAAGCAACGCAACGTTTCAATTTTCCTAATTTAAAAATACAGGATAGTTTCGACCGCACTCACAATTGAAAACAACAAAGCCATCTGGAATTAGAAATGAATAATATTGCGATATCTCGGTGGTAAGACAAAAGTTTTTGAGGAAAACCTTTTTCTCCGAACAATTCTTTTTTTTTTTACTTTGATTGACCCCTCCCACATAGGGCTTTTCAGGGCCAATTTACATAGCTAATCAGGGTGAGATCGGACGTCAGCATGTAAAGGCGCTCATAGCAGCCGCTATCAGTCCATTCATGATCTCACCCGAACCCAAACCAGCAGAGCAGACCACAACACCGGGAACTCCACGCCCTACTCTTTGCGATAAGTGTGTGGGTTCTTTAACGTCCCCTGCTGACCTGTAACATTAAAGATGCAGGAGACGGGACCTACGGTTTATCGTCCTTATCCGAGAAGACTAGAACATCTAACCATTTGCAGATTTTAGTTACAAAGGCAGCACGTTCTCCTCAGTTAACCCCATCATTTGTCTTCGCCCGTCCGTCAAACATCTCAAAAGGTTATTATGCATTTTATTAACCATGACCGCTAATTTCAATTAGTATAGTTAATCATACGGTTTTTCTCGTTCAATTTGGAATTTTAAATTTGCACGAGAAAGTTTTTTCAATTTCAGGTTATTAATAATGTAAACATGCAAAAATTCACCTGGAGGAAGTGCCGGAAGTACTTATTGCATACAGGAAGTGAGCATTTCACGCTGATTTGACACTTAATTTACTGATCAGCTGATGATACTACGAACTGAAAGCGGCTCGTTTGAAACATTTGCAATAAAATCCAGAATTTTGATGTGTAATTTGCACTGGTGTTACAGTTGAATTGCACCGCTTTCAGCCAATAAGAATCGAGTAATTTTTCATGTATATTAATAATAATAATGATAATAATAATAATAATAATAATAATAATAACAATAATAATTTATAATAATAATTTTATTAAAATCTCATCAGAAAACCTATTTACAAATCATCAAATTTTTAAAAACATTCACATAATCATTACATAATCATTACATTCAGTTATTTAAAATGACCAACTCTCAAGAAAAGTAATAGTTAAAACTTCACAACAAATCAGTTACAAGCTTAAGAAAGCTAAAAGAAATCACAACAATAAAAAGTATTCGACAGACCATCAGAATATATGTATACCAATTATAGGACCTAGCTTTTGGCAAGGCATCTATCTAATTCAAAGTCCGCTTCTCGAACATTACTTCTGATTGCTCTTTTGACTGTTCTTGACCCTCTAAGACAGAGTAGAGCTGACCTAAGGATGGCAAAGGAGACTTTAGAACGTATTTTTAAAACACCTCGATTACCAGAAGCTATATATTTTCACGGTTAAAGTGTCGCGACCTAGGGTTAGATACATTATGCCGGCATAATTTTGGGCATAATGGCACAGTCAGAGCATCGAGCATAATGCCACCATAAGGGCCAAATTTATAGCAAAATTTTAGCATAAATGCTACAAAACTGATATTTTCCCTATTTTCAGTGAAAATGTGAGAAAAAAATATCGAGTTTTGCCTCCTGCCTGATTATTCAGCTCTATCTAAGGCTTGGTTACTGGTTTAGAGGCCTGTGGCGCTTTCCATTCGACCAAAAATTCTGGTTTAAAATTCCGGGTATTCCGGAATACCCGGCGAATGTGGCGAATCGAACAGTATTTTCCGGTTGCTCGTTTGGGTGGTACCGTGGATTCAAGGGCAAAATTTCAGCCGGCATCACAAGAGCATAATGGTCTGACCCGAGCATAATTTTCGGCATAATGGCACGATTATTAGGGTGACGCTAAAAAGCATAATTCTCTACTTGCACAATACCATAATACACCACTTCTACCCCCAAAAAAATTTGCATAGGCATTGTTTTAGGTTTCCCTTGGGACATCTTCATGTCCCAGGAGAAATTGCAAACAATGATTATGCAAAATTTTGGGGGGTAAAAGAGGTGTATTATGGGATTTGTGCAAGTAGAGAATGGTCAAATTTACGAGCATAATGTATCCCCATTAGCGTCTCGCGCCTAGATATTGATTGACACGTTCATGTTTTAAAGAGCATGCTCTCTTATTGCAAAACTAACACTGAAACAAAGCTTAAATCTCTTAAAACTATGGAGAAATTGAATGTGATTTCAAGCCTAGATTAGCTAGCTACTCAGTGGTTGTGAAAAAGTTGGAATTTTCATGCAACAGGACAACTGTGTGCTGTAATTAATCTGAAGTACAGGTGCGAGGGTTTCCATTAATCGATGCTAAATAACATCAATGCAATAATTTCGGACATTTAACGACCAGCACAAGTTTTTATAGCTGCCATTTGTGTAACTATTGCCTTTGTTTAATCATTGCTTAACAATAAAGTAGCCTTCACTCCCAAGGGCGTCTATGTTTAAAAATGAAATAAAAATAGTCGTACGTCTCCGAAATGTCAAGCTAATGAGGTGACAGACCATTATCTGCGGGTTGATTATGCGCTGCAGAATGGACAATCCGCGTCTTCTCATAAATAAAATTCGCATCTCGACACTCATATAAAAAAGGCAAATCCTCAAGGTTAACGTTAATTAATAACTATGTCATGTGCATAAATATTGAACAATAACATTAAACAATAATATTTTAGCTCGGGTTAAACAATAGCTGAACGAATGGAAAGGATAATTGCTTGATTATAAACTTGAATATTTTAATGTAAATATGACTTAATGACCTCAAGCAATCTGAGATAGTAAAGCATGATAAACGATTATGATAAATGATCTTTGGTGGTTTTTGTCTTTGGTTTTTGACATTCCAATTCCAATCCACACGACCTTAGCTTCTCATACAATTCGCGATTAATAGGTAATTGTTATATTTTATCTTCTCAAACTAGAACTTTCAAAACATCTCTCGTAACTATTAATCACGAATCGTAGTTGAAGTCGTGCGAATTCATATACAAACTCCTTAAACCATTCGGCCATGCTGTGCCGTGCGTTCTTGAAAACGGCTTAATTAATACCAACCGAGGGAGGTAGAAACGACACCCAATCTAAATATATGCAAAGATATCCATGGTCAAGGTGTGTACAACTTATTCCAAAATGGCCGCTGATTTATGCAGATACAAATAGACCAATTCCGATATATTAATATTTTATCTAAAACGGACCCCAGAACGAGACAACAAGGGCCAATGGACCAATTCCGATATATTAAAATTCTAACATGGCGCCGAGGCTTAGGGGAATAAAGCAAAAGAAATTATTTATTCATCCCTAAGCCTCGATGCAAAATCTTTTGTTTTATTCCCCCAATTGCAAACCTCGGTGACATGTTAGAATATTAATATATCGGAATTGGTCTATTTGTATCTGCATAAATCAGCGGCCATTTTGGAATGAGTTGTACACACCTTGACCATGGATATCTTTGCATATATTTAGATTGGGTGTCGTTTCTACCTCCCTCGGTTGGTATTAATTAAGCCGTTTTCAAGAACGCACGGCACAGCATGGCCGAATGGTTTTAAGGAGTTTGTATATGAATTCGCACGACTTCAACTACAATTCGTGATTAATAGTTACGAGAGATGTTTTGAAAGTTCTAGTTTGAGAACATAAAATATAACAATTACCTATTAATCGCGAATTGTACAAGAAGCTAAGGTCGTGTTATTTTTTTTTTTCCTTTTTTTACATTCAACAAAATTAAAAGAATAAAGCCGCATTTGTTTCTAACCTCTGGATAAAATGCTGGAGTTGTAGAGTTCTTCCGCCGAATATTCTACCAGGTTAGAGTTTAATTTGCGCTCTTCATCCCAGCTGCGCCACACATGTATCCTGGTTTTGTGTGCTTTTGTTTATATTTCGTTGGTTGCCGTTTCTTTAAGTTTTTTAAGCTTGTCCTCCTTAAGGAAAGCAAAACGACTGTCGGCCATTTTGTCTCTCCCCTTCAAATTTGCCGCGCTTGCCAGCGTTTACACCAGGTTGCTATAGAAACACCACAGTTACTTTGGGACCAACTGTACTGCTCTCATCCAATCAGAATAAAATAAATTATGTTGAGTGTTCTGTAAGTGTTGTAATTCGGAGATCTCGGGTTCAAGCCCCTTACCCCGCCACTAGCGTTGTTTCTGGGTAGTCCCGAGTTCAAATCTTCGGTCACGAGTTGACGACTGGTCTGCCTCCTGTCAGTTAGAATATTTACCTATGTGATGTTCATTTTAAATATTCCTTTCTTTTGTTTCAGTCGCATGCCTGAAAAACTAGCTAAGCTTAATGCTTTTAAAAGAAGCTAAGTGCATGACCTCTATAAGTAGCATTTACACTTTTTTACACCTAACCGGCATGGCAACGGAAAGGACAACAACAGTGAAACGCTCGTTTGAAAATTAACAAAAATATTCCATTTTACCTCGCGTCACTTTAGTTATAGATCACAGATGACGTCAAAATGTGTATGGTAAGGGCAAAATTAGAGCGGCCCACGAGCTGCTAGATGATAGATGATAATTAAATCACCTTTTTGTTTTTAAGACAGCTTGACGTCTTCTGTGGTGTATAACTGAACAGACACACGGCGAAAAGGGATCAAGTAATGAAGCCCGTTTAGCCCTGTTAGATGTCTCTAGAGGTGAAAAAAAATTTAGTGGTTTGTTTATCATTGAAGATTTTTAATTATGCTGAACTTTCCCACTATATTTGGCCCCAAGGTTTGGAAAACTATGCCGATAAGACTGACGTGGACGATGAACTCTATCTTCCCTGTGAATCACAAAACGCAGTGACGTCATCAGTGCATCTGAAATCTAACATAAACAGACGTCTTGCATCAACAACTCGCGCACAATCTCAGAAGTTCCAGGATGTTTGTAAAAACTGGAGACAGTTCAAACTCAAGAGTCTAGAATTTGCATAACTTTCGACTGAGATATCTCCCAAGTCCCGAGTGTTTAGATGAGGCTAAATAGACACGGAAAAAGTCCCATGTTGTTTTTATAAAATATTTCTCAAAACTGTCCATTAATCTTGAACGTCACAACCGTGTTTATACTCTCCTCTAAATATCCCCATCTAACGTTGAGAGCATGCGCAGAGCTAGAATTTCAGTTATTTTATAAACCGTTGCTGTCATGCCCCCTGGACTATAAACAAGGAGGCTGAAGGCTGAGGAGGAAATAATCACCACCTCAAGATTAAGTTTGCGGCTAGGATTTATGGATACTTCCACATATAAAGAAAACAGGTTCAGAAATGACTTAGTTGCACTGAGTCTTCTAGAGGGAAGTTCTACTACTTTTCAGAACTTACTCTTCTCGGAAAATAAGTGTTTGAGTTCATTCGAAACACATTAATGTAATTTTCGCGAGAAGCTAACATTTAATAGACAAACAGTCACAAATAAAGTAGGTTCACACGTGCACTACGAAAGCTTAAGAGGGCGGTCTCTCAAAGATAGTTACTCTGAGTAAAAGTCAAACTATAAAAACATGCTAAAACTCGCTTTTGGGAGTCAGGAAGACCTGTCAACCCCATTTTGTACCTGTTCAAAGTGATGACGTGAAAAATGCCTACACGGTAAACAATCGGGATTCTGGGAAAGAAAGTCTTCGATAATAAATCTATTATGTGTAAAATCACAGCACACTGTTTTACTAGTCATTTATATTTTGGCTCAGTCTCTTATAGCACCGACATAACAATAATTGCGAAATCGCGTGGAATAAAGCCTGATACAGCCTCGTCGGTTGAAATCACACGGTAACAAAGGTCTCTTGACGATAATTAACAAGATTGAACAGAATAGGTTTCATTTCTGAACTACGCGTACCTTACAGCAAGTACAATTGTGGTTAAGATGGATGGCACAAAGACTTTCTGACCATATACGGACATGTGCGTTTTCAGTTGAATAATAAGTTGGGGTATCTCGTTGTATGCGTTATTCGTATTCTACCGAGTGAAATAAGAAAAATATATAAATTGTATTTTGCAATCATTTCGACCCACACCAACTTTATTATCGTCGAGTAAAAACGACACCGTGACACTGTGCAAGACACGACTTCTTAAAACGAATAAATGCGGAAGCAATATTGCAAAAGTGAACGTGGAAGATTGTAGATTTTGACTCGAATTAAGTACTAGAAATAAAGTGAGCGTGGTTGCCTGAGGTTCCTGAATTGGCCACCAGTGGGAGGCTATTAATGAAATCGATTTACGCGGGTAAATGACCTTCCTACATCAAATGCGGTTAATTGTTGGTTAAATTTCTGTAGGGACAGGATGTTTACATATAAATAGATAGCAAGGCATCCGTTTTACTGTTGGAAATCGTAAGGCAATGAACGGGAGCTGTAGGAGTTGATTTTAAGACACGTTTTCCGGTACGGTAAGTTTAGATGAAAGCATTTTTTACAATTATTTCTTAATACGTGCGCCGTTCCTGACGAAGGAAAAATTGGGTACACACAATGTTGTTTTCCCCCTGTTTGAAACATCAACTCAAGACTAAGCCGCTCGGTTTTGTCATATTTGGTATTTTCAGTTTACCTCCTTAAACAACTGTTCGATGTCTTGGTCACTAAATCATTAAAAAGCATTCTCATACAGTTGAAACAATTCATTCTCGCTATAACAGTACTATATATTTTATGATATGAAGACCGTGAAAACACGGAAAAGAAGTTCTTTTGTTACATCCTCAAATTAGAATGCAAATGTTGTTATCTAGACGAAATATCTAAAACATAACACAATAATGACAGAAGACATTTGTAGCTGACCGAAAGAAAATGATCTTCATTAATTATCACATGGACTCTTTCGTACAGCCTCGTTGTGCAAGATAAATGAATTAAAAGCCCCCCGCCGATTTCATTTTTAATTGAAAATATAAATAGATAACAGAGACACGAAGCTGTTAGAAGGCGTTCAGGCTTGTTCTCTCTAGACTGAGGTTTAGAAAATGGACTATCGAAGGTTGTTGGTTTTCATAGGTATTTGTCTTCTCATTGGAACTTTTCTTCAGCAAGAGATACAAACGTTTTACGGCAGAAGAAGATCGAGAAGAAGACACCAACAGCTTGAAAGGAAACACGTCTTTCATCCTGTTGGAACATCTCAGCAAAGAGGGGAAAATCGGCAGGTACGATCAGAATCAATCCTAGAATTGTTCAGTACTAAATATATCAAACATTTAAATATAAGAAATAGACACCGCCGTGAATGGCCGGCCGACGGAATGCGACAATAAAACGCACCCGCAAGTGCGCGCAATTATACAATTACTACCAAAATTAACTGAACTGACAAGACTAGAACAGAATCTAAAGAAATTTCTTCATTCAAACCGATAGGTCATGTTGTGAAAATGTTAACAATAAGGAAGGTGCATTAAATACAGGAGCTTAACTTTTTCAATACTTTTATCATTTTCGTTCCTTATATTTATTTACTTGTAGATGTATGAAAGAGGTGAGCTACAACATGTCCTATACCATGGAGACGAAAACGTGGATAAAGGAACTTTATAACGTAACTAGCAGAGAACAGAGAGCTTTGTCTTCAAGGTTCAGCGAAACATCATCCGTAGTGGACCATAATTGTTAAGTTAAAGTCTAAAAACTATACTAGTGTTATACGGATAAACAAGTAACACCTATACTTAACAAATAAAGAGTGATAACTCCAACAGTAGTTGTTTTTTTCAACTTCCCTTTAGCGATTTACGGGTGCCGGATTTGCTGTGGTAACTTTGGCTGTTTAACAAAGTGGTTCTTTCTATTTCGGCATATCTATGCTTAGTTAATTTATTATTAAAAACATTATTGTCGGTGGTTCTCGTATATGACCAGAAGCCTTTGTCACAGTCTTGTCATCGGTCACCAGTAAGTAAGGTATCTTCAATTAAATAGCAAAATTCGTGTAGTTTTTCACTGCGCTAGTAGTTTTGCTTCACATCGCATTCGCTATTTTCTAATACTTTAAAGGGGCGTTGTCACGGTGACTTTGGAGTGTTTATGTCAGTTCTGTGCTAAATTCATTTCTTAATACATTTACTCGTGCAAAAAATGCTCCTACAGAATTGTGAAGATGTCAAATGAAAATTTATCAGGAAGAGCAAACCATAATAGTCGGTTTCCTATTTCGTCAGGAGATAGCTTGAGAATTTGAAAAAAAAAATGGTAATTTTTTTTTTTTCAATTTTCAATCACTTCCATCCTGGCGGGCATCCGTAACAACAAAAGTCAGTAAATGGTTCAATGCAGTAATATAGTCTTAGGTACCAAAACTAAACCATTATTTTAGTGTTCCTTTGAACGAAGACAGGTTTTAGCCTTTTAAAATGTAGCTAAAATGGCGTGACAATGTCCCTTTATGAGAATAGTGAAATTCAAGATGGTGGATTCGAGATGGTGGCTTTCCAGTTCGTTATTTCACCGTCAGCGGTCTTCTTTTTTTACCTCTGCCTTTACCTATGCAGTCTGCAGCCCGAATGAATACGCACGAACCTGTTCTCGCTCAAGCAAAATCAGAGAGTTGGTTGTTTAGAAAATCTATGGTTTGGACTATCGTGAAAGTTGCTGTGAGTAAACTTTAGTTAACTGTTTGGCAGCCAATTAAAAAATAATCGCATTTTTTTAAAAGAGGAGGCTTCAGAAAATCGATATAAATTACTTATACAAACCGCGTCTGATCGCCTCAAAATTTATGATTTTATATTATATATCGTAGGATTATTCTGTCAGATTTTCGAAAATCTAAGAACTCACTTTACACTTTGTCGTTAAATACACACACTTACAATGGGAGCTTTCAGCCTGATAAATGCCCGCGGTCCAACTTAAAAATTAAGCCCAGAAGCTTAAATCGTGAGACAGATCTTTAATCCATTTAGAAATTTCTTGGAAGCCATCTGAATTCTCATTTCCCAAGGCTAGTTCATTCGAGTTAATCAACAGTTAAACTGCAAAAAATTGTCTTGTTCGCTTCACAGGAGTCTGCTAGAGTTAAATTGATCTGGCATATATGTTAAGACAAAGAAGAAAACGGAAAAGAATGAAAAACGTGTAGCTCGAGCTTGAGCGTTCTATACATTTAAGCGAATTTGATCTAACCTGCAAGCCGCCCTATACTTCGTCAATGTGATGAGGCTATTGGCTAAGTTAACTAAAATCCAATATTTGGCCAAACCTGCATGACAATATCACGAATCCTGGTCACATGGTTGGCACGTCAAAATCCGCTAATGAAAGCTTCAGTATTACAGAATAAACATTTTTTTTTTTCAAAATTCCAGACGAAATCTCAACCTTGTACGTCCGAAGGTCAATCAGTTTGACACATTAAGTTCTTCTAAATACTGTAAATAAAACGAGACCCAGGCTTTCCACACACTGATCGATCGGAGTCGCTATAGGAATCCCATGGGAGTAAGTTACATTGAACTGCAGTTCCCATCCACCAGATAGAAGATTAAGGAAATCCCAAAAGGCGGCCTCAAACGATAACCAAAACTGAAATAGTTTATTGAATAATCAAAAAAGGGAGTCGTGAAGTACATGACTCCATTTGAATGACAGTAACTACAATAAATATTTGTTCAGTATATTCGAAATGTGTACAGGGATTTTCAAATAACACATTTTGCCACATCTAGAGACATTTTGCAATGAAGGACTTTGGACCGAGCTAATATGACAATTTAAATTATTTAAAATGCTATTTAAAAGAACTCTTGTTCGGTGTCCCATTGCACGTGTAACGGGTTGTCAGCCATAAAGGTTGATCCCCCTGGGGGTACTGCTGTGGTCTCCATTCGCCTCCTGAAAGGAGGAAACAACAGAAAAATCAATTCCTGGTTTGTTAGTCCCTACGGGAACTATAGAAGCCGGGTCAGAATATTGATACACAAAAGAACACGTGATTCAGGCAGTGGTTTCGCGGAAAAAGGCTATTAGTAAACAAAATGGCCACCATAGTGCTTGCTCATCCAATAGACCATTTCCGAGTTCCCTTTTGTCTCAGTGTCAAAACGAGCTAACCATTCGATCCCCCTATGAACAAGGGTTTTATCTGCATGTTCAATTTCATGCAACGCAAGCTCGTTTTTATATGAATAGTTTCGCACCTAGACTCGAGACAGAGGTGAAAGGGAACTCGAAAATAAAGGGGCACCCAACGAGTCTGTTCTTCACGTTATCTGTTCCCCAGCGCAAATGATGATTGCTGGCAAAATGATTCAGTATATGTTTTCTCAAAGGAGTTGTCACAGAAAAAAAACTGCTTTTGCGATGGCTGACCGAAACAGGGAAGGGCGACTGAAGAGACTGCTCTACGAAGGCTTGAATCACTTTGAGAAGGGTGGATTTCAAAGGTTTTCAGTTCCATTTCCGCGCGTTTGTTGTTTGCTCTAATTGTTGGCTGGAAAAAAATATGGATCATGTGCTGGCAAAAAGGAACAGATAAATTTTTCCTAGCAACACTCAAGAACACCTGTAAATGTTTTAATATCATCTATTTTCATTCATCTGGATAAAAGAATACATTTTGTCACAGTTTGTTTGTTGGATGCCCCTGAAAATTCTGAAAATGCCTCATTTTTAATGAGGTTTAGCACAGCGCGACTTTGTGAAAGCCATGCTTTCTTGCCAATTACAAAAAAATTAAAGTTTCTAGCAGATTTGCGCGTTATGCGAACAAAGAAGTTCAAATGGTGTATTGTTTCAAGTTGCAAAACTTGAACGTTCTCGAATCAATTAACATTTTACTGAGAATTCTTGCCAATCAAAATTATCATGTGCATTTGCTCCGGGCAAAAACTCGACAATCATGTTTATCGACCGTTAAACTTGCAGCAAGCGCTAATTCAGAAATGCTGCGAAGTATAAAGTACTTATTTGGGATAATAGACACCAAATTAAATAAAAACGTTTACTCCAGTTTCGTTTCATCTCATAGCGTACGTGTACGTTGATTTTAACGCTGATTTCAATTGCATAGTGTGGAAATAAAATCGTAGAAGTTTACTTTTACCAAATTAAAATCGTGTTAATTTTTCTGTTGATGCAAAACGTTGAAACGTATTGTCTACAATGGATATCAGTTAGTAATAACACGGAATTGTCACAGTATTAACAACTCTGGGCCAATATATACATTGCATGTACTGAAATATATATATTCCAACTGAATCTCAAAGCACATACCCAAGCTGCAGAAGTCCCGACACGTTTTTCATTTGTGCCAGAGGGAATAAAACTTTTTCCGCTTCTCCAGCTTCTTCTTCTTCTCCTCCTTCTTCTTCGCCTTCCTCCCGGATGTCCTTGGCTTCTAATATTAAATGATGCTGCCGGGTCTATTAGAATATCACTCAAAATCAACCACACGCACAGAAGTACAACAAGTAGTTTTGAATCCATTCCCCCGTAGCACCTTATCCTTTATCCTTTTCTACTGCCGGCGAATACGCGTTTTGGAGCAGTCACTTATTGATAAGTTCCAGGTAAAAGATTTCTTTGTTTCGTTTAAGGAAGTGCTAAAAGCCACCCGTGGCAATATTGACGCTTATTAAATTACGCACTCTAAAGAGAAATTTAGTGACCTTGAAACCATTAAACGATTCCCTTCAATTCACTTGATCCACATGAAGAACAGTTTCTGTTGGCGAGAGTATTTTCCGTTTTTCTTACACAATTCAGTTCTCGCCGATCTTAAGTACGCGAGCCTTTCGTATTTTTTTTTTTCGAGCTAGGAGGCGGATTATAGTCCAAAAAAGCCACATGCCACTACATGTGGAGTTGTCTTTAGTTGTTTGAATATCTTGAAACCCGAGCGTCTTTTAGCTATTAATAGATAAACATTTTTTGCAATATATAGAAGTTTATGTTTACAGTTAATAGTGTGTTCTCTTTAATTTTACCGCTAGACAAATGCCGTTGTAGCAGCATCGATTTAAATATGGGTGTTCCTGGGCACGACACTTCACTATCGCCCCTGGGCCCATTGTTTCATTGGTTGGACAACGCGAGCCACTGTAGATTGACGTCTGTCCACTGGAAAGTGATATATCTGTTCCAGAGGTTGGAACCAACGAGATGCCGAGTGATCACAACTCAGGAAAGTGGCTTTCTGCATTAGCATGAAAAATTGTATCGGGTATATACCACAACTGCAGTCACGTAATTTTAAAAACCGTGACTGCCTTTTGTGCTATACTTTTTTTTTTCAAAAATGGCGAATTACTACTTAAAGGAATGTTTCTAAGAGCAAAACAGTGATGGGGTCAGTTCTACTGGACCTCTCTGAGCTTGAAGCAGTTTATTTTTGTTACAATTTTTCTTACATCATTTTTTTTTCAAAAAAGAGTCCATATTAATTATCTATCAAGTAATTTAAATTCATTGCGTTATTTCGATTGAAAGTCTTTAATATCCGCGTGTAGTGGTTTTTTAGTGACGAAGCTTGATCCTCTGATTTTCATTTGCATCCTGGTGAGGATAATAAACAATGATTATAGATTAATATATTTGTCGGAGGTATAGTTGGTAAAATAAATCTTAGCAACAGATATTAATCTGATCAACTGGTCATTTCCGAGTTTTCTTTTGCCCTAAGGTGGATTTCCACTGTCGCGTAAATTTCCGTACGTTAACGGGCATAAATTTAACTGGCTTTACATGCGTAAAATAGAAAAATAAGAAACGTATGAACATCTCGCGTCAACGGAAAAAGTTAAACCACATTCAACTTTTTCCGCAGACCATACATTTCTTCTTTTTTTTTTATTTTACGCACGTAAAGCCAGTTAAAATCACGCCCGTTAACGTACGAAAAATTACGCGACAAGGGAAATCCACTTTCAGCCTCAAAGCGAGTCTAAGTGCAAAACTATTGATATGAAAATGTGTTTTACCGCGCTGCATGTTCATTTTCATGAAAAGCAAACTCTTTTTTTCTATTTGTATAATTTGGTTTTATCAACTGGGTTGATAATGTCAATTGGCCACCGTAAAGAGATTCGAGAGCTGACGTTTCGAGCGTGAGCCCTTCGTCGGAACGTTCAGCTCTTGAATCTCTTTACGGTGGCCAATTGACATTATCAACCCAGTTGACAAAACCAAATTATATTGTTATACTTCCCACTTTCGCAGCACCACAGTTTCTTTAGAAACTTACCCCCTCTATTATTTTTTATTTGAATGACTTCGCACAGAGGTTATGTGGGAACTCGGGAATTGCCTCTATTATTTTTGTACTTTGAACGCGCCAGTTCTTGGGAAAATATAGGCTTGGCCCGGCTGTTAAACACTCTCATTGGCCGATTCAAATGATTCAAATTATTTAATTATTGACCTTTTTCCCCAGTCTCTCAGTTGATAGTTGTCTTAATTAGTTCATGCCAGTCCACGCGCAATGAAAACCAGTTATCAAAAATGAATAACTTCGCATTACGCTAAAAGGGACAACATTACAGGTACCAATTAACACGTGCGAGTTTTTTCTTAACTCTAGCTCTATTTTTGGCAGCTCATTTTCACAAGACTTCTACCAGTCCAACTGAATTTCAAATTACGTTTGTAAAGTAATGAAATACTGGGACGAGAGAGCCGTGGCATAAGCACATCAGAACTGAGACATTAAATATTTTAATTTTACAGGCACTAACAATCAAACGAAACTGCCTTGGTGTGGGCGGGAGGGAAAATCAAAGCTGCCGTGATCTTTTTTCAGGAAGTTTGTGCTTGTTAAGTACTTTCTCGTGGATATTACAGAATTCTCGGGAATTTGCTGTTTTGAGATAAGTGGTACAATCCTTTTTTATTTATCCCTCGGGCAAGAAAATGATTACGCGACCGTGAAATTAGCTTGCTCTTACATAGCAATTGGGCTCTCAAAGAATATTTGATGCACACACGCAATAAAGACCGCCAAATTTGTCTTCTCTTTTGCCTTATATCGCACGAGAGCTGCTGTTGTTGATATTCACTGTCGCCAAGCGTAAATGTTTTCCATTGCAACGTAAATTCCAGTTAAATGCAAATTTCTGTTGATGCTAACTATTGTATTCAGCATGTGTTAGCCTACGATAAGACTAAATTTTAGTAATAATGTTACTTAGAATCGAACTTTTTAGACAAGCCAGTTTCTGGTAAACTAAACATGTGGTACATGGCCTCGATTTCCCGCTATTTGAAACCATAAGAAAACATACCAAGCCCATTGAAGACAATACTACTGGTTCCCCGTAGTTAGCTGAAGGGATAAAATCTCTCTTTTTTCCTTGGCTTCGTCTTCTTCTTCCCCTTGTGCTTCTTGTAGTAAAAGACTCTCCTTGGCCCATCAGAATGCAGGTGAAAACCAGCCAAACGCACAGAAAGATAACGAGATGTTGTGAATCCATCTTACAGTTCTTCCTCTTCGGTCAGTTATTCCGGCTTGTCAGCTCTTAACGTGTTCGTTATGCAACAGTCACTTATTCATAAGCCACAGAACAATTACGCAATTAGTATGTGTTATTTTTAAATCAGGAAGTACTTCAGGTTACTGGATTACGTATTTCAAAAAACTGTTCTAGCAACAATCAAACAATCAAACAATCAACTGTACAACGAAAAATTAAAGACGCCAAGTTTACTTGAAACACAAGGAATAGTCTTTTTTATTTTGCCGTGTGACTTCGGGAACAGTTTGATTCAGTGATAGCCCGGGCTTTCGCGGGATTTTGCAAGTAAAAAAATCTCTCTTAGTTTGAACATCCTTATTGTAGTTACGCGCCGACCGTAAATAAACTAATTACGTTTCCCGATTGGAAGCTACATGAAAGCGGAACCTTTTTGCAGTTATATAAACCGAAAACGGCGCGACACCTGTTCACCGTATCATACACAGATATTAAAATTGTTTATTTTTCTCCTTAACTTCTCTAAAGATTTGTTTTATTGAATTTGAGGAATATGGTTATCGCAGAAAGCTAGCAGTTTCGTATACTTGTTTGTATCTGTTGCATTTATTTATTTATTATTTTAGTTTTGATGCTGCGGACTTACAGTTTGGCTTTATTTTCACAAGTACATTTGTGTAAGAAAACTTTTCCCTAACTTTCACCATTTTTGAACTAGTATTTTTTGTTCCTTGGTTCCTTTTTTCAGAAGATTGCCTACCAAACATGTACAATAGGCCCGGATCAACTGATTTTTCTTTAAATTAAATATTACTTAAAATGATGTTCAGTACTGAAGCTTTAATTACCGCAACAAATACAACGCTACATCAAGCACATGGCGGACCCAATCCAAGAGTGCCAAGATCTGACGTAACAGAACGCAAACGAGGCTACTGAAGTACCCAAACGCTTATCGGCGGGAATACAAAATACACCACAAATGACATTGCCAGAGAGATAATAAGTTATTTAGTCTAGAACGCTTCAATCGTTTGCAGTTTGTTTTTACAAATCCTTAAAATATCTGTTACCGACGAATTTTTTTAAGATAAAAGTGAAAAATAAAATCTCTCACTTTTTTCCCATTTAAAGTTACTGAACAGTTTCGAAGGTCAAATTTGTTCAAAATTGTGATTTTTAGAGTAAGAAAACTGTATTAATGTTCCTTTGTATTGCAAAAACAAACAGAAATCAAAAATCTTTTTTCACTCCGGAGTAATTGCGAATTTCTTTTCTTTGCGTGACGCATGACGTCGAGCTGTAAAAACTGCTGGACCAAGCCCGGGAAAGTGGCTTCCAATATATGGGTTTCCTTTGCTCGCGTCGCTCTCTTCTGTCCTTGAAGTACAGTTTTTGCTGTAGTTTTCGGATGGAGGGAGAAAAGAAAAGAAAGCGAGAAAAAAGTCCTTGGGTTCCAAAGAGTGATCGGTGGTACCGTGAAAAGTAATCAGGGAATTTTTGCGAAAAGAAGAAAAAGCTGGCGGAAGGCGAAAAATTGTTACAATCACCGAACGAAACACTAATATTGCTGCTCCTTCGTATACTTTCACCGGCCTCCGCAAGAAGCAAAACTAAAAACGTCAAAGAATGGCATTTAACTTGTTATAGGTTTGGATTCAGAAAAGGTGGATTCTTGCCGTTCTTTATCGGAAGAATCTGATGAAATATCACACGACAACAGCGACGAATTCGTACATTCTAAAAACGCATGACTGAAGAGCCGATACAAAGCACTAAATAATACGCTAATGCTATCCAATGACTCCTAATCCAAGAGCATGAGAAGGTTCTTCCTGTGTGCACCGGTACACAGACAGAAAAGAAGGAAAAGCACAAAGAAACATTTTATAGATGCGTGTTACCTACCCTGTTACCCGCATTTCGGCGAGTGGTGGTTTCCTCGCGACTTTCGTTCGTCTTTTTAAAGCCCTTGTACTCTTTGATGATCTTTTTCGTCTTACGGGGCCGGAAAGTTGTTTTTCCTCATCGCGGTCAAACCTCGTAAGAATTTACCGCATTATAACTCTGCCTCAGAATTATCGGCAAGGGATATTTTGATCTTGAAATAACATCTTCCACCACTTTCCCGCGAGTTTTACGAGATTGAAACTGACTGGATCACTCTCCCCATGGGAGGGCTATTTTTCCGAAACTTTCTTTGCCGTATTTCTCGGCTAAATTTTTCGTTAATTTTGACATCTTTGAGTGGATAGTGTACATGTGAGAATTCATCGTAGAAGAATAAAATTTCTCTCAATGGTGCATGAATCCCTCTTCTTCAAAAGTGCGTCGGGCTTTAGCTTATTTGCTTTTCGTTTTGAAGATATAAATCCTAACGCTGTGTCAATCCGAGGAAAGTACCTGCGTGATCTTTAAATTATTGCTGCGGAGCGAGCGCAGCTAGCGGAGCAGCAATTCACACTCAAAAATAAATAAAAAATCTGAGATTTTGCCGTGGCTTGTAGCCTCGCTTTCAGCGGACCACATTGCACTGCAGTGGAAGAGCTACGATTTCAGCGGACCAGAATGCACTACGTATTGGTAGGGCCTCGATTTGAAACAAATAATAAAGAACGCTTACGTTGTGATCTTCCTTTTCGTGTCTCGACGCCACGGTATACAGGTGAGTGCATGAAGTAGATTTCATTGCAATGTTAGGTACGAAGATATATGTCGTTAAATAGGCTGATAATTTCAAGTTTGCCGCAATAAGTTACACTGTATTTTTTCCGATAGTAATGTCGTCTGTCATTTACGCTAGAAAATAACTTCGATGTGGTGGCTTGGATCTCTGGTGGACGGGCATGTCTTGGAAGAAAGAAAAAATTTGAATAATATTCTATTTTCGTACAGTGCAGGCTTTGCCGTATTCTCAGAAAAATTTGAAAGAAGTTTAAGTACCATTTCTGATAGCTATGTCGTTTACGTCTGCAGTTGCCATGTGCTTCTACTTGCCAAATTTCGTACCTCGGCGACTTTGACAAGCCTTTCATGTGTTCGCACTTGTGCACGGATTCGCACAACTACATTCGATGAGTTTTAAAATTTGCTTCTGTGGTTTGTCGTTTTCACCTGTGCAGCTAATTTTTAAAATTTGCTTTGGATGTTTGTTGTTTTACACTTGAGCAGCAGCTGCCATGTGCTTCTTGCTGAATAACTTGTGCATTGGTTTTTTCGCACCCCGGCGACTTTGACGAGCCTTTCATGTGTTCGGACTGATGCACGAATTCGCACAGCCACATTCGATAATCTTTAAAATTTGCTATGGCGGTTTGTCGTTTTCACATGAGCAGCTAACTTTTTGCTTCGGATATTCGTTGTTTGACACTTGTGCAGCAGCTAACATGTGCTTCCTTGTTTAAAAACAAATTGTGCATTGCAGTGTGTGCAAAGCCTGATTCACACTTGTGAGATAAAAATGCCATCAAAGTCGTGAGGAATTATTACACTATTATTAGAGTTATGCAAATATTCGTTATTGTGACGGGTGTTTCTGTTCAGGTTATGAACTACCAACGGAAACTAACCTCTGTTGTATTATTATTTTTAATGAAAGAAAAAACAGTGAAATTCAGAAAAATTAATAGTTGCAGCGAACGCTAACTGCCAAGTGTTACTAACATTGTGTTATTTTTTCATTACGATAATTGTTCATGTTGAAAAGTTAACTTGCTCTTTTAGAAAACAAAGTTAATGAAAAAGGCCTCCAAGATTTCAGGATTTCAAGTAACAAATTTCAATTTAACAGTTATATATCATTGGATGTCGGTCGTTTCGACAACTGGTTGTCAGTATACTTTTTAGTACACTTAGTTCAGGTTACAGCAAGCACCCAAGTGTGACCACTTTTAATTTATTTTCATTTTTTTCGTGCGGACATTAACCAATAAGAAACCCCGTACAGCTTTCACTTGGCTTCTTATTGGATTATTTCACTTGGCTTCTTATGGATCACACTTTTAGGCGCCTTGCTGTAATATAGATCAAATTGAAATGCAAATTTTCAGAATGTCATCAGTATTTAATAAGGGGAAATGTGCCTATTTCAAGAAAAGCATCTGCAGAAAAACCTGATTTAGGCCTTCATAATTCAACCTTAGAACAAGTTAAAAGAAATTGACTAAGTTAAAAGAAATTGTCTAATTTCTCATCATCGACAGCATTAAGGAGGTTTATATTTTTAAAATCTGTTTCAACGTGGCTCTGAAACTGCTCCAGATATCTTTTTTAACTTTGCAGAAAGTTGTCTTGAAATACTGAATATTATTCAATACTAAAAGATGGTGTCACCAAGCTCGTTTTAAATTGAAATTGTAGCATTTTTCCATATAAATTCAATGTCACCATCAGCGTTTTCAGAAACTTGACCATGCAAATTGATGCACAACGACCATTAATACATCAATACAAACCTTATACAATTTGAAAACAACATCCAAATTTCCGCAGCACTTTCATAGCCCCGGCTGCACTAGTTGTAATTCCTTTGACGATTCGCCGACACACCTTGGAATCCAAACGTGCTAAGTGACATGCAGTCATCGTTTTCGAAGGGCCAAAATACGACGCGAGTTTGCCGCACTTATAAACATTTCTTTGTTTGCATTTGTAACTGGCTGTGGCTCCTTTTATATTTGAAATATTATGTATAGTTTTAGGTACTGCCTAAAAATTACGCTCGCGTGAGGATGATTTTGCGCGAAGCTCCCGCGAACCTGTTTAGTTACCTCAACGCTTAATTCCTCTAAAAACAGTTAAAACGACATTACGTTCAATAGGCCACTGTACAATCACCAAGATTCAGAAAATGGGAAGTTTTTGGAAAGTACGATTAGAACTCTTCAATCCTGTTAGTACAGGATAATCATCGATATTCCACAGTGGTAAACGTTTGGTGTGTCTTAGGTTTGTTCTTCCATTCATCTGCAATACCCATGTAGATTTTACTG
>OX393565.1:23602787-23622287 GCA_947652115.1 Blastomussa wellsi
CGTTCTTTATCGGACGAATCTGTTGAAATATCACACGACAACAGCGACGAATTCATACTATTATAAAGGAACACAAGACTGAAGAGCCGATACGCTAAACAATACAGTACTGCTATCCAATGACTCTTAACCTAAGAATATTAGAAGGTTCTTCATGTGTGCACTGGTACACGAACAGAAAAGAAGGAAAAGCAATCATAAATATTTTATAGATGCGTGCTACATACCCTGCTTCACGCATTTCGGAGAGCACGCTTTTCCGATCGGCGGCTTGCTAGCGATTTTCGTTCGCCTTTTTTGAAGCCCTTGTACTCTTTGGTGATCTTTTTCCTCTCAGTGGGCCGGAAATTGTTCAGTGTTTTCCCATCGTGGTCAAAACCCGCAAGAAAATTACCACATTTAATTGTCGGCAAAGGATACTTTGATTTTCAAATAATATCTACAACCACTTTCCCGCGAGTTTCGCGAGATTGAATTTGATTGGTACATTAAGGCGATAAACCGGAAAACCACTCCCGGTAGGAGTGCTATGTTTACGAAACTTTCTTTGTGGTATTTCTCGGCAAAAGTTTGCACCATCTTTGAGCGGCTAGTTTGCATATGAGAATTCATCGTACAAGAGTGAAATTTTGCTCAATGGTACATGAACCCCTCTTCTCCAAAAGTGTGTCGGGTTTTAGCTTATTTGTTTTTCGTTTTGAAGATATAAGTCCAAATGCTATGTCAAACCGAGAAAAATACGTGAACAAACTTTGAATTATAATAACTTTTTTTGAGAGCTCATCTAACGATTCCCCGACACACTTTTAAAGCCAAACATGTGCTGAGTGGCATGCAGTCATTGTTTACTTCGAAGGGCCAAAATCCGACGCGGGTTTGCCGCACTTATAAGCATTGTTCTATTTGCATCTAACTGACTGCAGCTTCTCCTATATTTAATTTTAACAGTTAAACACATTTCCACGACTTTCTTGGTTCTATAATCTTTAAAATGATGTATAGGTTTGGTCACTTCCCGCAAATTAAGCGCGCGTGAGGATCTTTTTCCGCAAAGCACCCGCGAACCTGTTCAGTAACCTTAAATAATACGATACGAGGTCCACTATATTCATAGTGCATGTGATCCCGCAAGTCACCGTTTTGGCACATAAGCTCCGGTTTCACCGAGGCCAGACATTTTGAGGCTTTCGTCCGGTTCTCGAATCATCTCCTTTCTTCACCGTACAGTATGATGTATTTTTGATTAAATCGTTTTTACCGCTGTCTATTTGAATACCTTGACCGTTAGTAGTTTAATTCATATAACCATTTCTAGTCCAGTCCTCGTGTTTTACCACAGCAGCTATTACGTTGTTTACTTATCTTCGAAGAAATGCACCCACATTGACCAGTTGATCAATTTGAACAGGTGTAAGTAGAAACAATTCCAAGTTGTATTCATGAATGAAAAGAAAACTTGTTTAACTAGTCGTTATAAAATTAATTAGAATCTCGCTAAGGTTAGGTTTGTTTTTCGTGAAATGTGTTCTCCCGTGCCGCTGAATCGTATTCTGTGAACAACAACAAAATTTTATTGGTTAGAAATATAAGTAATTACGTTTCCCCCCGCAAATAGCTTACAAACTAATCGAGGCGGAGAGATCTAAAGACATTTTACAAATACAAGGTTTATCTATAGATGGACTAAATAACAGAGAAAACACTACTATACAATACATAGAATAGACTAACATAATACAAAAACAAATATATTAAGCTTACGAAAAGAGGCTAACCTAAAGTATTAAATAACTTAATAAGACGGGAGACTTCGACATAATCATCTTCAGACCGCAAGAAATTTAGTAACAATTCCTTTAACAATTCCTGTTGATATCATACAATAAATAGCTACAATCTCTGAGAAATAGGCTAGGTTGGGGAAGGCAATTCGATTTGAGAAAGAAGGGTACGGTGTGTTCCTTAGACTTGCTGAAATAAATAAGACGTAAAGCCCGTTTTTTAAATTTAAGATCTTTCTTTGAAATGTCAAGGCACAATTTCCCCAAGCACAAACACCATAAGTTAAGTAAGGGACGATAAGTGAGTTGTAAATTGAAAGTAAAACACGACGCGGGACGTAATGTCGAATCTTGGCTATAATTCCTATTAACTTGCTGATTTTGTGGCAGATAGATTCTGTGTGATATTTCCATGAAAGATTTGAATCAATCATTAAGCCAAGAAATTTTGCATAGTTTTTCATTTCAAGGTTTGCGAAGGTATTAGTCAGGGGGTCAAAAATTCTAATCCTTGGTGTGAAAGACATTCTTTTGCCGGAGACGAAAGATTACAAAGTTTGATTTTTTTACGTTCAGAGACAGTTTGTTGGCCTTAAGCCATTCGTTGACGTTGCCAAGCTCGCGATTAACAAGAGACTCGAGTTCCTTTAAGTTGTTATTTGCAAGTATTATACTGGTATCGTCAGCAAATAGATAGAAGGCAAATAACGACGAGGATTTTTTCACGCCTTGGTGGATTCACCACTCCTCGCGAATGAGAAATAGAACTTGTGGCGCCCAAAATAGCATATTTCCTCAATGTCCTATTCGAATTTCTAGGTTTTACACAAATACGTAGTGCTAGGTCCGTTACGAGAAAAGAATATCATTTAACTGAATATCCCAATATCCTTTTCCAAGCGAGGATCGTCTCAATTATTTCTTACAATTAGTTCATTGATCAACTGAAACCCAACTTTTCTAAAACGAAGATTTCTATCGACGTGATCTATCACTTATCACCTGGCTTCTATAATAAACAAAGAAATACTTTCAGGGGAATGGTTCATTGAGGTTGTTTTGTAATTTCACGTGGAAAGCCGGTTATTGATTTTCGCATATAAATTGGCTATATATTCTTTGTTTAAATGTATGTTCAACTTTAACGCCAGAAACATTTCGCGTGTTTTCAGTAAAATTATGACTACCAAACAAGATATCAAAGCAATATTGTAAGTTATCGAAATATGAAGCGATATACATTACTGAAAAATAATTATTAACACGTACTCATAACCGATAAAGGTAAAATAACACTGCTGAACTGAATAATTTACAGGTAAATGTATAAACCTTTTGGAAAACAACGCAATTGAGTTCTTTGATAGGTGGCTTCCAATGATAAATAGTAACTTTGTTACCAGACATGTCGTGCCAAATAAGAGCAGTCACATCACCTGTTATGATTCAAAGCTAGACGGTAGGAATGAATTTGTAAGCGTGGCCCATGCATCACACAAGTTCAAGTTGAAATAAAACATGAAGGGGACTTGAAAAAGGAACGAGAAGAGAGGAATGGTTAAGACCCTAGGAATTTGGTTGGACTACATGAGGGTCGATTGGGGGAAATTTAAAAAGAGAAGCACGCCATACAGTTTCATTTTGGTAGTCGATGTAACGAAAGTGAGATTAAGGAATGCTTTTAGCTGATACAATTTCACCATTATTGCAAACGAGGGCTACCGCACGCAAATGCATAAATAATACGAAAACGAATGAGTTGAGATAAGATCAACTTTCGCCTTTCCTAGTCAGTACTTTCAAGGACTTGAGGAAAGTATTTTGTTATCACGCTGTGGTAAGAGAAAAGATAGGAGTATCAAAATTTAACAAAACAATCTTATTTTAAACGTATCATTCAGTGACCTATTAAATCTTCTTAGCTTGCCAAGGCCAAATTTTCTTTTTCTACAACACATCATTTCAAAATGCTGGTAAAGGATAAACAATAGTAGGAAGAATTTTTGAGGCTGTTCCAGGATGTTAGGACAGTCCTTACTCCTTTCAGTGGCGACATCGGTACCAAAGAAAATACTTTTCAAAAGCCATTTATATTTTTCGCATTATACAAGTAGTTTATATATATTTGGTGTACTAAACTTTTAAAAGCTTCCCGTTGAAGCCCTAATCTTTTTCAGGCTTTTTTATTCCAATTGGTTCAATTGGAAAGTTATTGCAAAGATCATTTCTCACGGCTTTTAAGCTTGTACGGTTGACCAAAGTTGGTACATTTGTTAAACTAGGATTTTAAATTACTTTTATATATACTGATATACATATGGTGGCCAATCGTCGACACACCGTGCTATGGGGCACTCAGATAATAGGCCATACCTCCTGCTTTTCATCTAATTCTAGCAGCCCTTCCCCAGGGAAGCTGTAGAGGTCAGCTTTGAGATGCTGTCTCGCAAGGTTGAGCCGTTTTAGGTGAAATCCTGCACTACCCTTCTGGTAAATTTTCGTGGAAACTTTATAGTGTGGCAATTTAATGCAAAGTGATAGTAGCATGCTTAACTTCTTACACCGATCTCACGGCTGCCATTACAGTTTTTAAGAACTGGCCTAAGATTTGGGGAAATTTCCAAAACAAAATAAATATTTATGTATACTTAATTATCAGCGGATAAACTTAAGACTTCGTCTGCTATAAAAGCGCTCAATGGAAAACCAGGGAGAGCAGTAAATAGATAGATTTGCGGAGTCGGACTAGTTCAAACACATTTATTTTCTACTCCGAGTTTCATGCTTCTAGCTCGGGAAGCAATCGTCAGGCAACTGCCAAAATGACGGTTACACTCTTAACTCTTACACTTTTAAAAATAGGAAATACATATTAGCAGACATCGTGGGTAAAACAAAGTCTGTTACTTCGTTTTCCTTTATCTGCTCGTAAAGAATAGACCTTTGTAACTCTTATTTCCTTACACAAGGCGTGGAGTTTACGTTCTCGGGTCCTTGCAAGAGGGATGTTTTATTGATCACCTTCCAGATTAAAGATCTGTTTGCTCAATTCCGCTTCAAACCTCAAATCCTGCCCAGTCATGATGTTATGTCCGTACGTGGATGCTACATTTACTACCCATCCAACTGTCCACTCCTACGTGGATAATAAAAGTAGTATGAACTATGTTTAAATGGCAGAGGGTATTTCAGTATCTACAAGTCGCACATTTAATAAAGCCCGCGGTTGCCTCTGTTATCAATGTCTAGCCTTACAAAGCTATACTCGCAGCGGTTTATTCGTATGTAACCTGTTGGATATTTTAAGGATAGAAGATCAGTTTACTCCGATAATGCAATCCTGTCTACAACACATTATTTGCCCGTATGTTTTCCTCGATTTAGGCTTTTTCTAGAGGGGGGCGTAAGGGTTTGCGGTTATTTTTAGTGCGGTTTTGTGGTAATTTTTATTGTAACTCGCGGTATTGCGGTTTTAAAACACTAAGCGGTTTGCGGTTATTACAACCTTTAAGTCGCGGTTTTCGGTGAAAAAGTGTCTGCGGTGATATCACTCTTTAGAACGGTCGGCATTTGGTTAGTAGTAAATAGAGTATAATAGTGTAGTACAATATACCGTTGGCGTTATGATGGTATGTTTAATATTAACGCACAATGCTATCAAAATTTAGTATATTCTCAGCTCCGACTATTGCATTTCTAGCTTTTTGATTAGCTAAAAAACTCCGACTATGAGCCAATAGTCGGAGTTTTACGTCATATGGAAAATAGCGGCAAAACCCGGTTTGAGAATTTACTAAAACAATTATTCCATTCGCCCTTGTTGGATATGAAGTGATTATAACCAACTCGCGCTACGCGCTCGTTGGTTATTTTATTACTTCATATCCAACGCGGGCTCATGGAATAATTGTTATATATCACAAGTCCTGCTGACGTCAGGTTTCATATTGTGGCCTCCATGTACGTGCGGTTTCGGTATTCGGGAAAAAGTCCGATGCGGTTTGCGGTTTATTATCGTATTTCTGTGCGGTTTTGCGGTTTTCGGAACCCCCTTAAGCCCCCCTCTTTCTTGGACGAAGCGGCCAGCCAGTCTAATTGAACTTATATAAACAAACGAAGTGAGAAATATATGAGTACCCATCCACCCTTCCCAGTCTGCACCGTTGTGCCAATATATAAATAAGTACGATACGGTCTCAGTCGTACACAGCATTGAAAGAATGGAGCACCATGTGTCATCGGTGTGGTAGCGCAAGGAACTGTGCAATTACGTTAAGTGTTAATTATGTTTTAACCTGGGGGTAAAATACGCTTTTATGTGCGTTAAAGAGTGGTTCGTAGCACAATTTAATAAGTGGGATTCTACCTGATGTTTTCTCATAAATTTCTCACTTCGCTTGTTTATATAATTTTATTCTTCTGGTAGGCCGCTTCCTGGCCCTGGTATAATTGCGATTTTGCTATTTTGGTTAGTCCAATAAGCATGCTGAAATATTTTTCCATTGCAGAAAACAATGAACGCCAAGTTTCAGTTATGCCTGTTGCTGATTGTTTTGGGGGCCATTATTGTGCAGGGTGCTGTCAGGGGAAGCCGAAAGAAGAGCCCCATGGATGTTTTTAGTAAACGCCAGCGTGAGTGCAGTCCTTTGAATTGATAACTACCAAGAGCCCATGAGAAGGAGCCTCCATTCGTACTTTGCCCTTGAGTCAACCCTGTCCCGTATCTTTTTATTTTTAGAACAGTGAGCTCTCACATGATTGGCTATTACACATACCGCGAAAACATACCGCGAAAACCACCGTGGGAAGTGCTTCTAAAAATAAAAAGATACGGGACAGGGTTAACTCAGATGGTCAGTATAGGAGATGGAGGCTCCTTCTCATAGGTTCCTGTAACTACTGAATGTTGTCAGAATTTTGTTTTACTGGTAAAAAGTTGAGACATATAAATTTCAATCAAATTTGTTTTGGGGAGACTACACACTGCGCCAAATGAAAAATATTCTATAGTATTCTAGCCTAGAATATGTCAGCGTGATGATATAGAATCCTAGAGTATTCAAGGCGTACGCTATACGTGAAGTACACCTGGAGTATACAAGAGCATGCGATTTGAAAACGTGAAGTGCCCCTGGTGTATTCACGAGTATTCAATATTGAATACGTGATGCACACCCGGAGTGTTCAATTTGAATATGGAAAAACAGGCCGGATCCTGATAGGATATCCCAGGTGTATTCGCTCCGACGAAGGGCTAACGCTCGAAACGTCAGCTCTTAAATCTCTTTACGGTGGCCAATTGACATTATCAACCCAGTTGATAAAACCAAATTATATAGTATTTTGAATCAGGCGTACTAGGCGAATCAGGCGTACTATACGAGGCGTGTGCCGAGTTGTATTCGAGCGAATTCTGGCCCGAATATTTGGCTTTTCGCGCAGTGACAACCGTATGTGGCTAACCAGTGTTGGCTTAGTGGTTTAAGGCGCTGGCGTTGTAATCCAGAGGTCCCGGGTACAAGACCTCCACCCTGCCGCTAGCGGGATTTGTTTCTCGGGAAGTCCCGGGTTCAAATCCTCGGTCACGTTCTGGTCTGCCTCCTGCCAGTTGGGATTTCTAACTATGTTCTGTTCATTTAAAGTATTTGTTTCAGCAGCATGCCTGAAAACTAGCTTAGTGCCTTTGAAGCTAAGTGCATGACCACTATAAATAACATTTACATTGACATTTTTTCCCACTTAGCAATGTGTGATTGGCCGTTAGGGACGTGTTCCTACATAAACGACCTTTGTCCAATAAACAGCTGGCATTGCCCCGCCAAATGCACCGAACCTACCAACAAATGCTGCTGCTGGTAGGAATTTACAGAATATATTTCGTGCATTATCACTTATTAGGAGGGTCGAAAGGGTTTTCAGCCACGCAGGTGCTTTCATTGCTCGCGTCAGCTTGGGGTACAAATTCCCATTTAAGATGCGTGCGCTTCATCTGAACTTTATAAAACGCCTTTTAAATAAAACCTGTAATACTTTTAATACTGGCATACAAGATACAGAATTAAGGGAGCTTTTAAATAACGAAATAAAAATGGCAGGTCACCAACTTAATTTAAAGATAAATGACAAAAATCTGAAATATTGGAGGTAATTTGTGACTGTCGGGGTGTTGCCCTGGTAACTGCAATGGAATCATAAACATTCTTACAGCCTTGCTAAGAAAACCGTGAACACCAGAAATGTTTATGGAATGTTGTGTTATAAGAAAAATCCAATCAAGTGTGAGAAAACTAAACCGCAAACACCAACGGTAATCAGTTTGCGGTTTTGAGGTTTGTTCGCGTGTCCTGAACTTTGCTGTGATTGGTCACCACATAATCAACATTCCTGAAATATTTCAGGTGTTCACGGTTTTCTTAGCAAGGCTGTAAAGTATAGATCGTTTTCACGTGACGTCACGGCGGCCATGTTGGTGGACTAGAACAATAGACTTTCTCTCCCTTGGGAACTGAACTCCATTTTTATGCAAATTTTGCGCAACAATTTTGTATTGTTCAGTCCACCAATATGGCCGCCTTATCACGTGAGTGAAAACCATCTATTGCCCAATAACAGAGTTTGAAAGCTATTCATACTTTGCCCGAAGGATTTTAAGATGATTCCCACAGAACATTCGAGCAATAATGGCAAAAATAAAGTTACCAAAAAATCTCATAGTATGGTAATATTTTAACTAAAGATAAGAAGATCTTATCCAGACTTAGGGCCTGATTACATGAGCCGGGCTGGCCCGGTTCGCCGGGTTGGGTTGCTTTGTCGGCTAACCGGGCTGGCCCAGTTGTCATGTAATCGCGGGGTTGAATTTTGTTGGGTTTAACAGGCGTGCCGAGATCTCGGCAAACTGAAACAAGCCCGGCTCATGTAATCAGGCCCTTAAGCTCTCAAGCTGACCCAGCGAGAGAAAATTGAATTTGAAGTTATCTATATTTCAATTAAAAGGGACCTTTCGCGTTAGATGAAAACACAATAACACACGCTTTGAGCATTCTTACGGGGTTTGACATTAAATTTCTCGAGAATGCGTGGGGATTTAATCGCGGGGTCACTAGAGAAATGAATTACAGTGAGATGTTTTCAAAAATAGTATTCAATAGTATTCAAAAAGTCACCGTGTTGTGAGTAGATATTTGGTAAATAATTTTTGCCTTATTGCTCGAACTTTGAGCGGAATCCGTCTTAAGTACTTTTCTGTAACCCTTCATCGTTTTACAAGCACTATAACAGTGGGAAACTTTTTCGAGCGTACTTAAAATCATATTCATTTCTTTTATTTCTTGCGATAAAGAAATACGGCCAGTGCACTGAATGTTTGCCTGTATATGCGAACCGAACACCCCTTCCTCCACAACCCCCCTCCCCCCCCCCCCGCTCCCCTTCCTTCCAGCTCTTATCAAAATGTAACCTATGCCATGCAATACCCACAAATATACAAAAATAACACGAGACCAAGATCACGGTTGCATCCATTTACCATTCTCTCTATAGTAAGAATTTATGGACGCATGGATTGATTAACATTTGCCTACGAGCAAGAGGAACTGTTTTTGTTCTAAGTATGATGCTTCATGTCGATTATGTCCTCACTGTCGCCAAGATCTATCCATTTAAGTATAAGAGTCCCATGGTATCGAAACTGAGAGAACTATTTCAACGAGCATATTAGTATCTCGCTGTGTTTTTTTAATTAACTATGATTAAATGAGTAAACAAAACATTGTTTTTGCAATAGCCATATTTATCAGAAATATATATGCCGTTGTTGTTGTTGTTTGTATTGTAAAGTAACCAACAATGAACCAAGTCCTGCCTGATATTTTTTTCTTTTCCTTCCAGGGAGCGATGACCATGAATAAAATGACGGCCTTAACTCAGTAACATAATGATTACCTGGTATAATAAACGCTGAAGTAATGGGGCAAATTCGGGCTTCGTAGAGCAGGGCTTATATTAATTGCAACCAGTTAAAAATCATTATGAAAGTAGCGTTAAAAGTGGATAAATAAAGGCTGAATCATTAAAATGTGTCTTTTGTCTCACTCTTATAATAGAAGTTTAAACAATTCGACGACAAAAACCACCACCCATCTCCCACCCATGCACCACCCCCTCATCCCCCCCAGAAAAGGCCAGGTAAAAGAGTCGACAGAAAACAAGCAAACAGAGTACGATTTATATAATTGAAAAGAAGTTAAAATTTTATTTCGCTGAAAAAATCCTAGTCTCGTAGCATGCGGTGCCGGAGTATTTTTAACGCAACATTTCTTGCGGCAACATCCTGGAGCAAAACCTGCAACATTGTTGCTCAAATTTAGTTCGAGTTGGTTCGTGCAATACCTCCGTCGCTTACTTTCAACTCGACATCTGTGATATAAATATGCGCTCGAGCAGTACACATTTTCAAAATGTGGTTACGTTAAAAATCAACCCGTGTAACGTACCATTGGTGGACGTCGTTGCGTTAAAAGTTGTCTCGTGTAACATGGATTAAAAATCACTTTCAAAAGGGATATTTATTTATTTATTTATTTTGATTCTTTTGTATCTGGTTATGTAATTTTTTCTCAGCCTCCGGTGACGGAGTTCCTGCATCCGCGATTAACTTTTCACACTACGAAGTTTTTTTAACAATGGCAGACAAGATACAGCATTGAGGGACCTTTTAAACAACGAAATAAAAATGGCACGTCAACTACTAAATTAAATGAATTGTTATTACTGTCGGGGAGTTGCCCTTTTAACTGGTACGACATCATAAACATTCTTAAAGTATTCCACCATAACAGAGTTCTATAGCTTTTCATACTTTGCTCGAATGATCTTTAGCACTTTTCTGTAATCCTTCATCGTTTTACAAGCACCATAACAGAGGGAAACTTTTTCGAGCCTCCTGAAAATCTTATTTTTTCTTTCATTTCTTGCGATAAAGAAGTACGGCTAGTGCACAGAATGTTAATCGGACACCACCTCACCCACCCTCCTTCCTTTCAGCTCTCATCAAAATGTAACCTATGTTAACATGCCCTGCAATACCTACAAATAACACAAGATAACACAAACTTTTACCTTTGTTTACCATTCTCTCTGTACTAAGAATTTATGGACGGGTGGACTGACTGTACGATCAACAGGAACTTTTTATCATAAGTATGATTTTTTCATGTCTATCATGTCCGCACTGTCGGCCAGATTTATCAAGATCCATGGTATAAAAAATTGCGAAAGAGGACTATCAATGTGTATATTGTCCCGGTGTCCTTATTTTTCTTTTTTATTAATGTTTAATTAACTAACCAAGAAAAGTCAGAAAATAACTAAGAAAACATTGTTATTGCAATTGTTATATTTATCAGAAATACATGTTTTTGTTGTTGTTGTTGCTGTTGCTGTTACTGTTACTCATAAAGCAATAAACAATGAATCAGTTTCTTGCCTGATATTGCTTTTTCTTTTCCATCCAGGAATTGATGTCCACGAATGAAATGACGGCCTTAACTCAGTAACATAATGATTAGCTGGCGGGCTTCGTAGAGGACGGCGCATTGTATTAGATTTTAATAAAAGTACTATGGCTTACCTACGCCTGTGCCTGTGTTATTTTAATGTCATTGAGGAATCTGACACGTTTTTCAAAAAGCAATCAGTTAGACGATTTTAATCTGTTTGGACGGAATGTTAAAGCAGCTATGCAAGTTTGCTAAAGAGGAAAAACACCAAAGGAGTGATACTAAACCAAAAAGGAACAAGGATGGCTGAGGATGCATATGGAGAAGATTGAAACGGATTGGAAATGACGATTGTGAAAAATTTAGGCTTAATTTTTCAAAGTGCACGAACGATGACGTAGCCCCTTTAAGATAAGCGCTGTTTCTAGAGGATATTCCTACGGGATATTTTAACACAGAACAGCCAAGCTAAATTGCAAGTAGTAATGTTTTGTAGTCAATGTAATGAAATTAGCGCATGTAGGAATGCTTTTAGCTGAATTAGAGCCCAGGAAAACGAAACATGTTTCCAGAAAAATTCATAGCGTGCATATGTTCCCTTAACGTTTTCAGGTTTTGTCATACAGCCTGGAAGCCTTGTTTCCAGTAACAGTTTTTGTCTCCGAGAAGCGAAATTTATTTCTGCTATATGCCAGAAACATTCCATGTTTTCGCGCGGCAAGAAGACATATTTCCTCGTGTTGCCAGACCTTCAGTGTCGTTCTTATAACAAAACGAGGAATAGAGCATGCAAAATTAAAAATAATTTTTGGATTTAATTCAGAGCAAGTCTCACCATTCTTTCTAGTCATGTCAGTAGATGAAGAAAGCCTGTACTTTTTTGGTCGCGCTTTTATTCGTTACAAGTTCCGAGGAAAAGGTAAAAATAACTGACAAATATTGAACCAACCAAAAGTATAACATCGATTGTATCGTTCAGTGTTTAACATCGTTTCACAATCACCAGCTAAAGAGTTACCTGCCAAAATATTTTTGGCACTAAGCTAGCAAAAGGCCGATTTTTTCGTTCTCTATAAAATGTGTCTAAAGGTTTGGGTAAGCAGAGGTAGCGCAGTGGTGAGAGCGCTCGCCTCCCACCCATGTGGCTTAGAGCCGGCGTCATATGTGGGTCGAGTTTGTTGTTGGTTCTCGTTCTTGCTCAGAGGGTTTTTCTCCGGGTTCTCCGGTTTTCCTCCCTCCACAAAAACCAACACTTCCAAATAGGCCCTTCACATGACCCAGTCACATGGTACAAAATAACACCCTGCTGGTAAGCAAGCTACGCGCTGGGACATCCAAAACAAAGCCACTTCATGTCCCAGAACGTAACTTGCTTACCAGCGACGTGTTATTTTGTACCATGTGACTGGGTCGTGCAAAGGGCCTATTCCAATTCGATCTGGGATATACGACCCCACCAGCTTGTAACTTTAAACACTACCGTGTGTAATTTATTTATTGTTTTTATTTTTATTTGTTGGTAAATAATACTAGGGGGAACAATGAAATGTTCAGGTACCCAATTATATTTCTCAAGCAGTTTTGTTCTTTTTTTCTTTCATTTAACCATAAACGTGGACAAAACAGACAGGAAAAAGTGATTGACCGCTTACCAATTGCCTTTCCAATCCCTATCGCCTATTTTGCCATCGACAAACTTTGCCCACGTGAACCGTGCCCATCATCTTGCTTATTTTTCTTCCCTCTTCATAGCTCACATTAAAATATCTCGGATTTCTTTCCTGTTTCTGTTTGCAGCTAATTTACCAACCAATGGGATATTGAAGATGTTTTTAAGGTTTATGTGCAGTTAACTGGTCCTGTAGAAGACTCTACGTCAAAGAGGCGTGGATGTTCGCCATCTTTTATAGCTTTCAGTAATGAGAGTTGTTTGTGACTTGCTTTACGGTTCACTCCCTAGGTCGCATGCAGACTAATCGTAATATATAGATTTAGCCAAGTCTAAAAGCGGAGTTCCGTATTTTCGCTGGTTCTTAATAATTTCTCGAAATAAAATCGGACCTGAGCCCGCGATCAATGAAGAAGAAAAATCTGGACCTGAGCCCGCGATCTGGTAATGTGATACTGGTCAGCGGATACCTCAATTTGACAGCTGTCAATTGCCCATAACATGGATGCCCTATAACAAAGATGTAAGCTGATAAGGCTGAGAAGGTGTTGACAAGGCATGGCTATTTATGGCCGCCATGTTGCGCTACTCCGTCGTTGTCGTCTTCGTCTCCGTGCGTACCCGCCAACTCATGGGTTTCCTTTTCTTACCCATATGAGTATGGGGCTCCGCTACTATCAGGGGGAGTTGGTACTTGGTTCAAGTTTTGCTGGGTATGCGCCGCTGACCTCTCAGCTCAGAGCCCTACCTCATATTATGAAACTCGTGGTCTTAGGCCATCTAGCTTGATTAATAATATAACAAAAACAGCGGTGCAGATGTTTTCTGTCTGGGTTCGGCAGAACCCATTGTTACAGTGTAAATACTACAAACTAGCCGTTATCCGCTGGAAATAGAGTCGAACGTTTTGGCTGTGGCTGGTTTTGTTATTCTTTCTCGTCTCAGAGTAAATTCAGAGTCTTTCAAACTAAAATACTAGACTTGAAAACGTCGAATATACCGTCTCCCAAACGATAAATAAATTTCAAGACAAGGCTGTCCGGTTCGTATTCAAAGTATCAAGACAATTTTTATTTTAACTGATGTTAACATCGACTATTTTCCAATCATATTAATTCTAAAGCAAGTACAGTGGCTTGTACTATTTATTTTATAATACCTATCATTATTTTCAGTTACTCCGACCGAACCAGCCAGAACTTGCCTTGGAATGGGAGAGTCAATGGCATAAACTCGCTTGTTGCATGCATTCAACGACTCGAAATGAATATACAATCCAATCCCTTCCGTGTGATTAGGTTTGTGTCATCTGGTCTTATACTAAGCCTTGATACAAATAATTTATTTCTGCGAAAGGATTATTATAAGGCTGTACAAGTCGAACACATCTACTAATTTGTCAATGCGAAATAGCGTTATAACTTTTCCTAATGATCATATGGCGTTTGCATATAAGAAGTCGAAAGAAGCCGGGTTACGGCTTCAACAAGCAAGACTGGATTATTTATGAAAACTCTTTATTTCTAACACGAATTTGTGACTCGATCAACAAAACCTTTTAACGAAGAACTTTAACACAAGGACTGATATAGGTCGAAAATTCAGAATTTTGCCTTCGAAACCCTAAATGTATATATGACTGGATTTATGTAAACCGGGTCAAAGGAAATTGTGAGCGAAACACCTGCGAAGCTGTATTTTCTCGCCAAAAGCGGTTGTTTTATCGCCAGAAACTCTCTCGAATGTCGACGCTATAAAATTTAAAAGGATTGGCAGCTTCTATTCTCCTTGGTGACTCACTTATCCGAAAGTTCAGTGCTAGTATTACTGTTATTGTTACTCTGTCTTGATTCAACAGAACTCGGTTAGGTAAAGTTGACATGACACTATAGTTCTGAAGGCATCTTTTCGCAAGGACTGACGGTGTCAATGGGCACTATTCTGAACTCAAATCAACGCAAATTAATCTAACCTATGTCTTTTCGGAGCAAGAAGATTGCAGTTTGGGCATAACAACAAAATCACGAAGTCTACTAATTCAATTAAATTATTATTTACAACATAAAAATTAATGACATCACAGACTTCAAAATTTCCAGCGCAAGAGTTGACCCGGCAAGCCATGCATGGTCTCAAATGATCTGAGGAATAGTGTGTAACATCAAGGATTCGCTTGATTTTTAGGCAGCTCCGGATTAAAGCTGAGAAATGTACTTTGATTAGTGACCCGCACATGGTTCATGTCGGTCAGCGACCGGAAACTACGCTTCCGAACTGAACAAATCGCCGTTTAGATCAGCGGAAAACCAATCTGGCACTTCTACCTAGCGGCAAAATCCCCATAAAAAAAGCATGAACATGAATCAATCGTACTCACATTAAATAGGGCTCTGTAATTCCACGCTATTCCTCGGTTTTCCCACACAGCTAGCCATTTTCTAGGAAATTGAATGCAATCGCCCGGATGTAACGAAATTTTTTTGCGCGGGACACAATACTACCAAAATTAGAGCAGAATTTTTCTAAGTCTTTCGCCACAGAATAGTTCCAGCCACATATCGGCATGGCCGCCTTCGAATCACCCGTCAAGTCCGGTAGGGAGTCCTATTTAGTGTGGCGAAGGACTTTTTGCCGTCTAAAGCAAGCACCTCACTATCCCGCCTCGCACAAGTCGTAACGAGTTGTTCAAGTTCACCCGTTAGAGCTTTGTTTAAGGAAAGATAATAGCCGACGCTTAGATTGCAAATCGTTGGACTTCCACCTTCATTGGACTTAATGATGTCCTCCGGCAAACTTCCTTTAGACGGCAGGATTGGTAAACCTACAGATCAGCTACCGCGCGTGTCAAAAATTCAAACCGATGTACTCATCGAGCTGGGGCCTGGGTAAAAATGGCCAAAAATAACGGATGGGGTGCGGGAGGGAGGAAGGGGGGGGGGGGGGGGGAGTGGGCTACAGTAAAATGTACCAGACATCACGAATTTGGCATGGGAACATTATGAAGGGTAAGATTTCATGCAAAGAGTGGCCAATAGTCACCGACGGTAACTTCGCAAAACAAACAAACTAGATCGAAATCTCATACATTTCCTCTATTGCCTCAAGCCCCTTTTTTGCTAAATCAAGACAGATTATTAATATTATTATGATCATTATTATTACTATTATTACTAACATTGCTATTATTATTATGGATTTTCTTTTCCCTCCCTTCTTGGCCCGATTTTTACGCCTAATTAACATGCCTAACAAGTCTTCATCCTTACAACGTGAGAAGGGGGTCATTAATTCTTTGACCTGGTTTTCATAAATCCAGTTATATGATGCAGTGTTTCGGACACAAGGCCTAGTTTTCTCAGAATGCATTGAAAAAGAACTATTGCAACCGGAGAAGCCTATTTTAGACTTTTTCTAGTCAGCTGGTCTGGAAATATGCAATCTTTAGCCCCTTTACAGTCAGTTGGTCTTGTAATATGGCATTAATTGATGCAGTGTTTCGGACACAAGGCCTAGTTTTGTCAGAATGCATTGAAAAAAAACTATTGCAACCGGAGAAGCCTATTTTAGACTTTTTCTAGTCAGCTGGTCTGGAAATATGCAATCTTTAGCCCCTTTACAGTCAGTTGGTCTTGTAATATGGCATTTTATGACTGGATTTATGTAAACCGGGTCAAAGGAAATTGTGAGCGAAACACCTGCGAAGCTGTATTTTCTCGCCAAAAGCGGTTGTTTTATCGCCAGAAACGCTCTCGAATGTCGACGCTATTAAATTTAAAAGGATTGGCAGCTTCTATTCTCCTTGGTGACTCACTTATCCGAAAGTTCAGTGCTAGTATTACTGTTATTGTTACTCTGTCTTGATTCAACAGAACTCAGTTAGGAAAAGTTGACATGACACTATAGTTCTGAAGGCATCTTTTCGCAAGGACTGACGGTGTCAATGGGCACTATTCTGAACTCAAATCAACGCAAATTAATCTAACCTATGTCTTTTCGGAGCAAGAAGATTGCAGTTTGGGCATAACAACAAAATCACGAAGTCTACTAATTCAATTAAATTATTATTTACAACATAAAAATTAATGGCATCACAGACTTCAAAATTTCCAGCGCAAGAGTTGACCCGGCAAGCCATGCATGGTCTCAAATGATCTGAGGAATAGTGTGTAACATCAAGGATTCGCTTGATTTTTAGGCAGCTCCGGATTAAAGCTGAGAAATGTACTTTGATTAGTGACCCGCACATGGTTCATGTCGGTCAGCGACCGGAAACTACGCTTCCGAACTGAACAAATCGCCGTTTAGATCAGCGGAAAACCAATCTGGCACTTCTACCTAGCGGCAAAATCTCCATAAAAAAAGCATGAACATGAATCAATCGTACTCACATTAAATAGGGCTCTGTAATTCCACGCTATTCCTCGGTTTTCCCACACAGCTAGCCATTTTCTAGGAAATTGAATGCAATCGCCCGGATGTAACGAAATTTTTTTGCGCGGGACACAATACTACCAAAATTAGAGCAGAATTTTTCTAAGTCTTTCGCCACAGAATAGTTCCAGCCACATATCGGCATGGCCGCCTTCGAATCACCCGTCAAGTCCGGTAGGGAGTCCTATTTAGTGTGGCGAAGGACTTTTTGCCGTCTAAAGCAAGCACCTCACTATCCCGCCTCGCACAAGTCGTAACGAGTTGTTCAAGTTCACCCGTTAGAGCTTTGTTTAAGGAAAGATAATAGCCGACGCTTAGATTGCAAATCGTTGGACTTCCACCTTCATTGGACTTAATGATGTCCTCCGGCAAACTTCCTTTAGACGGCAGGATTGGTAAACCTACAGATCAGCTACCGCGCGTGTCAAAAATTCAAACCGATGTACTCATCGAGCTGGGGCCTGGGTAAAAATGGCCAAAAATAACGGATGGGGTGCGGGAGGGAGGAAGGGGGGGGGGGGGGGGGGGGAGAGTGGGCTACAAAAAAATGTACCAGACATCACGAATTTGGCATGGGAACATTATGAAGGGTAAGATTTCATGCAAAGAGTGGCCAATAGTCACCGACGGTAACTTCGCAAAACAAACAAACTAGATCGAAATCTCATACATTTCCTCTATTGCCTCAAGCCCCTTTTTTGCTAAATCAAGACAGATTATTAATATTATTATTATCATTATTATTACTATTATTACTAACATTGCTATTATTATTATGGATTTTCTTTTCGCTCCCTTCTTGGCCCGATTTTTACGCCTAATTAACATGCCTAACAAGTCTTCATCCTTACAACGTGAGAAGGGGGTCATTAATTCTTTGACCTGGTTTTCATAAATCCAGTTATATGATGCAGTGTTTCGGACACAAGGCCTAGTTTTCTCAGAATGCATTGAAAAAAAACTATTGCAACCGGAGAAGCCTATTTTAGACTTTTTCTAGTCAGCTGGTCTGGAAATATGCAATCTTTAGCCCCTTTACAGTCAGTTGGTCTTGTAATATGGCATTTATTGATGCAGTGTTTCGGACACAAGGCCTAGTTTTGTCAGAATGCATTGAAAAAAAACTATTGCAACCGGAGAAGCCTATTTTAGACTTTTTCTAGTCAGCTGGTCTGGAAATATGCAATCTTTAGCCCCTTTACAGTCAGTTGGTCTTGTAATATGGCATTTTATGACTGGATTTATGTAAACCGGGTCAAAGGAAATTGTGAGCGAAACACCTGCGAAGCTGTATTTTCTCGCCAAAAGCGGTTGTTTTATCGCCAGAAACGCTCTCGAATGTCGACGCTATAAAATTTAAAAGGATTGGCAGCTTCTATTCTCCTTGGTGACTCACTTATCCGAAAGTTCAGTGCTAGTATTACTGTTATTGTTACTCTGTCTTGATTCAACAGAACTCGGTTAGGTAAAGTTGACATGACACTATAGTTCTGAAGGCATCTTTTCGCAAGGACTGACGGTGTCAATGGGCACTATTCTGAACTCAAATCAACGCAAATTAATCTAACCTATGTCTTTTCGGAGCAAGAAGATTGCAGTTTGGGCATAACAACAAAATCACGAAGTCTACTAATTCAATTAAATTATTATTTACAACATAAAAATTAATGGCATCACAGACTTCAAAATTTCCAGCGCAAGAGTTGACCCGGCAAGCCATGCATGGTCTCAAATGATCTGAGGAATAGTGTGTAACATCAAGGATTCGCTTGATTTTTAGGCAGCTCCGGATTAAAGCTGAGAAATGTACTTTGATTAGTGACCCGCACATGGTTCATGTCGGTCAGCGACCGGAAACTACGCTTCCGAACTGAACAAATCGCCGTTTAGATCAGCGGAAAACCAATCTGGCACTTCTACCTAGCGGCAAAATCTCCATAAAAAAAGCATGAACATGAATCAATCGTACTCACATTAAATAGGGCTCTGTAATTCCACGCTATTCCTCGGTTTTCCCACACAGCTAGCCATTTTCTAGGAAATTGAATGCAATCGCCCGGATGTAACGAAATTTTTTTGCGCGGGACACAATACTACCAAAATTAGAGCAGAATTTTTC
>OX393565.1:23622487-23787487 GCA_947652115.1 Blastomussa wellsi
ACGAATCAACCTCTGGGAACTGACTGGACGACCCATTATCACTGCACACAGCTGGACGACTTCTAACCCCTCACGACTGCTCGGCACCGAACTTGACAATTATTTATTTTAAAACTGAAAGACACTTTTTAAAGAACGAGACATAACATTCCCTTTAATTTACAACTCGACAGACCCTTTTAAGACTTACTACACAAATATGACATCGCTAACATTGACAATTACACATTAACTACTTTTGACTTCACATCACTTTACACAAACATCTCATATCCAGACACCATCCATGCCATTGTCACCAGTTGCAAAATACTCAACTTATCAACTTTTCACCGAGACTTTTTACTGAACCTTAACAATTTTATTAACAACCGAAACTTTTTTATTTCTGGACAGGACACCTATCAACAAACAAAGGGAGTCGCAATGGGCAGCTACCACAGTCGGCAGATTGCCGACTTGGTACTGCTGCTCAGTGAACTCACGTTTTTTTTCTAACAATGACACTACTGGTCTATTTATTTTCTGCAGATACATTGACGACGGTTTCATGTTGACAGACAACAACCACATCACAAACCTCATTACTCACCTTTCCTCCGCATACCCAACCCAAATTCCAATCACTTTCACCACCAACCGCCACACCATTCATTACCTCGACCTCACAATTTCACTCAATTACCACACAATCATGTATCACAAAATTCACCATCAAGTATACCAGAAACCACATCACAAATACATGTACCCTCATTTCTCATCTAACCACCCACCACACATTTTCACCGGCATCATAAAGACAGAAACAATACGCTACAGTAGACTTTCCAAGACTATCCACGACTACAATTTCATACGTAAACTGTTCACTCTACGACTTACAGCTCTAGACTACCCTGACAAATTGATCACCGACAATTCATTCCCATGGCAACCATACACTGCTCACAAGCGCAGACTGACGAACAAAAAACGGCGGAACAATACCAAACCTACCATCTACTACACAAGCAATTTCAACAAACACGCAAGAACAGACATCATAGTACGTAACATCTTACACAAATACCACACCATTCACATTCCCAAACTCAACAAAGCATATTACAACACCACAAAACTCCATACAATGCTACTCACCAACAAACAATTGCATTCTAAAATCACCAGCATCACTTCACACAACTCAACTAACAAAAAATCTTAGCTGAATTAAACCACGATAATTTATTTTATTTCGCAGCAGACTATCGTGGTTGCCTTGTGGCAGGAGGTTTCCGAGTAAAATGACTGCATAATACACATGCTGAATAGTTTTTTGTGCAAATTTTTGTTAGGGGATTCGCATTTTCAATAAGTTTTATCATCAAAAATCTCTTGCAATTACTCCTAAAAAGTTATCAGTTACTAGTATACCTATGAAAGGCGGGAGATACTGTGGTTTATACGAATTTAAAGAACGAAAATTAGTTACTTCGATTTCAGTACCAACTTTTCCGCTCAGGTTTAACCTTTTAATATACGACCCTCTCGTACCACAGGAAAATTATAATCCGACTTGTAAATATTTTAGAACGATAATTTAGATTATATCAGTTTCATAAAACTCTGTAACAGCTACATTTTTGTGAGCTTTAAACAACCAAATACATATCTACTTTGATAGTAGGATTTTTACACCGCTTTGTGTTGTATGTTTTAATCGTCGAGGGTCTTATGTTTCTTAGCTACGCTCTTAGAAGCCACCCTCATTAACTGAATATTTCAGAAACTAAAAACGATTTTATTCTCTTTCAAACATCACCACCCGTTTAAATATCCTAAATTTGCGAGCTTATTCTCACAGTGGATGGTGCGGTGACCACGTGCTCGCGAAAGCCATTTCCATTCATACTTCGACTATCCTGCAAACATACCTTCAGCAAAACGCTATACTTAGGCTTCGCAATGTTCACATGCCCAACAGATTACGTCTTTCATAGTACTACACCGGTCCAGTCGTCCACTTTAGCTCCAGTGGAAATTATGGAAGCCCTCCACAAGTCAAATTAAATTATTTTTTTCCCGTCTAAAGAAAGCAAAACCGCTGACCACAACTACTGCAGTACTTTCGCTACGTAATACAGATCACGCAATGATGGCGTGAGTCACCCCAGACAAAATTTTTCGCCTTTCACACAGGAAAGTTGCAACTAGGAGACAGCAACAACACCTCGGCACCGTAAGTTTCTTTTTAAACTTTTCTTCCTTCATAATGGGTATTTTTAATTGACAAATTAACGGGACGGGACTGCGCCCGCCCTCTGCCGGTTCGTCACGCAAGGTGCCTCTAAGAACTTTCAGGTTCTCTGCCGTTTATTTTCAGCCGGGGTGAAAAAATTGTTTACTATCTATAATAGGGGAAACTGTTTTTACAACGTCATATCTTCAATTCCCTCTGACATTTCTAAGTTCTGTTACTTTCCACTGGAATTTTTACAATTTCTACGGCAAAAGACAACGTATTCAAGCTCCTTGTAATAATATTTTTTTTCATTTGTTTTTTCTATCCAGATATTTATTTCTTTGCTTTTCCATTTATATGAGATTGTCAATACATGTCTTTGGTAATGCTCTCCTTAAGTTTCCACCACCACATTTTTCTTCTTCAAGGACTCGGCACGAGGATGTCGGGCATTGACCTGGTACCGGGTTAGAAACATCCTCGCTCGGTTGTGCTTTGCCCCTGATGATTCACAACCATTAGGAGCCTTGGTGTCGATGCATCCTTTTATTATCCGGCCGGATCTCCTTCCTCTCAATTCTTCTTCACACCTTGACCCTTTCGGCAACACCTTCCAACCAAACTCTTGAAGTAAAGATGATATTATTATTATTACTATTATTAATTATTATCATTTTTTATTTATTTTCTATTTTTTTATTACTATTATTATTATTACGAGTCTGGACCCTGGACAGTTTTTAACCTGCCTCCTGCCACGCTACAACCCGGACAACCTGGGCCTGACAAGCAACTAACTATAATCAGCCTCTAGAAGTAACTTCTGCCCTCCCTTGGGACCACGACCGGGCCCCCGCGGAGTTCAGCAATGGGCCTTTGGGGAGACAGTGTCCGGTTGGGGTGGTTCTGCCCTGCTTCAGTTCAGCCCATTTCATGTTTGCCTGATGAAGTTGTGGGTTCCTGGTCGCAGTCCAACAGTCAACTTACATCGAGATGAAGGATCCACATCCCCATCCTCTAATGTTATATGCATTCAACGAACCCAAAAACCAGAAATCTCCAACAAAACATCAGTTTCGATGAATGGCCTTATCTGAAAGAGGAAAAAATACGTTAGCCAATACATTCTCAATATCACCAATCCAGTTCTATGAACTTAGCCTACGCCCACGAGAAATTTATAATCAGACTAATACATACATCACAAGCTCAACAACAATTGAATTTTTCAACAGCTTTAACACCTTAACCTCACCTACTCATGGATCTGGAACAAATGACAACTCTTCAATTTTTCAACTACCACATCTGGCAACTTTCACGACAACAAATCTCTAATGAACGCCTCTCTCTCTTTCATCTTATCAATGGAGACATCTTCTATCCCATCCGTACCTGGCCCACCACAACCCAACAACTTTTCTGGCACAAACCCATAGGAGATACCGACACCTTTAAACTCCTCCTTTTTTTCATTGGCAATGGTTGCCCTCCTGACATAGTCACAAAGTGGATACTCAGCTCCCAACACTGGGGAACTTTCCGGAAAGGACAAAAAAGAGCCCGTCAAATCGATTTTGTAACTAACAACCTACCCAACAACTCACACTTGTGGTTTTACTTTGACATTCACCACCACAAGTGGCTATACTTGAATGGAGACGACAGAGATCCACAGAATTAGTAAGCAATAAATATACACGAAAACTCACTAAACACCACTCTGCAAACCACACTTTTCAAACATGTAAAGAACGAAAATATTTTCATATTTTCATTTTATTTTATCATATTTTCTTTTCTTTGTTTCTTTCTTCTCCTTCTTTACCCCGGTTTTTATTTATTTATTTATTATTTTCTATTATTATTATTATTATTATTACTTAATAATTTTTTTTTTCTTTTACCTTTCTAATCCTATCTTTTAGTTCTGACTTGTTATTATTTTCATTTTGTTCCTTTTTCCGCACTACCTTGTGGTTGACGTGGCTGCATTGCAGTTTGTTGGTCCCTCAACGTTAGTGCACTAACTAACCCTTAACAATTAATCACTTTTAAGTTTTTTCTGTACTGCCTTGTGGTTGACGTGGCTGCATTGCAGTTTGTTGGTCCCTCAACGTTAGTGCAGAATAACACTCCTTGTTACTCTCTTAAACTGTTTTGTTTAACCTAAAATAACCACAGTTTCATCTCCCATGGTTACTCTGGCCTTATAATTTCTTTTTATTTCATTGTTTTCCCTAATCCTTATTGAGCTGGAGGATGCTGTGTTACAGAGGTCACTCCCTCAATATAACCATTAACCTTAACACCTTAATTTTTCACTTACACCTCCCCCCACCCCCACACACACAACTCTTCCATTACCCACTGACCTTATATCAGTGGAGTGGGAACCCATTCATTTGGGATCCCTTATATCAACACCATAAATGCCACATAGGTTGCTAGAGATACTACTGATTAATACTTAATAAAAAATGTTTGATTGTATCTACAGTAGGGATACAGCTTTTGATACTAGTCAGCACTATGAATGGTCTTGGTGTTGTTCTTACTCATTCGCACAAACCCATTTTTTATTTATTTCTTTTTACTAATACTAACACAGAGTTTACCATCCAGTAATTAATAATTACTGATTTATTTAATAATAGTAATTATTAACCTCTATTTATTATCATTATTATAATTCTTACATAATTTTTTATTTATTTATTAACCCCCCCTTTTTTAATGCAATTTTTAATTTTTTAAAAATTTTTTTTTTTTCTTTTTCCCAATGCATATTCCCCATCTACCACTATTCATCCAATCCACTCACAAGTTTTTAACAAAACATATCATTTCACAGAAATCATGAGAAAAAGAAAAAGAACACTGCAAGAAGACAACCAACTATCCAAGCAAAGACTACACGCTACACCTCCAATAACTACACCCATACAGAAAGCATCTAAAAAAGAAAGGAACAAGAAAAAGAAAATAAAATACAAGCTGAAAAAGAAACAGGATAGGATCAACAAGAATTTCAAAAAAGCCAAACAATCTACTACAACTAACCCATCTTCGATACCAACTTCTCGACACTGGAAATGGCGCACACTAAAATCTACCTCCTTGACTCCTAAACAGAAAAAACTACTCCTTAAAGTTCATAACCTATCAAGCCTAATAGAACGAAATAAATCAACAATTTACAACCTACAATCTTCTATATCTACTACAAGTTTCAAAAACAACACTGGCAAACTCACTTTCTCTACGCAGACCTCCACTCTACTGTCTCCCTCACAAGATATCAAACACCTAGAAAAACAAAATAATCAACTTACTAACAGAATCCTGAAAATCAAACGAGATATTAAAAAACAACACCATGACAGAATACAAGCTCTGAAAAACATCAACCGACACCATGGATATTACTTTCGAAAACGTGTCAGCAACCTTAATACAAATATAAACCACTTCCTTAACCACTTTAAAGCACGAATCAACCTCTGGGAACAAAACACTGCCCTCCTTCTAGAACATGAAAACAATCTCTCTCGAAAATCTCTACTCCTAGCAGAACAAGAAAAACTAAGCTCAACCAACAAAATCCACAATTTCACTGATATCAGCCTTCCGCCTGAATTCATCAAACTCTTAAATAAAGGAACAAACTTCATACCTACTACAGCAGACACCAACACCTCCACTATCAAAAAAACAATCTCTTCAGAAGTCAACTCCACACTCTGCAACATCATCAATAAAGGAACTCAAAGCCAAATCTTCAACCAGCCCTCCAAAAAGAAAACCTCCAGCCGCAGATACCAGCCCTACCCTATGAAAAACCCTATCAAGTTACTCCAAGAACAACAATCCAAACCTAATTTTAATTTACACATTATTGATTATGTTCACAACACCGTAGCATACTCACAACACTACCTACAATCCACAAACTTACAAAAGCTTATCAAATCAAAACACCTTAACATCACCCAAACACTCTCAACACACATCCACAATCTAAGCTCTCGTAACGACATAATCCTCACCAAGACAGACAAAAACATGGGATGGGCACTTGTCCCCACAACATGGTTTACAAACGAATACGCTAGACATTTTACAGACACCACAACCTACAAACGCATTGACAACTTCAACTTCAAATCAACTATCAACAACTCAAACAGACTACTACGCAAACTCCAACTACGTTTTGACAAACTACTTACCACCCACACTAACAAACGACTACTGGACTCCAACCCCCCAGACAAACTACAACTACCTTACATGAAACTCCTCCCTAAAGTACATAAACTTCCTACCACAGCCTCTCCCTCCAACCTTAACCAACTGACTGGACGACCCATTATCACTGCACACAGCTGGACGACTTCTAACCCCTCACGACTGCTCGGCACCGAACTTGACAATATTATTTTAAAACTGAAAGACACTTTTAAAGAACGAGACATACCATTCCCTTTAATTTACAACTCGACAGACCTTTTAGACTTACTACACAAATATGACATCGCTAACATTGACAATTACACATTAACTACTTTTGACTTTACATCACTTTACACAAACATCTCATATCCAGACACCATCCATGCCATTGTCACCAGTTGCAAAATACTCAACTTATCAACTTTTCACCGAGACTTTTTACTGAACCTTAACAATTTTATTAACAACCGAAACTTTTTTATTTCTGGACAGGACACCTATCAACAAACAAAGGGAGTCGCAATGGGCAGCTACCACAGTCGGCAGATTGCCGACTTGGTACTGCTGCTCAGTGAACTCACGTTTTTTTTCTAACAATGACACTACTGGTCTATTTATTTTCTGCAGATACATTGACGACGGTTTCATGTTGACAGACAACAACCACATCACAAACCTCATTACTCACCTTTCCTCCGCATACCCAACCCAAATTCCAATCACTTTCACCACCAACCGCCACACCATTCATTACCTCGACCTCACAATTTCACTCAATTACCACACAATCATGTATCACAAAATTCACCATCAAGTATACCAGAAACCACATCACAAATACATGTACCCTCATTTCTCATCTAACCACCCACCACACATTTTCACCGGCATCATAAAGACAGAAACAATACGCTACAGTAGACTTTCCAAGACTATCCACGACTACAATTTCATACGTAAACTGTTCACTCTACGACTTACAGCTCTAGACTACCCTGACAAATTGATCACCGACAATTCATTCCCATGGCAACCATACACTGCTCACAAGCGCAGACTGACGAACAAAAAACGGCGGAACAATACCAAACCTACCATCTACTACACAAGCAATTTCAACAAACACGCAAGAACAGACATCATAGTACGTAACATCTTACACAAATACCACACCATTCACATTCCCAAACTCAACAAAGCATATTACAACACCACAAAACTCCATACAATGCTACTCACCAACAAACAATTGCATTCTAAAATCACCAGCATCACTTCACACAACTCAACTAACAAAAAATCTTAGCTGAATTAAACCACGATAATTTATTTTATTTCGCAGCAGACTATCGTGGTTGCCTTGTGGCAGGAGGTTTCCGAGTAAAATGACTGCATAATACACATGCTGAATAGTTTTTTGTGCAAATTTTTGTTAGGGGATTCGCATTTTCAATAAGTTTTATCATCAAAAATCTCTTGCAATTACTCCTAAAAAGTTATCAGTTACTAGTATACCTATGAAAGGCGGGAGATACTGTGGTTTATACGAATTTAAAGAACGAAAATTAGTTACTTCGATTTCAGTACCAACTTTTCCGCTCAGGTTTAACCTTTTAATATACGACCCTCTCGTACCACAGGAAAATTATAATCCGACTTGTAAATATTTTAGAACGATAATTTAGATTATATCAGTTTCATAAAACTCTGTAACAGCTACATTTTTGTGAGCTTTAAACAACCAAATACATATCTACTTTGATAGTAGGATTTTTACACCGCTTTGTGTTGTATGTTTTAATCGTCGAGGGTCTTATGTTTCTTAGCTACGCTCTTAGAAGCCACCCTCATTAACTGAATATTTCAGAAACTAAAAACGATTTTATTCTCTTTCAAACATCACCACCCGTTTAAATATCCTAAATTTGCGAGCTTATTCTCACAGTGGATGGTGCGGTGACCACGTGCTCGCGAAAGCCATTTCCATTCATACTTCGACTATCCTGCAAACATACCTTCAGCAAAACGCTATACTTAGGCTTCGCAATGTTCACATGCCCAACAGATTACGTCTTTCATAGTACTACACCGGTCCAGTCGTCCACTTTAGCTCCAGTGGAAATTATGGAAGCCCTCCACAAGTCAAATTAAATTATTTTTTTCCCGTCTAAAGAAAGCAAAACCGCTGACCACAACTACTGCAGTACTTTCGCTACGTAATACAGATCACGCAATGATGGCGTGAGTCACCCCAGACAAAATTTTTCGCCTTTCACACAGGAAAGTTGCAACTAGGAGACAGCAACAACACCTCGGCACCGTAAGTTTCTTTTTAAACTTTTCTTCCTTCATAATGGGTATTTTTAATTGACAAATTAACGGGACGGGACTGCGCCCGCCCTCTGCCGGTTCGTCACGCAAGGTGCCTCTAAGAACTTTCAGGTTCTCTGCCGTTTATTTTCAGCCGGGGTGAAAAAATTGTTTACTATCTATAATAGGGGAAACTGTTTTTACAACGTCATATCTTCAATTCCCTCTGACATTTCTAAGTTCTGTTACTTTCCACTGGAATTTTTACAATTTCTACGGCAAAAGACAACGTATTCAAGCTCCTTGTAATAATATTTTTTTTCATTTGTTTTTTCTATCCAGATATTTATTTCTTTGCTTTTCCATTTATATGAGATTGTCAATACATGTCTTTGGTAATGCTCTCCTTAAGTTTCCACCACCACATTTTTCTTCTTCAAGGACTCGGCACGAGGATGTCGGGCATTGACCTGGTACCGGGTTAGAAACATCCTCGCTCGGTTGTGCTTTGCCCCTGATGATTCACAACCATTAGGAGCCTTGGTGTCGATGCATCCTTTTATTATCCGGCCGGATCTCCTTCCTCTCAATTCTTCTTCACACCTTGACCCTTTCGGCAACACCTTCCAACCAAACTCTTGAAGTAAAGATAATATTATTATTATTACTATTATTAATTATTATCATTTTTTATTTATTTTCTATTTTTTTATTACTATTATTATTATTACGAGTCTGGACCCTGGACAGTTTTTAACCTGCCTCCTGCCACGCTACAACCCGGACAACCTGGGCCTGACAAGCAACTAACTATAATCAGCCTCTAGAAGTAACTTCTGCCCTCCCTTGGGACCACGACCGGGCCCCCGCGGAGTTCAGCAATGGGCCTTTGGGGAGACAGTGTCCGGTTGGGGTGGTTCTGCCCTGCTTCAGTTCAGCCCATTTCATGTTTGCCTGATGAAGTTGTGGGTTCCTGGTCGCAGTCCAACAGTCAACTTACATCGAGATGAAGGATCCACATCCCCATCCTCTAATGTTATATGCATTCAACGAACCCAAAAACCAGAAATCTCCAACAAAACATCAGTTTCGATGAATGGCCTTATCTGAAAGAGGAAAAAATACGTTAGCCAATACATTCTCAATATCACCAATCCAGTTCTATGAACTTAGCCTACGCCCACGAGAAATTTATAATCAGACTAATACATACATCACAAGCTCAACAACAATTGAATTTTTCAACAGCTTTAACACCTTAACCTCACCTACTCATGGATCTGGAACAAATGACAACTCTTCAATTTTTCAACTACCACATCTGGCAACTTTCACGACAACAAATCTCTAATGAACGCCTCTCTCTCTTTCATCTTATCAATGGAGACATCTTCTATCCCATCCGTACCTGGCCCACCACAACCCAACAACTTTTCTGGCACAAACCCATAGGAGATACCGACACCTTTAAACTCCTCCTTTTTTTCATTGGCAATGGTTGCCCTCCTGACATAGTCACAAAGTGGATACTCAGCTCCCAACACTGGGGAACTTTCCGGAAAGGACAAAAAAGAGCCCGTCAAATCGATTTTGTAACTAACAACCTACCCAACAACTCACACTTGTGGTTTTACTTTGACATTCACCACCACAAGTGGCTATACTTGAATGGAGACGACAGAGATCCACAGAATTAGTAAGCAATAAATATACACGAAAACTCACTAAACACCACTCTGCAAACCACACTTTTCAAACATGTAAAGAACGAAAATATTTTCATATTTTCATTTTATTTTATCATATTTTCTTTTCTTTGTTTCTTTCTTCTCCTTCTTTACCCCGGTTTTTATTTATTTATTTATTATTTTCTATTATTATTATTATTATTATTATTACTTAATAATTTTTTTTTTCTTTTACCTTTCTAATCCTATCTTTTAGTTCTGACTTGTTATTATTTTCATTTTGTTCCTTTTTCCGCACTACCTTGTGGTTGACGTGGCTGCATTGCAGTTTGTTGGTCCCTCAACGTTAGTGCACTAACTAACCCTTAACAATTAATCACTTTTAAGTTTTTTCTGTACTGCCTTGTGGTTGACGTGGCTGCATTGCAGTTTGTTGGTCCCTCAACGTTAGTGCAGAATAACACTCCTTGTTACTCTCTTAAACTGTTTTGTTTAACCTAAAATAACCACAGTTTCATCTCCCATGGTTACTCTGGCCTTATAATTTCTTTTTATTTCATTGTTTTCCCTAATCCTTATTGAGCTGGAGGATGCTGTGTTACAGAGGTCACTCCCTCAATATAACCATTAACCTTAACACCTTAATTTTTCACTTACACCTCCCCCCACCCCCACACACACAACTCTTCCATTACCCACTGACCTTATATCAGTGGAGTGGGAACCCATTCATTTGGGATCCCTTATATCAACACTATAAATGCCACATAGGTTGCTAGAGATACTACTGATTAATACTTAATAAAAAATGTTTGATTGTATCTACAGTAGGGATACAGCTTTTGATACTAGTCAGCACTATGAATGGTCTTGGTGTTGTTCTTACTCATTCGCACAAACCCATTTTTTATTTATTTCTTTTTACTAATACTAACACAGAGTTTACCATCCAGTAATTAATAATTACTGATTTATTTAATAATAGTAATTATTAACCTCTATTTATTATCATTATTATAATTCTTACATAATTTTTTATTTATTTATTAACCCCCCCTTTTTTAATGCAATTTTTAATTTTTAAAATTTTTTTTTTCTTTTTCCCAATGCATATTCCCCATCTACCACTATTCATCCAATCCACTCACAAGTTTTTAACAAAACATATCATTTCACAGAAATCATGAGAAAAAGAAAAAGAACACTGCAAGAAGACAACCAACTATCCAAGCAAAGACTACACGCTACACCTCCAATAACTACACCCATACAGAAAGCATCTAAAAAAGAAAGGAACAAGAAAAAGAAAATAAAATACAAGCTGAAAAAGAAACAGGATAGGATCAACAAGAATTTCAAAAAAACCAAACAATCTACTACAACTAACCCATCTTCGATACCAACTTCTCGACACTGGAAATGGCGCACACTAAAATCTACCTCCTTGACTCCTAAACAGAAAAAACTACTCCTTAAAGTTCATAACCTATCAAGCCTAATAGAACGAAATAAATCAACAATTTACAACCTACAATCTTCTATATCTACTACAAGTTTCAAAAACAACACTGGCAAACTCACTTTCTCTACGCAGACCTCCACTCTACTGTCTCCCTCACAAGATATCAAACACCTAGAAAAACAAAATAATCAACTTACTAACAGAATCCTGAAAATCAAACGAGATATTAAAAAACAACACCATGACAGAATACAAGCTCTGAAAAACATCAACCGACACCATGGATATTACTTTCGAAAACGTGTCAGCAACCTTAATACAAATATAAACCACTTCCTTAACCACTTTAAAGCACGAATCAACCTCTGGGAACAAAACACTGCCCTCCTTCTAGAACATGAAAACAATCTCTCTCGAAAATCTCTACTCCTAGCAGAACAAGAAAAACTAAGCTCAACCAACAAAATCCACAATTTCACTGATATCAGCCTTCCGCCTGAATTCATCAAACTCTTAAATAAAGGAACAAACTTCATACCTACTACAGCAGACACCAACACCTCCACTATCAAAAAAACAATCTCTTCAGAAGTCAACTCCACACTCTGCAACATCATCAATAAAGGAACTCAAAGCCAAATCTTCAACCAGCCCTCCAAAAAGAAAACCTCCAGCCGCAGATACCAGCCCTACCCTATGAAAAACCCTATCAAGTTACTCCAAGAACAACAATCCAAACCTAATTTTAATTTACACATTATTGATTATGTTCACAACACCGTAGCATACTCACAACACTACCTACAATCCACAAACTTACAAAAGCTTATCAAATCAAAACACCTTAACATCACCCAAACACTCTCAACACACATCCACAATCTAAGCTCTCGTAACGACATAATCCTCACCAAGACAGACAAAAACATGGGATGGGCACTTGTCCCCACAACATGGTTTACAAACGAATACGCTAGACATTTTACAGACACCACAACCTACAAACGCATTGACAACTTCAACTTCAAATCAACTATCAACAACTCAAACAGACTACTACGCAAACTCCAACTACGTTTTGACAAACTACTTACCACCCACACTAACAAACGACTACTGGACTCCAACCCCCCAGACAAACTACAACTACCTTACATGAAACTCCTCCCTAAAGTACATAAACTTCCTACCACAGCCTCTCCCTCCAACCTTAACCAACTGACTGGACGACCCATTATCACTGCACACAGCTGGACGACTTCTAACCCCTCACGACTGCTCGGCACCGAACTTGACAATATTATTTTAAAACTGAAAGACACTTTTAAAGAACGAGACATACCATTCCCTTTAATTTACAACTCGACAGACCTTTTAGACTTACTACACAAATATGACATCGCTAACATTGACAATTACACATTAACTACTTTTGACTTCACATCACTTTACACAAACATCTCATATCCAGACACCATCCATGCCATTGTCACCAGTTGCAAAATACTCAACTTATCAACTTTTCACCGAGACTTTTTACTGAACCTTAACAATTTTATTAACAACCGAAACTTTTTTATTTCTGGACAGGACACCTATCAACAAACAAAGGGAGTCGCAATGGGCAGCTACCACAGTCGGCAGATTGCCGACTTGGTACTGCTGCTCAGTGAACTCACGTTTTTTTTCTAACAATGACACTACTGGTCTATTTATTTTCTGCAGATACATTGACGACGGTTTCATGTTGACAGACAACAACCACATCACAAACCTCATTACTCACCTTTCCTCCGCATACCCAACCCAAATTCCAATCACTTTCACCACCAACCGCCACACCATTCATTACCTCGACCTCACAATTTCACTCAATTACCACACAATCATGTATCACAAAATTCACCATCAAGTATACCAGAAACCACATCACAAATACATGTACCCTCATTTCTCATCTAACCACCCACCACACATTTTCACCGGCATCATAAAGACAGAAACAATACGCTACAGTAGACTTTCCAAGACTATCCACGACTACAATTTCATACGTAAACTGTTCACTCTACGACTTACAGCTCTAGACTACCCTGACAAATTGATCACCGACAATTCATTCCCATGGCAACCATACACTGCTCACAAGCGCAGACTGACGAACAAAAAACGGCGGAACAATACCAAACCTACCATCTACTACACAAGCAATTTCAACAAACACGCAAGAACAGACATCATAGTACGTAACATCTTACACAAATACCACACCATTCACATTCCCAAACTCAACAAAGCATATTACAACACCACAAAACTCCATACAATGCTACTCACCAACAAACAATTGCATTCTAAAATCACCAGCATCACTTCACACAACTCAACTAACAAAAAATCTTAGCTGAATTAAACCACGATAATTTATTTTATTTCGCAGCAGACTATCGTGGTTGCCTTGTGGCAGGAGGTTTCCGAGTAAAATGACTGCATAATACACATGCTGAATAGTTTTTTGTGCAAATTTTTGTTAGGGGATTCGCATTTTCAATAAGTTTTATCATCAAAAATCTCTTGCAATTACTCCTAAAAAGTTATCAGTTACTAGTATACCTATGAAAGGCGGGAGATACTGTGGTTTATACGAATTTAAAGAACGAAAATTAGTTACTTCGATTTCAGTACCAACTTTTCCGCTCAGGTTTAACCTTTTAATATACGACCCTCTCGTACCACAGGAAAATTATAATCCGACTTGTAAATATTTTAGAACGATAATTTAGATTATATCAGTTTCATAAAACTCTGTAACAGCTACATTTTTGTGAGCTTTAAACAACCAAATACATATCTACTTTGATAGTAGGATTTTTACACCGCTTTGTGTTGTATGTTTTAATCGTCGAGGGTCTTATGTTTCTTAGCTACGCTCTTAGAAGCCACCCTCATTAACTGAATATTTCAGAAACTAAAAACGATTTTATTCTCTTTCAAACATCACCACCCGTTTAAATATCCTAAATTTGCGAGCTTATTCTCACAGTGGATGGTGCGGTGACCACGTGCTCGCGAAAGCCATTTCCATTCATACTTCGACTATCCTGCAAACATACCTTCAGCAAAACGCTATACTTAGGCTTCGCAATGTTCACATGCCCAACAGATTACGTCTTTCATAGTACTACACCGGTCCAGTCGTCCACTTTAGCTCCAGTGGAAATTATGGAAGCCCTCCACAAGTCAAATTAAATTATTTTTTTCCCGTCTAAAGAAAGCAAAACCGCTGACCACAACTACTGCAGTACTTTCGCTACGTAATACAGATCACGCAATGATGGCGTGAGTCACCCCAGACAAAATTTTTCGCCTTTCACACAGGAAAGTTGCAACTAGGAGACAGCAACAACACCTCGGCACCGTAAGTTTCTTTTTAAACTTTTCTTCCTTCATAATGGGTATTTTTAATTGACAAATTAACGGGACGGGACTGCGCCCGCCCTCTGCCGGTTCGTCACGCAAGGTGCCTCTAAGAACTTTCAGGTTCTCTGCCGTTTATTTTCAGCCGGGGTGAAAAAATTGTTTACTATCTATAATAGGGGAAACTGTTTTTACAACGTCATATCTTCAATTCCCTCTGACATTTCTAAGTTCTGTTACTTTCCACTGGAATTTTTACAATTTCTACGGCAAAAGACAACGTATTCAAGCTCCTTGTAATAATATTTTTTTCATTTGTTTTTTCTATCCAGATATTTATTTCTTTGCTTTTCCATTTATATGAGATTGTCAATACATGTCTTTGGTAATGCTCTCCTTAAGTTTCCACCACCACATTTTTCTTCTTCAAGGACTCGGCACGAGGATGTCGGGCATTGACCTGGTACCGGGTTAGAAACATCCTCGCTCGGTTGTGCTTTGCCCCTGATGATTCACAACCATTAGGAGCCTTGGTGTCGATGCATCCTTTTATTATCCGGCCGGATCTCCTTCCTCTCAATTCTTCTTCACACCTTGACCCTTTCGGCAACACCTTCCAACCAAACTCTTGAAGTAAAGATAATATTATTATTATTACTATTATTAATTATTATCATTTTTTATTTATTTTCTATTTTTTTATTACTATTATTATTATTACGAGTCTGGACCCTGGACAGTTTTTAACCTGCCTCCTGCCCGGACAACCTGGGCCTGACAAGCAACTAACTATAATCAGCCTCTAGAAGTAACTTCTGCCCTCCCTTGGGACCACGACCGGGCCCCCGCGGAGTTCAGCAATGGGCCTTTGGGGAGACAGTGTCCGGTTGGGGTGGTTCTGCCCTGCTTCAGTTCAGCCCATTTCATGTTTGCCTGATGAAGTTGTGGGTTCCTGGTCGCAGTCCAACAGTCAACTTACATCGAGATGAAGGATCCACATCCCCATCCTCTAATGTTATATGCATTCAACGAACCCAAAAACCAGAAATCTCCAACAAAACATCAGTTTCGATGAATGGCCTTATCTGAAAGAGGAAAAAATACGTTAGCCAATACATTCTCAATATCACCAATCCAGTTCTATGAACTTAGCCTACGCCCACGAGAAATTTATAATCAGACTAATACATACATCACAAGCTCAACAACAATTGAATTTTTCAACAGCTTTAACACCTTAACCTCACCTACTCATGGATCTGGAACAAATGACAACTCTTCAATTTTTCAACTACCACATCTGGCAACTTTCACGACAACAAATCTCTAATGAACGCCTCTCTCTCTTTCATCTTATCAATGGAGACATCTTCTATCCCATCCGTACCTGGCCCACCACAACCCAACAACTTTTCTGGCACAAACCCATAGGAGATACCGACACCTTTAAACTCCTCCTTTTTTTCATTGGCAATGGTTGCCCTCCTGACATAGTCACAAAGTGGATACTCGGCTCCCAACACTGGGGAACTTTCCGGAAAGGACAAAAAAGAGCCCGTCAAATCGATTTTGTAACTAACAACCTACCCAACAACTCACACTTGTGGTTTTACTTTGACATTCACCACCACAAGTGGCTATACTTGAATGGAGACGACAGAGATCCACAGAATTAGTAAGCAATAAATATACACGAAAACTCACTAAACACCACTCTGCAAACCACACTTTTCAAACATGTAAAGAACGAAAATATTTTCATATTTTCATTTTATTTTATCATATTTTCTTTTCTTTGTTTCTTTCTTCTCCTTCTTTACCCCGGTTTTTATTTATTTATTTATTATTTTCTATTATTATTATTATTATTATTACTTAATAAATTTTTTTTTTCTTTTACCTTTCTAATCCTATCTTTTAGTTCTGACTTGTTATTATTTTCATTTTGTTCCTTTTTCCGCACTACCTTGTGGTTGACGTGGCTGCATTGCAGTTTGTTGGTCCCTCAACGTTAGTGCACTAACTAACCCTTAACAATTAATCACTTTTAAGTTTTTTCTGTACTGCCTTGTGGTTGACGTGGCTGCATTGCAGTTTGTTGGTCCCTCAACGTTAGTGCAGAATAACACTCCTTGTTACTCTCTTAAACTGTTTTGTTTAACCTAAAATAACCACAGTTTCATCTCCCATGGTTACTCTGGCCTTATAATTTCTTTTTATTTCATTGTTTTCCCTAATCCTTATTGAGCTGGAGGATGCTGTGTTACAGAGGTCACTCCCTCAATATAACCATTAACCTTAACACCTTAATTTTTCACTTACACCTCCCCCCACCCCCACACACACAACTCTTCCATTACCTACTGACCTTCTATCAGTGGAGTGGGAACCCATTCATTTGGGATCCCTTATCTCAACACCATAAATGCCACATAGGTTGCTAGAGATACTACTGATTAATACTTAATAAAAAATGCTTTATTAATTTTAATTTGCACCTTTCAGTTTTGAAAATTATTTTACAAACCCTCCCCCCCCCCCCCCCCCCCGCCTCAGATTGCTTCCACTCTCAAATCCAAGATTGGCTATAAACTGACCCCTTTGAAATACTTTATTTTTCCATCATCCTTCAGTCTGGAAAGATCTTTGCTTCTCTCCTGGTCTTTAGGTTAGTCAACAATCAGTTTTGGGCCCACCGTCAGGCCATAAGCCAGCCTCTATATTTTTTTTCCTTTATTTTCATATCTGCTGCCGACCAGGAATTTATCCCTGTAGTGACTTTGCCAAGCCCAAGGGAAAGACGACCCCTGACCCCTACCCAGAACAAACCTCAGGGAGAATTCTTACCTAACACTTCTAAAATTCTACGGCCACAAATTTAAAGAACGAAAAATACTATTTCGGTATCAGTGGTACCTGTGGCCTATTGAGTACCCGGCTGTGGGACTACAGCAATTTACACCCCTGGGAAATATTTTAAATTCTGGACTTTTTAAGCCTCCTCCCCATTTTTCCTTGCCTATGGTTGCTTTGATCTAACATTTTCTTTTAAAGTTAACCTTTATTTCTTTTCTATAACCACTATTGGGCTGGAGAGTACTGCATTGCAGAGATCACTCCCTCAATATAACTTCTAACCTTATTTTCTATTATTATTATTATTATTTTTAAAATTTTTTTTCTTTTACCTTTCTATTCCTCTCTTTTAGTTCTGACTTGTTATTATTTTCATTTTGTTCCTTTTTTTCCGCACTACCTTGTGGTTGACGTGGCTGCATTGCAGTTTGTTGGTCCCTCAACGTTAGTGCACTAACTAACCCTTAACAATTAATTACTTTTAAGTTTTTTCTGTACTGCCTTGTGGTTGACGTGGCTGCATTGCAGTTTGTTGGTCCCTCAACGTTAGTGCAGAATAACACTCCTTGTTACTCTCTTAAACTGTTTTGTTTAACCTAAAATAACCACAGTTTCATCTCCCATGGTTACTCTGGCCTTATAATTTCTTTTTATTTCATTGTTTTCCCTAATCCTTATTGAGCTGGAGGATGCTGTGTTACAGAGGTCACTCCCTCAATATAACCATTAACCTTAACACCTTAATTTTTCACTTACACCTCCCCCAACCCCCACACACACAACTCTTCCATTACCCACTGACCTTCTATCAGTGGAGTGGGAACCCATTCATTTGGGATCCCTTATATCAACACCATAAATGCCACATAGGTTGCTAGAGATACTACTGATTAATAGTTAATAAAAAACGCTGTCCCGTATCTTTTTATTTTTAGAACAGTGAGCTCTTACATGATTGGCTATTACACATACCGCGAAAACCACCGTGGGAAATGCTTCTAAAAATAAAAAGATACGGGACAGGGTTAACTCAGATGGTCAGTATGGGAGATGGAGGCTCCTTCTCATGGGTTCCTGTAACTACTGAATGTTGTCAGAATTTTGTTTTACTGGTAAAAAGTTGAGACATATAAATTTCAATCAAATTTGTTTTGGGGAGACCACACACTGCGCCAAATGAAAAATATTCTAGAGTATTCTGGCCTAGAATATGTCAGCGTGATGCCATAGAATCCTAGAGTATTCAAGGCGTACGCTATACGTGAAGTACACCTGGAGTATTCGATTTGAAAACGTGAAGTGCCTCTGGTGTATTCACGAGTATTCAATATTGAATACGTGATGCACACCCGGAGTGTTCAATTTGAATATGGAAAAACAGGCCGGATCCTGATAGGATATCCCAGGTGTATTTTGAATCAGGCGTACTAGAATACGTCGGAAAATTTCAGTATACGAGGCGTGTGCCAAGTCGTATTCGAGCGAACTCTGGCCCGAATATTTGGCTTTTCGCGCAGTGACAATCGTATGTGGCTAACAAGTGTTGGCTTAGTGGTTTAAGGCGCTGGCGTTGTAATCCAGAGGTCCCGGGTACAAGACCTCCACCCTGCCGCTAGCGGGATTTGTTTCTCGGGAAGTCCCGGGTTCAAATCCTCGGTCACGTTCTGGTCTGCCTCCTGCCAGTTGGGATTTCTAACTATGTTCTGTTCATTTAAAGTATTTGTTTCAGCAGCATGCCTGAAAACTAGCTTAGTGCCTTTGAAGCTAAGTGCATGACCACTATAAATAACATTTACATTGACATTTTTTCCCACTTAGCAAAGTGTGATTGGCCGTTAGGGACGTGTTACTACATAAACGACCCTTGTCCAGAAAACAGCGTGGATTGCCCCGCCCAATGCACCGAACCTACCAACAAATGCTGCTGCTGGTAGGAATTTACCGAATATATTTCGTGCATTATCACTTATTAGGAGGGTCGAAAGGGTTTTCAGCCGCGCAGGTGCTTTCATTGCTCGCGTCAGCTTGGGGTACAATTTTTTTCATTAAAGATGCGCGCGCTTCATCTGAACTTTATAAAACGCCTTTTAAATAAAACCTGTAATACTTTTAATACTGGCATACAAGATACAGAATTAAGGGAGCTTTTAAATAACGAAATAAAAATGGCAGGTCACCAACTTAATTTAAAGATAAATGACAAAAATCTGAAATATTGGAGGTAATTTGTGACTGTCGGGGTGTTGCCCTGGTAACTGCTATGCCATCATAAACATTCTTACAGCCTTGCTAAGAAAACCGTGAACACCAGAAATGTTTATGGAATGTTGTGTTATAAGAAAAAGCCAATCAAGTGTGAGAAAACTAAACCGCAAACACCAACGGTAATCAGTTTGCGGTTTTGAGGTTTGTTCGCGAGTCCTGAACTTTGCTGTGATTGGTCACCACATAATCAACATTCCTGAAATATTTGAGGTGTTCACGTTTTCTTAGCAAGGCTGTAAAGTATTGCCCAATAACAGAGTTTGAAAGCTATTCATACTTTGCCCGAAGGATCTTAAGATGATTTCCACAGAACATTCAAGCAATAATGGCAAAAATACAGTAACCAAAAAAATCTCATAGTATGGTAATATTTTAACTAAAGATAAGAAGATCTTAAAATAGGGCCTGGTTACATGAGCCGGGTTGGCCCGGTTCGCCGGGTTGGGTTGCTTTGTCGGCTAACCGAGCTGGCCCAGTTGTCATGTAATCGCGGGGTTGAATTTTGTTGCGTTTAACAGGCGTGCCGAGATCTCGGCAAACTGAAACAAGCCCGGCTCATGTAATCAGGCCCTTAAGCTCTGAAGCTGACCCAGCGAGAGAAAATTGAATTTGAAGTTATCTATATTTCAATTAAAAGGGATCTTTCGCGTTAGATGAAAACACAATAACACACGCTTTGAGCATTCTTACGGGGTTTGACATTAAATTTCTCGAGAATGAGTGGGGATTTAATCGCGGGGTCACTAGAGAAATGAATTACAGTGAGATGTTTTCAAAAATAGTATTCAATAGTATTCAAAAAGTCACCGTGTTGTGAGTAGATATTTGGTAAATAATTTTTGCACTTATTGCTCGAACTTTGAGCGGAATCCGTCTTTTCTGTAACCCTTCATCGTTTTACAAGCACTATAACAGTGGGGAACTTTTTCGAGCCTACTTAAAATCATATTCATTTCTTTTATTTCTTGCGATAAAGAAATACGGCCAGTGCACTGAATGTTTGCCTGTATATGCGAACCGAACACCCCCTCCTCCCCAACCCCCCTACCCCCCGCTCCCCCTTCCTTCCAGCTCTTATCAAAATGCAACCTATGTCATGCAATACCCACAAATATACAAAAATAACACGAGACCAAGATCACGGTTGCATCCATTTACCGTTCTCTCTATAGTAAGAATTTATGGACGCATGGATTGATTAATTTGCTTACGAGCAAGAGGAACTGTTTTTGTTCTAAGTATGATGCTTCATGTCGATTATGTCCTCACTGTCGCCAAGATCTATCCATTTAAGTATAAGAGTCCCGTGGTATCGAAACTGAGAGAACTATTTCAACGAGCATATTATCTTCTCGCTGTGTTTTTTAATTAACTGTGATTAAATGAGTAAACAAAACATTGTTTTTGCAATAGCCATATTTATCAGAAATATATATGCCGTTGTTGTTGTTGTTTGTATTGTAATGTAACCAACAATGAACCAAGTCCTGCCTGATATTTTTTTTCTTTTCCTTCCAGGGATTGATGACCATGAATAAAATGACGGCCTTAACTCAGTAACATAATGATTACCTGGTATAATAAACGCTGAAGTAATGGGGCAAATTCGGGCTTCGTAGAGCAGGGCTTATATTAATTGCAACCAGTTAAAAATCATTATGAAAGTAGCGTTAAAAGTGGATAAATAAAGGCTGAATCATTAAAATGTGTCTTTTGTCTCACTCTTATAATAGAAGTTTAAACAATTCGACGACAAAAACCACCACCCATATCCCACCCATGCACCACCCCCTCATCCCCCCAAAAAAAGGCCAGGTAAAAGAGTCGACAGAAAACAAGCAAACAGAGTACGATTTATTTTATTGAAAAGAAGTTAAAATTTTATTTCGCTGAAAAAATCCTAGTCTCGTAGCATGCGGTGCCGGAGTATTTTTAACGCACCATTTCTTGCGGCAACATCCTGGAGCAAAACCTGCAACATTGTTGCTCAAATTTTGTTCGAGTTGTGTTCGTGTAATACCCCCGTCGCTGACTTTCAACTCGACATCTGTGATATAAATGTGCGCTCGAGCAGTACACATTTTCAAAATGTGGTTACGTTAAAAATCAACCCGTGTAACGTACCATTGGTGGACGTCGTTGCGTTAAAAGTTGTCTCGTGTAACATGGATTAAAAATCACTTTTAAAAGGGTTATTTATTTATTTATTTTGATTCTTCTGTATCTGGTTATGTAATTTTTTCTCAGCCTCCGGTGACGGAGTTCCTGCATCCGCGATCTTACCCATTCATGATTTTTTGGGATCTCACCAATTCACGATTTTCGGGATCTTACCCATTCCTGATTTTCGGGATCTTACCCATTCCTGATTTACGGGATCTTACCCATTCCTGATTTTCGGGATCTTACCCATTCATGATTTTCGGGATCTTACCCATTCATGATTTTTTGGGATCTCACCCATTCACGATTTTCGGTATCTTACCCATTCATCATTTTCGGTATCTTACCTATTCATCATTTTCTGGATCTTACCCATTAATGATTTTCGGGATCTTACCCATTCATGATTTTCGAGATTTTACCCATTCATGATTTTCGGTATCTTACCCATTCATGATTATCTGGATCTTATCCATTCCTGATTTTCGGGATCTTACCCATTCATGATTTTCTGGATCTTATCCATTCCTGATTTTCGGGATCTCACCCATTCATGATTTTCTGGATCTTACCCATTCATGATTTTCTGAATCTTATCCATTCCTGATTTTCGGGATCTTACCCATTACTGATTTACGGGATCTTACCCATTCCTGATTTTCGGGATCTTACCCATTCATGATTTTCGGGATCTTACCCATTCATGATTTTTTGGGATCTCACCCATTCACGATTTTCGGTATCTTACCCATTCATCATTTTCGGTATCTTACCTATTCATCATTTTCTGGATCTTACCCATTAATGATTTTCGGGATCTTACCCATTCATGATTTTCGAGATTTTACCCATTCATGATTTTCGGTATCTTACCCATTCATGATTATCTGGATCTTATCCATTCCTGATTTTCGGGATCTTACCCATTCATGATTTTCTGGATCTTATCCATTCCTGATTTTCGGGATCTCACCCATTCATGATTTTCTGGATCTTACCCATTCATGATTTTCTGAATCTTATCCATTCCTGATTTTCGGGATCTTACCCATTACTGATTTTCTGGATCTTATCCATTCCTGATTTTCGGGATCTTACTCATTCATGATTTTCGGGATTTTACCCATTCATGTTTTTCTGGATCTTATCCATTCCTGATTTTCGGGATCTTACCCATTCCTGATTTTCGGGATCTTACTCATTCATGATTTTCGGGATTTTACCCATTCATGATTTTCGGGATCTTACTCATTCATGATTTTTGGGATCTTACCCATTCATGATTTTCGGGATCTTACTCATTCATGATTTTTGGGATCTTACCCATTCATGATTTTCGGGATTTTTCCCATTAACGATTTTCGGGATCTTATACCCATTCATGATTTTCGAGATCTTACCCATTCATGATTTTCGGGATATAACCCATTAATGATTTTCGGGATCTTATCCATTCCTGATTTTCGGGATCTTACCCATTCATAATTTTCGAGATCTTACCCATTCATGATTTTCGAGATCTTACCCATGCATGATTTTCGGGATATAACCCATTAATGATTTTCGGGATCTTATCCATTCCTGATTTTCGGGATCTTACCCATTCATGATTTTCGGGATCTTACTCATTCATGATTTTTTGGATTTTACCCATTCATGATTTTCGGAATCATTTGTCAATATTGCAAAATATCGTTGTAATATATAAACAATAGCTTCCATTTGGTGCGGAAATATGCTCAGATATAATAACGTGTGTGAAGATTTGTCCGAGGGCCCCCTAAATCTGTAAAACGTTGAGATTTTCGTAATTTTTATAAAGTTCGCAATTTTAGTTAAATTCGTAGTTTCGTCGAGGGCCTTCCGTCTAGCTCGCGAGGTTTATCCTTTTTATCGACCGGCTGTCACGTCATAATTTGTAGGAAGAATCTGATGCGAAAATTTGACTACATTTCTTCCGCGCCCTCGCAGCTGTCAAAACGTATTTGATTTTGTGAGCGTCAAAGCCAAAAAACAAACAAAGCGGACTGTTAATGATTTAGTTAGGTAGTTAGTTATAGTTAATATTGTAAACTATAAGTCCTGAAGGAAATACCGTGTCTAAATAAAGATTTTACCTTACCTTACCTTAATTGCCGACAATACAGCGCGGGTGAATGACAAAATACGAGACTCACCGAGACGCCGAGCGATATTCCAAAAATCCGAGGCTGCGACTTAAACGATATCATATATACTACGAAACAGAAAGAAAACCAAGAAGAGGCACAAAGGCTTTCAAGATTTCGACACGGGATCAAATGATTTGTCGGTCCCACAGTGTTCTAGCTGCCATTCGCCAGCCCTATGGTTCTGTTTATATGCATGGTGAACAAACAGTTCTTGCGGTTTCTTTGAGAGGATAAATTCGTGTGTAGCTTGTCTTTACAACTTTAAGACATACACAAGACGGACGCCACTCACATCTTGGTTCGACTTTATTCTGCAGCGTTTTATGCCTTTTCTGGATTCAACTGACGGAAATTTCTGTTCACCGCTGCATTAGAGGCGAATTATTATATAATTTCTTTCAGGCTATTTCTCGCAAATGCCTCACGGCTATTAACGTATTTCAATATGCAGATTTCTTTGAAATACCTGCGTCCCTTTATATTATAAAATAAGTCACACGCTCTATTTGAACTGTACTATTGCGAAGAAACGATTTCTTAACAGGACGAATAACCCGATGCACTTGAAGGTACTTAAGAAAATTAAAATTTGCTTTCCCCAGAGCACTCTCTACAGGGGCGGATCTAAGGGGATGGTGAGGGGGGTGTGCACCCCCTCTTGAGATGTTTACGTCACCCATCAGTAACGTCATTCCTTGGTGACACCTTGATGGCGCCACGTTCTATCACTGATTCGTTGGAATTGCTTCTAGCTCATGTTCATCGTAAATTCTCTTTTAAATTGTTCGAAAAGATGGTCTTTCTCTTTTTTGCTTTATTCGTCAAGGTTGTAAAGTCTCTCTTTTGCTCACATCGTTTCTTTGCCAGATTACAAAAGTGATTGAAATTTTCTTCTGTAATTATCTAGAAAAGGAGAAAAGAAAACAAGATTAAAAATTAATATATCAAACTCCTGCAGTCCGTTCACGCTCGGTAGTTAGATAACTGTTTCAAACTACTTTATAGCATTATTTTTTCTCAAAATAACCTATTTAAAACGTATTTGATTTTTTTTTCTATTTAACGCATCGTGATATTTCTGTTCTAAAGCACGCGATATTTCCAACGTTTTGCGGTGACGAGCAGATTATTTTGTTATATTTGTTTTGCCCAAAAGAATCAATTATCTCCAAAGAGAAACATTAGGATACATAACCCAAAAATATTCAAGAAAATTTTATTGCTGGAACCTACAAAGAATTAATAGCATTAAAACCTAATCCTTTTTAATAAGTTAACAGAATGTATTGTTCTCTGGCATACCCTCTTAAATTAATTTCGTGGAAAGTAAACCAATTTAATTCTACGTATATCCGTTGGGAAGGGCTGAGCCTATATGATAAGATTACAAGAAAAACTTTAAAATTTAGCGCATCTAGTTAATGGCTTATTTGAGACATAGCAAATAACAGCCATAACAGTTGCGCATTTAGTTAAAAAATGCCACCTTCGATTAATTAAAACGAACGTATACAAAATTATTCTACATTAGTTGCAATAATATGATCAAAAATACTTTTAGCAAAGTTTGTATATCTTACATTTTCGATTACTTGATTCTCAAAATCAACTGAATTTAATTGCCCGCTTTCAAACGACAAACAACAGCAGGTAAAAAAATATAAAACAATCTTCAAGTGTTTTTTTTTTTTTTTTTTTTTTTTTTTTAATAAATTTTAATGCGACACAATTACTTACATTACAATACAAAAAAAAAAAAAAAGAAACAGTACTCTGCTGCAACAATAAATACTACTTACAATGGAGTACTAACACGACTAAGATACAAATACGTATATCACTTACTTACTCATTGGTCTATTTACAATGCGTTTTTAATATTACTTACAAAGCTATTACATAAGGTAGAGGTTTGCATGGCTTTACCTTTACATGTGGAATTAAGAAAAGGTTTTTGTTATGTCGTAATGTGAGAGGAAAAGGGAAAAGTTTTCTATTTTGGGAGAAAGACTGCGCATTTTACATATCCAAATAAAATATCTGGCGATCAAAAAGTAGAAGTTTATGCTCTTGTTCTTGTTTGGCTTTAACCCTAATACCAGAAATGGCGATAGATGAGTATCACTACTTTTTTATGATTTATTTAGTTGTACGCATGCCATCACCAGATTTTCGCCGCGGTGCCGTCGTACGTTAACAGCAGTTTGAAATCAAATGAATTTTAAATAAACTACAAGTAAGCGCAGAATCTACCTTTTTCGCTAAATCCCGTTTACCGTGCTGGAAGCATGCTAGATATGCCATCGTGGATGATAAATACAAAAGAACCAAAATCAGACCCAAACATTTTGTACCCATGTCAAGAGTCGCTGGAAAGTCCACTTCCAACTCGGCAATTGTGGGCGGATTTGTGTCGGATGGAAAATGGGACTCGGCGTTCTTAAGCTAGGAATATTGGAGTAATTATTGATGAGACTTTGTCACTGGATAGGCATGTGAGCTCCGTTTGTAAATCTGCTTTATTTCATCTTTGGAATATCGCGAAGATTGGAATGTATCTGACTTCTGAGAGCATAAAGATCCTCGTCCATGCTTATGTTATTTGTCGACTTGACAATTGTAACTCGTTGCTCCTCGGGTCACCGAAGTATGTGATTCAGAAGCTCCAGCGCGTTCAAAACTGCGCTGCACGCCTCGTAGCTGGGCAACCTAGGGCTGCACACATTCGCCCCGTCCTTAAGGAGCTACACTGGTTACCTGTGGAGCAGCGAATTACCTTTAAAGTATTACTGTTAACTTTTAAAGCTCTCAATAATCTGGCGCCTGTGTATTTAAGTCAACTTATAGTCCCGTATAACCCTACAAGAAATCTTAGGTCGGCTGGCAGACATTTATTAGAAGTACCGAATGTGCGCCTGAAGAGCTATGGGGACAGGGCCTTTTCAGTCGCTGCCCCAAAGCTTTGGAATGAAATTCCCTTAGACATTAAATTAAGTCAATCAGTCGATGTTTTTAAATCCAGATTGAAAACTTATCTTTTTAAACTTGCTTTCAATTGATTTTTTGTTTTAGTGCTATTGTTAGTTAGATATTTATTAGATTGTAAAGCGATATAGAGCTTTTGTATATACCGCTATAGAAATAAAGTTATTATTATTATTATTATTATTATTATTATTATTATTATTATTATTATTATTATTATTATTATTATTATTATTATTATTATTATTATTATTATTATTATTATTAAGCCTTCTACCAGTTCGCCGCGGGCTTTAGTCTCGAAACGGGGGCTGTGTGAAATGAACCGCAGCTTGAATCAAACCCTCCGCCCACTTATTGGCTTGCTTCATTAATATTTTCAGCAAAACTTTAAAAATGGAAGCAACTTCGTTGGACGTATTTTTGTCGTTAAACTGACCTAATGTGTTCTGTTCAATTTTATTTTGCATTTTTTTTGCTAAAAATCTAAAGACTAACCAGGTTACTCTTCAATGTAGCTTAAGACCGAATTAAACGCCTAAGGGGTACTTCCCGAAAAACTGGGCGGAGGTGGGGGTTTGAGGAGTGTTTCTCCAAATAAAAACCCCTACTTTATTTGAGACCAAATTTAACAAACTGTTGGCGTTAAATTTGTGGTCTGAACCAGAAAAGTCGATGTCCTATTTCTTCCTTGTATAGGATTCCACCAAGAAAGTTTTAAGGTTTGGGTAAACATTGGAGAAGAATCTCAAATTCCCGATTTAGTTAAATTGCTCTTCTAAAGCGGATGAATATTGAGGATGATATACCGACAATAGTTTCTTCCAAGGATTAAATCTCCTCCAAATGAAGCAAATTTTAAATGGATTACCCGTTAACCTATCGCCTCGTTAAAATTGATTTGAGACGGCCCTTCAAACATAAATTTTAACTTCAACTTCTCTTTTTGAAACTGTCTTAGGGCTCGAAACAGATTTTACTTGCTAAAGGTATATATTGTTTCATTATGTATTGATTTCTAGCAAGAACTGTTGACTTTTCTGAATTTTTTCCTGGTTTTTCACTAGTTTGCTGGTAGGAATGCTAAGCCTGATAGCCAATATAAACAAAATAATTTACTGGCCTCTGACCCTTCAGTTGACGAGCCCTGTAATTTATTAACCTTTTCATTCTAGTTACGTTTTTCACTCCATTAACATCTTGATATTTCTTACTATTAATAAACGTTTTCACTTATACTAAATCATAATCAAATTGTAAAAAAGATGTGAATTCGCTATTTTTTTTAATATGGCTGTCTAGTTTAATTAAGGGGATTTTTTCGCAGCATGGTTGCCGAACATAATCCACAAATCTCTTGAGTATCCGCATTGCGAACGATTTTCCTTTATGAAGGCCGTCCTTTACGGATTTTTACTTCCGTAAAAAGATACAGATGTTTTTGTTATACAGATGATATTTTGCATAAAAAGTGAAGTAAAAAATAGATGACTTAGATTTTGAGTAATAGTAATTCAGAGAACTTTCCCAGTTACTTGTTGTGTCTTCTGCATCCTTTGTTTGTTTATTTTTAAAAATCTCTTTTTTGGGCTCATTTGAATCTGATAACATGTTTTTTTGCGGGTAATTTTCATTTAATTTGCGTTTTCATCACAATCTGAAAAGTTAACTCTGATAGCAAAATCGTCCAGTTTAATACCAGAGGGATAAAAAGGTTAACTGTTTCTTCATTCATCATCAAAAAGTCTAGAATTTAGCTGGGATGGGAAATAAAATTAAAAATGATTGAAGAAACATTGATTTTTTTCTAATTAAGAAATAGCATGCTGTTGATTAAATCTTCGGTTTATCTAAATATAAGATAGGGCAAGAGCGACTTTCTTGACCAGTTGAGGAAGACTTTCGATGTGCTCGAACCCTGTGTGGGTCCATAACACGCTTACCACCATGCGATATATAAACGAGAAACGTGCCAGGAAATTGTCATGAAACCCACTCACGCCGCTGATATAGAACTCAGTCTACGGGTTACAGATAAACGTTTAAAGAAGTTTAAGCTGACGGCAATACATCATGAATTCAAGCAACCAATATTTTCATCCGGTGAATAAGCAACTTATCTTCACCAAGTTTATCCGATATTATCACAACTTCTTTTGTGTACATGTAGCCGCTTTTCATTTCCATTTAACGTGTAGGTTTAGTTAGAGGAAATAACTTCGTTGTGTGGAAATATACACCTTGCATAGATATCGTCCATCCCATACAGTAAAAAGCGATTTATTATACGGTTTTCATATTAAACGCTTTGGGGGGTGATTTCATACACGATTGTAAGACCCCCGCTATCGAACATTTCTTTGTATCAGATCCATCGGACAGTTAATGATCACTTCATCCAATTAGCAGGGGAATGGGAACGAATAGTTAACATCGTCTGAATGGAAAAATAACAGATTTCAAGCCACAGGCGATCAATGCGTTGTGGGTGATTTACGTGACATAATGTAAGTCGAGAATGTATGAGAAAGGTTCGTAGATTTCCTTATTAATGTTTAATTAACTAACCAAGAAAATAACTAAGAAAACATTGTTATTGCAATTGTTATATTTATCAGAAATACATGTTTTTGTTGTTGTTGTTGCTGTTGCTGTTACTGTTACTTATAAAGCAATAAACAATGAATCAGTTTCTTGCCTGATATTGCTTTTTTCTTTTCCATCCAGGAATTGATGTCCACGAATGAAATGACGGCCTTAACTCAGTAACATAATGATTAGCTGGCAGGCTTCGTAGAGGACGGCGCATTGTATTTGTTTCGTCAATATAATGAATTATTAACTTGATTTCCTGATTGATTTTGATTGACACTTACTTATGCAATTTAGCCACGTGAATACGTCAGTTTTCCGGCAGTTCAGATATTCTAGATTCGAAGCTACGTGCATGTTTTGCTAACCTGTCTCGCTGACCCGTCTTCTGTTATTACCTGACCTGTTTTATCCGTTGCTGACCTGTACACAGTTGTATACCGTGAAACAATCCTTCTAGACATCGTCAAAGAAGTAAGTTCTCAGTGATGTAATTCTAGCTGTAATAGTTTTACTCGTGCGTTTATGAACCTATGGTCCTGTTCAGTTTCTGAAATGTATTTTGTTCTTTTCCTCAGATCGAATAATAATAATATACTGGAATAAATTATACGATTTGCGTAACCTAGTTGGATTGCCTGTTTGGTTTGTTGGACCATTTCATTCGATTTCTGGCTTGATGAAGAGAGTGCGCTAATCGACCCCGACCATGGCTGAAGTGGCGCTAAAACAAGCGAAGACTGACCGGCGTACAGCAAAATCGGCCTTCACAAGGGCTGGAAAAGCGTTGGTACATGCCGTAGAACATAAAAGACCTCCGAATGAGGTAAGAGAAGTCTTAATTAAGCTGCAGGGAGTGTATGAAAACTTAGTGGTTAAACACGAGGATTATACCAAGCTCATTGAAGATGATAGTGCGTACGAAACGGAAGAACAATGGCTCTCCGATTGCCAGGAAACATTCATGCGGCTTGAAGTAGACGCAAAAATGTTTGTTGAAAGTATGGAACAGTTTAGTTCGGATGATTTAGCTGAGAATGGTAATTTAAGTAAAGAAAAGGAGAGTATTGCGTGTAATGAAGTGCTTGAAAACGAAGGAATTTTAAATATGCAGTCGACAACACCCAGCACAAGCGACGTGTCCCACAGCGATGAAATGCAATTAGTCGGACAAGTCGGTCCGGAAATTAACGTCGAGAAAGGCGCTAACTCGGTACAAGTAATTAACAGTGTCTCGACAGCTGATGATAAGTCGATTAACACAGAAAGCAATGTAAACGTCACGTCAACCGGTAGTACAGAGAAATTACAGCAAAGTCCTATTGAAACTGGCGCCTGCACGTTTAAACTGGAAAAACCCAAGCTTCCTGTTTTCGCTGGGAATGTCCGAGATTACGCCATCTTTCGTTCAGATTTCAAGCACGCAATAGAAGCGAAGTACTCAAAAAGGGATGCAATCACACTTCTACGTACGTGCCTGCGAGATAAGCCACTGCAAAGGCAAATCACCTGTGCTTCAGCTGCTTGAAAAGGGCTGGGAGAGGACATACTCTGGATAACTGCAAACGCAAACAGCAGTGCACAAAGCTGGAGAATGGAACGCGGTGTCCACAGCAGCACCATCAACTCCTACACAAGAGCAATTCCGTGAAGATTGGCGTCGCCACTACAGCCAGCCCCAGTGAAGCAATTCTTCCCGTTTTATCTGCTAACATCGGCAGCGCTAACGGTCTCTTTAAATGCGGAAACGTGCTTCTTGACTCGGGGGCTCAAATAAGTCTTATCCGACAGGATACCGCTGAAATTCTTGGTTTGAAGGGAAAGGACGTGTCCATAACCATTACTAAAGTTGGCGGCGAGGACGAAACAATGAAAACAAAGGAGTACAATGTTCAGCTAACCTGTATTGACAACAACAAGCGTTTTACCGTCAAAGCAATCGGTATTCACAGCATCAGTGACCAGATTCCGGCAGTGAAAACCTCGCACTTACCGGAGGTTCTTGGAGCACCAAACACCAGATTTCACCGTGGAAAAGGGAACGTTGACCTGTTGATCGGTATTGATCACGCACACATGCATGCTGGTGAAACAAGACAAGTGGACAACCTGCTTGCTCGCAAGTCTCCACTTGGATGGGTGGTTTTTGGAGGAAAACCAGAGCAGATCAGCGATGCAACCAACATATTGCACGTCAAGTACGCCTCACCAATAGACTTAACAGACTTTTGGACAACCGAAACTATGGGTGTGGCCGTGAAACCCTGTGTCTGCGATGCAGACAAACTGACTCAAACGGAAAGAGAAGAAGCTGAGCTCATAGAGAAGTCGTGTATCAAAGTCGAAAACCAATGGATGATCTCTTACCCTTGGAGAAAAGATCCTAACCTGCTGCCAGACAACAGAGGTTTGGCAATAAAACGCCTAGAGTCAACAGAGCGACGCCTGAAAAGAAATCCTGAACAAGCTGAAGCTTACTGCAAACAGATGGAGGAAATGGAAAGCATGAAATTTGCGCGAAAGCTGTCAAAGGAAGAACAAGACAGGTATCATGGTCCTGTTCACTACATTCCACATCACGCTGTCCTGAGGCCAGACAAGAAGAGCACACCTGTTCGAATCGTTTTTAATTCATCCTCTGCATTCCAAGGACATGTTCTAAACGATTACTGGAAGAAAGGTCCCGACCTTTTAAACGGCATATTTGGAGTTGTCTTGCGATTTCGAGAGAAGGAAGTTGCAGTACTGGGAGACATCTCCAAGATGTATCATCGGATCCTTATTCCCGAAAAAGATCAACACGTACACCGCTTTCTATGGAGAGATATGGAAACAGACAGAGAACCTCACACTTATGTCAAAACAGTTCTGACGTTTGGGGACAAGCCTGCACCCGCCATGGCGCAAGTAGCTCTAAGAAAAACAGCCCAAGACAGCAAGGCAAGCTACCCAGAAGCAGCGGAAGTGCTAACGAACAACACGTACATGGATGACATCTGTGAGTCTGTAGATACAGAAAAGGAAGCTCGGAAATTAACAAATGACATAGACAATGTCTTGAAGACGGGAGGATTCAAAGTTAAAGAGTGGATTTCTAACAAGATACTTAAAGACAAAGTGAACGGTGACCCAGAGAAGGAAGTTGACATGTTCAAAGGAGATGAAGAGAAGGTCCTGGGGACCCTGTGGAATTTTAAAACAGACAAATTCACTTCAGAGTGGCAGCAGACTTACGGAAGCTGGAAAACAGTCCAGACCACATGCAGAAGATGACCAAAAGAATGATCCTGAGTAAAGTCGCTCGTATTTATGATCCGATTGGATTTGCAGCAGCGTTCATCGTCAGAACAAAGATAGGAATGCAAAGACTGTGGCAGCTGGGACTAGACTGGGATGACGAGGTACCACTTGCAGTTCAGGAAAGCTGGATTTCACTCTTCCAGGAAATTAAGGAGCTAGACAGTGTGTCCTTTGAAAGATGTTTAACGGTAATCAATGCTGTGGAACCGCCAATGTTATGTGTTTTTGCTGACGCATCACAGGACGCACTCGGAACCTGTGCCTACGCACGCCAGAGAAAGGATGACAACACTTACGCAATCAAGTTCATCGCAGCGAAGTCTCGAGTATCCCCACTGAAACAGCTGACAATTCCGCGCTTGGAGCTACAAGCAGCTGTCCTCGCAAGCCTAGCCAAATCCATTCAGGAGGAATCTAGGATACAATTTAAAGATGTCAAGTTCTTCACCGACAGTACGATCACCTTGGCCTGGATTCAAAGTCCATCACGCGGCTTTAAACCGTTCGTCTCCTCGAGAGTGGGAGAAATTCAAAGTAACACAGATCCAAACCAGTGGAAGCATATCCCTAGTGAAGATAATGTGGCTGACGACCTGTCGCGAGGGATCCGCGTTGACGAGTTACAAGGCAGATGGAAGAATGGCCCAGAGTTCCTATACCTACCAGAAAGTCAATGGCCGATTACGACAGCCCCGCCAGTGTCGAATGCAGACATGGAACGCCGTCGGATGCAGATACTGACCACAGTCACAGCACCGAAAGTTAGCAATGGAATTGATCCACGCAAGTTCTCAAGCTGGAGAAAACTGATCCGTGTGACCGCACGAATACGCAGACTAGCAGTAAAGATACGACTAAGAAAATACGACCAACACGGAAAGGAAGGACCGCTGACCCCTGAAGAGCTTCAGCAAGCAGAGCTTTACTGGATTAACCAAGCGCAGACAACCCTCTACAGCCGTTTAAATAGAGGTGAATTCAAATCGCTCAGCCCATTCAAAGATGAAAACGGAATTATCAGAGTGGGAGGAAGAGTGGATGAAGCTATCGTGTCCTACGAAATGAGGCACCCCGCCCTTCTTCCAAGTGACCACTGGATCTCCTTGCTGATAACAAGGCACACTCATCAGTACGGACACTCCGGCGTAGCAGCTACCACAGGCAAAACAAGGAGGAAGTTCTGGATCTTGAAAGCGAACAAGCTAAGCAAGTCCGTGAAATCTAAGTGTGGATTCTGCCGTGAAATGGCGCACAAGGCTGAGACACAACTCATGGCAGACCTTCCTGTCCTCCGTCTAGCACCACACACACCTCCATTTTACTACACCGCGTGTGATTACTTTGGTACCTTTAACGTTAAAATAGGGAGAAGCAAGACGGCTAAGCACTATGGCGTGATCTTTACGTGTTTAAACACCAGAGCTGTCCATCTAGAATTAGCAGTTGACCTAACTACAATGGAGTTCATCCAAGTACTTCGTAGATTCTTTTCAATCCGAGGATACCCAGCAGTGATACTGAGCGATAACGGAACGCAGATGGTTGGAGCCGCTAACGAGCTGAGAGAGATGGTGAAAGACCTAGATGGCGATCAATTGCGAGAATTCTGTGGAGAGAAGAGCATTAAGTGGATTTTCACAACGCCAGCTGCACCACACCAAAACGGATGCGCAGAAGCCCTTGTAAAGAGCTGTAAGAGATCGCTGAAGACTGTAATCGGCGAACAACTTCTGACGCCTTTCGAGTTGTACACCTGCCACCTAGAGATCGCCAACCTGCTAAATCAACGTCCCATCGGGCGCATCCCTAATGATCCAGACGATGGAGCTTACCTGTGTCCAAACGACATGCTCCTTGGAAGAGCAACTCCGGAGGTGCCGCAGCGAGTAGAGTTCCTGCAAAGAATAGTTGATTCATTCTGGAAACGCTGGACTAGAGATGTCTTTCCTACCCTAGTACCAAGAAAGAAGTGGCACGTCCAGAACCGCAATGTCCAAGTCGGTGACATAGTAACGGTAGCCGATAATAACGCAGTGAGAGGCAAGTGGGCTGTAGGCAGAGTAATCAAAGTATACCCTGGAGCTGATGGACGCGTTCGAAACGTTACAGTCAAGACAGCCACTGGAGAGTACAGCCGTCCAGTAACGAAGATTGCGGTAATTCAACCTGCTGAAGGCGACGATTAAACGAACATTTGCTATGATAAGGACTACGCCCTTATCGGGGCGGAGAGTGTTTCGTCAATATAATGAATTATTAACTTGATTTCCTGATTGATTTTGATTGACACTTACTTATGCAATTTAGCCACGTGAATACGTCAGTTTTCCGGCAGTTCAGATATTCTAGATTCGAAGCTACGTGCATGTTTTGCTAACCTGTCTCGCTGACCCGTCTTCTGTTATTACCTGACCTGTTTTATCCGTTGCTGACCTGTACAAAGTTGTATACCGTGAAACAATCCTTCTAGACATCGTCAAAGAAGTAAGTTCTCAGTGATGTAATTCTAGCTGTAATAGTTTTACTCGTGCGTTTATGAACCTATGATCCTGTTCCGTTTCTGAAATGTATTTTGTTCTTTTCCTCAGATCGAATAATAATAATATACTGGAATAAATTATACGATTTGCGTAACCTAGTTGGATTGCCTGTTTGGTTTGTTGGACCAGTATTAGTTCCAACCTTGACAAAACATCACCAAGGTGACGTAAAAGGTGGATAAATAAAGGCTGAGTCATTAAAATGTGTCTTTTGTCTCACCCTTGACACAAATTTAAATTTAAAATATTCTACGACAAAAACCACCCCCATCTCTCAAACCTCCACTACCCATGTCCCCCTCCCACCCCCCCCCCCCCCCCCCCACCTTCCTCCCAAAAAATGGCGAGGTAAGAGAGTCGAAAGAAAACAAACAAACTGAGTAAGGTTATATCTCGCTGAAAAATCCGGACGATTTAACGCAACATTTTGATGTGGGAACATTCTGCTGCAATTTGAAAGCGATTTGAAAACCTGGAGCGGTTTGGAGTTGGTTCGTGTAACCGTCCCTCGTCGCTGACTTTCAATTAAAAATCGCGTGATATTAGCGTGCGCTCTGGCAGAACGCTTTTGCAAAATGAGGTTGCGTTAAAAGTCATCCGGGTAACATACCACGGTTACTCAATTTTGTCCCAGCTTACCCATCATTTCTTAAGTGAAGTGGGAGCTCTTGCAGAGCAACACACAAATGGACTAGACTACAGGAGGCCCAAGCGTTGTTTGTGATGTGCACGTGACAACGTGCTGCAGTCATTTTCAGTAAATTAAGAAAATGTATAAGAATGCTTCGAAAATTACTTAAAAATTTTGTAAAGGATTTTAATAAAAGTACTGTGGCTTACCTACGCCTGTGCCTGTGTTATTTTAATGTCATTGAGGAATCTGAGTCGTTTTTTAAAAAGCCATCAGTTAGACGATTTTAATCTGTTTGGACGGAATGTTAAAGGAGCTATGCAAGTTTCCTAAAGAGGAAAAACACCAAAGGAGTGATACTAAACCAAAAAGGAACAAGGATGGCTGAGGATGCATATGGAGAAGATTGAAACGGATTGGAAATGACGATTGTGAAAAATTTAGGCTTAATTTTTCAAAGTGCACGAACGATGACGTAGCCCCCTTAAAGTAAGCGCTGTTTCTAGAGGATATTTCTACGGGATATTTAAACACAGAACGTTAACAGCCAAGCTAAATTGCAAGTAGTAATGTTTTGTAGTCAATGTAATGAAATTAGCGCATGTCGGAATGCTTTTAGCTGAATTAGAGCCCCGGAAAACGAGGAAACATGTTTCCAGAAAAATTCATAGCGTGCATATGTTCCCTTACCGTTTTCAGGTTTGTCATACAGCCTGGAAGCTTTGTTTCCAGTAACAGCTTTTGTCTCCAAGAAGCGAAATTTATTTCTGCTATATGCCAGAAACATTCCGTGTTTTCGCGCGGCAAGAAGACATATTTCCTCGTGTTGCCAGACCTTCAGTGTCGTTCTTATAACAAAACGAGGAATAGGGCATGCAAAATTAAAAATAATTTTTGGATTTAATTCAGAGCAAGTCTCACCATTCTTTCTAGTCATGTCAGTAGATGAAGAAAGCCTGTACTTTTTTGGTCGCGCTTTTATTCGTTACAAGTTCCGAGGAAAAGGTAAAAATAACTGACAAATATTGAACCAACCAAAAGTATAACATCGATTGTATCGTTCAGTGTTTAACATCGTTTCACAATCACCAGCTAAAGAGTTACCTGCCAAAATAATTTTGGCACTTAGCTAGCAAAAGGCCGATTTTTTCGTTCTCTATAAAATGTGTCTAAAGGTTTGGGGAAGCAGAGGTAGCGTAGTGGTGAGAGCGCTCGCCTCCCACCCACGTGGCCAGGCTTCGATTCCTAGAGCCGGCGTCATATGTGGGTTGAGTTTGTTGTTGGTTCTCGTTCTTGCTCAGAGGGTTTTTCTCCGGGTTCTCCGGTTTTCCTCCCTCCACAAAAACCAACACTTCCAAATAGGCCCTTCACAGGACCCAGTCACATGGTACAAAATAACACCCTGCTGGTAAGCAAGCTACGCGCTGGGACATCCAAAACAAAGCCACTTCATGTCCCAGAACGTAACTTGCTTACCAGCGACGTGTTATTTTGTACCATGTGACCAGGTCGTGCAAAGGGCCTATTCCAATTTGATCTGGGATATACGACCCCACAAGCTTGTAACTTTACACACTACCGTGTGTAATTTATTTATTGTTTTTATTTTTATTTGTTGGTAAATAATACTATAAGGGGAAGAATGAAATGTTCAGGTACCCAATTATATTTCTCAAGCAGTTTTGTTCTTTTTTTCTTTCATTTAACCATAAACGTGGACAAAACAGACAGGAAAAAGTGGTTGACCGCTTACCAATTGCCTTTCCAATCCCTATCGCAGTTGAAGTACACTATTTTGCCATCGACAAACTCTGCCCACGTGAACCGTGCCCATCATCTTGCTTATTTTTCTTTCCTCTTCATAGCTCACATTAAAATATCTCGGATTTCTTTCCTGTTTCTGCTTGCAGCTAATTTACCAACCAATGGGATATTGAAGATGTTTTTAAGGTTTATGTGCAGTTAACTGGTCCTGTAGAAGACTCTACGTCAAAGAGGCGTGGATGTTCGCCATCTTTTATAGCTTTCAGTAATGAGAGTTGCTTGCTTTACGGTTCACTCCCTAGGTCGCATGCAGACTAATCGTAATATATAGATTTAGCCAAGCCTAAAAGCGGAGCTCCGTATTTTTGCTGGTTCTTAATAATTTCTCGAAATAAAATCGGACCTGAGCCCGCGATCAATGAAGAAGAAGAAAAATCTGGACCTGAGCCCGCGATCTGGTAATGTGATACCTCAATTTGACAGCTGTCAATTGACCATAACATGGATGCCCTATAACAAAGATGTAAGCTGATAAGGCTGACAAGGTGTTGACAAGGCATGGCTATTTATGGCCGCCACGTTGCGCTACTCCGTCGTCGTCGTCTTCGTCGCCGTGCGTACCCGCCCACGAGCAATACCGCTAGCCATGATAACCATGAGAAAATCAACTCATGGGTTTCCTTTTCTTACCCATATGAGTATGGGGCTCCGCTACTATCAGGGGGAGAGGGTACTTGGTTCAAGTTTTGCTGGGTATGCGCCGCTGACCTCTCAGCTCAGAGCCCTACCTCATATTATGAAACTCGTGGTCTTAGGCCATCCAGCTTGATTAATAATATAACAAAAACAGCGGTGCAGATGTTTTCTGTCTGGGTTCGGCAGAACCCATTGTTACAGTGTAAATACTACAAACTAGCCGTTATCCGCTGGAAATAGAGTCGAACGTTTTGGCTGTGGCTGGTTTTGTTATTCTTTCTCGTCTCAGAGTAAATTCAGAGTCTTTCAAACTAAAATACTAGACTTGAAAACGTCGAATATACCGTCTCCCAAACGATAAAGCATCAAGACAATTTTTATTTTAACTGATGTTAACATCGACTATTTTCCAATCATATTAATTCTAAAGCAAGTACAGTGGCTTGTACTATTTATTTTATAATACTAATCATTATTTTCAGTTACTCCGACCGAACCAGCCAGAACTTGCCTTGGAATGGGAGAGTCAATGGCATAAACTCGCTTGTTGCATGCATTCAACGACTCGAAATGAATATACAATCCAATCCCTTCCGTGTGATTAGGTTTGTGTCATCTGGTCTTATACTAAGCCTTGATACAAATAATTTATTTCTGCGAAAGGATTATTATAAGGCTGTACAAGTCGAACACATCTACTAATTTGTCAATGTGAAATAGCGTTATAACTTTTCCTAATGATCATATGGCGTTGCATATAAGAAGTCGAAAGAAGCCGGGTTACGGCTTCAACAAGCAAGATTATTTATGAAAACTCTATTTCTAAAACGAATTTGTGAATCGATCAACAAAACCTTTTCACGAAGAACTTTAACACAAGGACTGATATAGGTCGAAAATTCAGAATTTTGCCTTCGAACCCCTAAATGTATATATGTTTATCATCAACCCTAACAAGTTATAATGTGCATCGTGCGGTTTCAACAACATCGTTTTAATTACGAAAAGATACCCAAGAAAGATCTATTATATAGAAACAACGGCACTTTGAAAGTTTTAGTAATAGTTTACAAGGGAAAATAGTTTACATATAGACTTTGGAAACCTTTAAAAATAACACTAAAGAGTACTTTTTAATAGGTTTTTGACGATGTGAATATTGTAATGAACGTTTTCCAATAATCAATAAACACAAAGCCGGTTAAGAAAATAGTCGTGCCAAAAAAATCGACTGAAAAAAAAAAACGTTGGAAGTCAAAATAATCACAAATAGTAATTTTAGCATGCAATGTTTCCTTGAGATTTTCAAACACTGAAGAAAAGAGTGGCAAAATAAGTTTGCTACTCTTGCTTGGATTTTACTGTTTGATCCAGATATTGGTCTTGATCTTGATCTTGAAAAAGGTAGCGGGACTTAAGGATACTGAACAGGCTCGCGGCTCAAATTCGTTCAAAATTGTGATTTTTATTCTACATAAACTGTGTGTATTTTTCTTTCTTTTACAAAAAACAGAAATCCAAAATCTCCGGAGTTATTACGAATTTCCTTTTGTGCGTGACTCGTTGCGTCACACATTAAAGGTGTCGAGCTGTCACCACTGCTAGATCAAACGCGGGAAATTGGCTTCCAACAGAGGGAATTTTCTTTGCTCGGGTCGCTAACTTTTGTCGTAGCAGTACAGTTTTGGCAGGAGATTTTGGATGGAGAGAGAAAGAACAGAAAAAGCGAGAAAAAAAAAAAAGCGAGAAAAAAGGCTGATCGGTTGTACCGTAAAAAGTAACTAGGGAATTTTTGCGAAACGTAGAAATGCTGGCGGAAAGCGACAAATTGTCACAACGACCGAACGAAACATTAAATATTGTTACTAATTCGGATACCTTCCTGGGCTTCCGCAAGCCGAAAAAAAAAACGTAAAAGAATTCTATTGAACCAGGCGAAGATTTAGATTCCGGAATGGTGGATTCTAGGCGTTCTTTATCGGACGAATCTGTTGAAATATCACACGACAACAGCGACGAATTCATACTATTATAAAGAAACACAAGACTGAAGAGCCGATACGCTAAACAATACAGTACTGCTATCCAATGACTCTTAACCCTTTCCTGCCCAAGCGTGACTTATAGATTTTACTCTGTCTAACGCCAGACGATTTTACTCGTCAAAGGGAGACCCCTTGGGCAATAAAGGGTTAAAAAACTATCTCCCTTAACCCTTTCCTGCCCAAGCGTGACTTATAGATTTTACTCTGTCTAACGCCAGACGATTTTACTCGTCAAAGGGAGACCCCTTGGGCAGGAAAGGGTTAAGGTGGGCCCACACGAGGGGACATGTTGCAGGAAAATGTTGCAGCAACATGAAGCGGGGACAAAATCGCGTTAAGTGCACACTGAGGGGACATGTTGCAGGGATGTGTAGCAGGGACATGTAGCAGGGACCAAATCGCATAGTTTGCACACTTGTGAAAAAGCTGCCGGGACATGTTTCAGTTTTCACTTGTGCAACATCGAATTTGTGCAAAATTTGTCCCCGCAACATGTCGCACGGAGTTCAACTTGTTGAACTTCATGGGACATGTCGCAGCGACAGAACTTTGCGTGAAACGCCATGATCACCGTGTGCAAGGATGTGCAACATGTCCCTGCAGCTAAAACTGATATTTGAACCAATCAGACACAAGATCCAGCTTGCTTTGCGGAAGTGCATTTAGAAAAAAGATGGCGGCCGTTCACAGAGGAGTCCGTGATCGCGCTAGTAATTGGAATCACTGGGATAGAAACCGAAAACTGGTTGTTCTTTTGATGCTGCTGCTCGATGATGAAGCTCTAAGCTCATTTTCCTTAAAATGAGAAATAAGCATACGAGTCTGGCTTACATTCCACGAGGTCTGACTGTTATTATCGGCAGGATCACCCAACTGGTGTTCTTCGATTGATTCATCACCGAGCGCCGCCATCTTCATTTCCAGATATAAGTGACCAATGCATTGTGGTCTTTATTTCTTAAACTCTCGCATATTACCGTCGTTGTTTCACACGAGGGGGCATGTCCTGCAACATTTACCAGGGACATGTTCCAGCTACATTTTCGTGTGTGTGTGCAAGTCTTAATCCTTTCCCTGACTCATGTCCATGCTACACGTCCCAGTTACATGACCGCTAATGTGAACAGTTTATAAAAATGTTGCTGCTACATGTTGCAGCAACATGTTCCTGCGAAATGTCCCCTCGTGTGAGCCCACCTTTAACCTAAGAATATTAGAAGGTTCTTCCTGTATCCACCGGTACACGAACAGAAAAGAAGGAAAGGCAATCATCAACAAATATTTTATAGATGCGTGCTACATACCCTGCTGCACGCATTTCGGAGAGCACGCTTTCCCGATCGGCGGCTTGCTCGCGATTTTCGTTCGCCTTTTTTGAAGCCCTTGTACTCTTTGGTGATCTTTTTCCTCTCAGTGGGCCGGAAATTGTTCAGTGTTTTACCATCGTGGTCAAAACCCGCAAGAAAATTACCACATTTAACTGCCGGCAAAGGATACTTTGATTTTCAAATAATATCTACCACCACTTTCCCGCGAGTTTTGCGAGAGAACTTGATTGGTGCATTGAGGCGATAAACCGGAAAACCACTCCCGGTAGGAGTGCTATGTTTACGAAACTATCTTTGTCGTATTTCTCGGCAAAAGTTTGCACCATCTTTGAGCGGCTAGTTTGCATATGAGAATTCATCGTACAAGAGTGAAATTTTGCTCAATGGTACATGAACCCCTCTTCTCCAAAAGTGTGTCGGGTTTTAGCTTATTTGTTTTTCGTTTTGAAGATATAAGTCCAAATGCTGTGTCAAACCGAGAAAAATACGTGAACAAACTTTGAATTATAATAACTTTTTTTGAGAGCTCATCCAACGATTCCCCGACACACTTTTGAAGCCAAACATGTGCTGAGTGGCATGCAGTCATTGTTTACTTCGAAGGGCCAAAATCTATTTGCATCTAACTGACTGCAGCTTCTCGTATATTTAATTTTACCAGTTAAACACATTTCCACGACTTTCTTGGTTCTATAATCTTTAAAATGATGTATAGGTTTAGGCACTTCCTGCAAATTAAGCGCGCGTGAGGATCTTTTTCCGCAAAGCACCCGCGAACCTGTTCAGTAACCTTAAATAATACGATACGAGGTCCACTATATTCATAGTGCATGTGATCCCGCAAGTCACCGTTTTGGCACATAAGCTCCGGTTTCACCGAGGCCAGACATTTTGAGGCTTTCGTCCGGTTCTCGAATCATCTCCTTTCTTCACCGTACAGTATGATGTATTTTTGATTAAATCGTTTTTACCGCTGTCTATTTGAATACCTTGACCGTTAGTAGTTTAATTCATATAACCATTTCTAGTCCAGTCCTCGTGTTTTACCACAGCTCTTACGTTGTTTACCGTATCTTCGAAGAAATGCACCCACATTGACCAGTTGATCAATTTGAACAGGTGTAAGTAGAAACAATTCCAAGTTGTATTCATGAATGAAAAGAAAACTAGTTTAACTAGTCGTTATAAAATTAATTAGAATCTTGCTAAGGTTAGGTTTGTTTTTCGTGAAATGTGTTCTCCCGTGCCGCTGAATCATATTCTGTGAACAACAACAAAATTTTATTGGTCAGAAATATAAGTAATTACATCAGTTTCCCCCCGCAAATAGCTTACAAACTAATCGAGGCGGGGAGATCTAAAGACATTTTACAAATACAAGGTTTATCTATAGATGGACTAAATAACAGAGAAAACACTACTATACAATACATAGAATAGACTAACATAAAACAAAAACAAATATATTAAGCTTACGAAAAGAGGCTAACCTAAAGTATTAAATAACTTAATAAGACGGGAGACTTCGACATAATCATCTTCAGACCGCAAGAAATTTAGTAACAATTCCTTTAACAATTCCTGTTGATATCATAGAATAAATAGCTAGAATCTCTGAGAAATAGGCTAGGTTGGGGAAGGCAATTCGATTTGAGAAAGAAGGGTACGGTGTGTTCCTTAGACTTACTGAAATAAATAAGACGTAAGGCCCGGGACGTAATGTCGAATCTTGGTTATAATTCCCATTAACTTGCTGATTTTGTGGCAGATAGATTCTATGTGATATTTCCATGAAAGATTTTAATCAATCATTAAGTCAAGATATTTTGCATAGTCTTTCATTTCAATGTTTGCGAAGGTATTAGTCAGGGGGTCAAAAATTCTAATCCTTGGTATGAAAGACATTCTTTTGGCGGAGACGAAAGATTACAAAGTTTGATTTTTTAATGTTCAGAGACAGTTTGTTGGCCTTAAGCCATTCGTTGACGTTGCCAAGCTCGCGATTAACAAGAGACTCGAGTTCCTTTAAGTTGTTATTTGCAAGTATTATACTGGTATCGTCAGCAAATAGATAGAAGGCAAATAACGACGAGGATTTTTTCACGCCTTGGTGGATTCACCACTCCTCGCGAATGAGAAATAGAACTTTTGGCGCCCAAAATAGCATATTTCCTCAATGTCCTATTCGCATTTCTAGGTTTTACACAAATACGTAGTGCTAGGTCCGTTACGAGAAAAGAATATCATTTAACTGAATATCCCAATATCCTTTTCCAAGCGAGGATCGTCTCTATTATTTCTTACAATTAGTTCATTGATCAACTGAAACCCAACCCAGTTCTAAAACGAAGATTTCTATCGACGTGATCTATCACTTATCACCTGGCTTCTATAATAAACAAAGAAATACTTTCAGGGGAATGGTTCAGTGAGGTTGTTTTGTAATTTCACGTGGAAAGCCGGTTCTTGATTTTCGCATATAAATTGGCTATATATTCTTTATTTAAATGTATGTTCAACTTCAACGCTAGAAACATTTCACGTGTTTTCAGTAAAATTATGACTACCAAACAAGATATCAAAGCAATACTGTAAGTTATCGAAATATGAAGCGATATACATTACTGAAAAATAATTATTAACACGTACTCATAACCGATAAAGGTAAAATAACACTGCTGAACTGAATAATTTACGGGTAAATGTATAAACCTTTTGGAAAACAACGCAATTGAGTTCTTCGATAGGTGGCTTCCAATGATAAATAGTAACTTTGTTACCAGACATGTCGTGCCAAATAAGAGCAGTCACATCACCTGTTATGATTCAAAGCTAGACGGTAGGAATGAATTTGTAAGCGTGGTCCATGCATCACACAAGTTCGTTGAAATAAAACATGAAGGGGACTTGAAAAAGGAACGAGAAGAGAGGAATGGTTAAGACCCTAGGAATTTGGTTGGACTACATGAGGGTCGATTGGGGCAAATTTAAAAAGAGAAGCACGCCATACAGTTTCATTTTGGTAGTCAATGTAACGAAAGTGAGATTAAGAAATGCTTTTAGCTGATACAATTTCACCATTATTGCAAACGAGGGCTACCGCACGCAAATGCATAAATAATACGAAAACGAATGAGTTGAGATAAGATCAACTTTCGCCTTTCCTAGTCAGTACTTTCAAGGACTTGAGGAAAGTATTTTGTTATCACGCTGTGGTAAGAGAAAAGATAGGAGTATCAAAATTTAACAAAACAATCTTATTTTAAACGTATCATTCAGTGACCTATTAAATCTTCTTAGCTTGCCAAGGCCAAATTTTCTTTTTCTGCAACACATCATTTCAAAATGCTGGTAAAGGATAAACAATAGTAGGAAGAATTTTTGAGGCTGTTCCAGGATGTTAGGACAGGCCTTACTCCTTTCAGTGAAGACATCGGTACCAGAGAAAATACTTTTCAAAAGCCATTTATATTTTTCGCATTATACAAGTAGTTTATATATATTTGGTGTACTAAACTTTTAAAAGCTTCCCGTTGAAGCCCTAATCTTTTTCAGGCTTTTTTATTCCAATTGGTTCAATTGGAAAGTTATTGCAAAGATCATTTCTCACGGCTTTTAAGCTTGTACGGTTGACCAAAGTTGGTACATTTGTTAAACTAGGATTTAAAATTACTTTTATATGTACTGATATACATATGGTGGCAAATCGTCGACACACCGTGCTATGGGGCACTCAGATAATAGGCCATACCTCCTGTTTTTCATCTAATTCTAGCAGCCCTTCCCCAGGGAAGCTGTAGAGGTCAGCTTTGAGATGCTGTCTCGCAAGGTTGAGCCGTTTTTTGCTTCTTAAGGTGAAATCCTGCACTACCCTTCTGGTAAATTTCAATGGAAACTTTATAGTGTGGCAAGTTAATGCAAAGTAGTTGTAGCGTGCTTAACTTCTCACACCGATCTCACGGCTGCCATTACAGTTTTTAAGAACTTGCCTAAGATTTGGGGAAATTTCCAAAACAAAAAAATATTTATGGATACTTAATTATCAGCGGATAAACTTAAGACTTCGTCTGCTATAAAAGCGCTCAATGGAAAACCAGAGAACACTAAATAGATAGATTTGCGGAGTCGGACTAGTTCAAACACATTTATTTGCTACTCCGAGTTTTATGTTTCTAGCTCGCGAAGCAATCATCAGGAAACTGCCAAAATGACGGTTACACTCTTAGATATACACTTTTAAAAATAGGAAATACATATTAGCAGACATCGTGGGTAAAACGAAGTGTTATTTTGTTTTCCTTTATCTATTATTTCTTATCATTAGTTCACTGATCAACTGAAACCCAGCCTTTCTAAAACGAAGATTTCCGTCGACGTGATCTATCACTTATCACCTGTGTTACATAATAAACAAAGAAATACTTTCAGGGGAATCACGTGGAAAGCCGGTTCTTGATTTTCGCATATAAATTGGCTATATATTCTTTATTTGAATGTATGTTCAACTTCAACGCTAGAAACATTTTCCGGGTTTTCAGTAAAATTATGACTACCAAACAAGATATCAAAGTAATACTGTAAGTGATCGAAATATGAAGCGATATACATTACTGAAAAATAATTATTAACACGTACTCATAACCAATAAAGATAAAATTACTCTGCTGAACTGAATAATTTACAGGTAAATGTATAAACCTTTTGGAAAACAACGCAATTGAGTTCTTCGATAGGTGGCTTCCAATTATAAATAGTAACTTTGTTACCAGACATGTCGTGCCAAATAAGAGCAGTCACATCACCTGTTATGATTCAAAGCTAGACGGTAGGAATGAATTTGTAAGCGTGGCCGATGCATCACACAAGTTCAAGTTGTAATAAAACATGAAAGGGACTTGAAAAAGGAACGAGAGGAGAGGAATGGTTGAGACCCTAGGAATTTGGTTGGACTACATGAGGGTCGATTGGAGGAAATTTAAAAAGAGAAGCACGCCATACAGTTTCATTTTGGTAGTCAATGTAACGAAAGTGAGATTAAGGAATTCTTTTAGCTGATGCAATTTCACCTTTATTGCAATCGAGGGTTCCCGCACGCAAATGCATAAATAATACGAAAACGAATGGGTTTAAATAAGATCAACTTTCGCCTTTCCCAGTCAGTACTTTCAAGGACTTGAGGAAAGTATTTTGTTATCACGCTGTGGTAAAAGAAAAGGTAGGAGTATCAAAATTTAACAAAACAATCTTTTATTTTAAACGTATCATTCAGCGACCTATTAAATCTTCTTAGCTTGCCCAGGCCAAATTTTCTTTTTCTACAACACATCATTTCAAAACGCTGGTAAAGGATAAACAATAGTGGGGAGAATTTTTGAGGCTGTTCCAGGGTGTTATGACAGTCCTTACTCCTTTCAGTGGCGACATCGGTACCAAAGAAAATACTTTTCAAAAGCCATTTATATTTTTTGCATTACACAAGTAGTTTATATATATGTGGTGTACCAAACGTTAAAAAGCTTCCCGTTGAAGCCCTAATTTTTTTCAGGCTTTTTTATTCCAATTGGTTCAATTGGAAAGTTATTGCAATATAGCGCGCTTAACTTCTCACACCGATCTCAGGACTGCCATTACAGTTTTTAATAACTGGCCTAAGATTTGGGGAAATTTCCAAAACAAAATAAATATTTATGTATACTTAATTATCAGCGGATAAACTTAAGACTTCGTCTGCTATAAAAGCGCTCAATGGAAAACCAGGGAGAGCAGTAAATAGATAGATTTGCGGAGTCGGACCAATTCAAACACATTTATTTTCTACTCCGAGTTTCATGCTTCTAGCTCGGGAAGCAATCATCAGGCAACTGCCAAAATGACTGTTACACTCTTAACTCTTAGATATACACTTTTAAAAATAGGAAATACATATTAGCAGACATCGTGGGTAAAAGTCTGTTACTTCGTTTTCCTTTATCTGCTCGTAAAGAATAGACCTTTGTAACTCTTATTTCCTTACACAAGGCGTGGAGTTTACGTTCTCGGGTCCTTGCAAGAGGGATGTTTTATTGATCACCTTCCAGATTAAAGATCTTTTTGCTCAATTCCGCTTCAAACCTCAAATCCTGCCCAGTCATGATGTTATGTCCGTACGTGGACGCTACATTTACTACCCATCCAACTGTCCACTCCTACGTGGATAATAAAAGTAGTATGTACTATGTTTAAATGGCAGAGGGTATTTCAGTATCTACAAGTCGCACATTTAATAAAGCCCGCGGTTGCCTCTGTTATCTCTGTCTAGCCTTACAAAGCTATACTCGCAGCGGTTTATTCGTATGTAATCTGTTGGATTTTAAGGATAGAAGATCAGTTTACTCCGATAATGCAATCCTGTCTACAACACATTATTTGCCCGTATGTTTTCCTCGATTTAGGCTTTTTCTAGAAGGGGGCGTAAGGGTTTGCGGTTATTTTTGGTGCGGTTTTGCGGTAATTTTTATTGTAACTCGCGGTATTGCGGTTTTAAAACACTAAGCGGTTTGCGGTGAAAAGTGTCTGCTGTGATATTACTCTTTAGAACGGTCGGCATTTGGTTAGTAGTAAATAGAATATAATAGTGTAGTACAATATACCGTTGGCGTTATGATGGTATGTTTAATATTAACGCACAATGCTATCAGAATATATCACAAGTCCTGCTGACGTCAGGTTTCATATTGTGGCCTCCATGTACGTGCGGTTTCGGTATTCGGGAAAAAGTCCGATGCGGTTTGCAGTTTATTATCGTATTTCTGTGCGGTTTTGCAGTTTTCGGACCCCCCTTAAGCCCCCCTCTTTCTACGACGAAGCGGCCAGCCAGTCTAATTGAAATTATATAAACAAACGAAGTGAGAAATATATGAGGACCCATCCACCCTTCCCAGTCTGCACCGTTGTGCCAATATAAATAAGTACGATACGGTCTCAGTCGTACACAGCATTGAAAGAATGGAGCACCATGTGTCATCGGTGTGGTAGCGCAAGGAACTGTGGAATTACGTTAAGTGTTAATTATGTTTTAACCTGGGGGTAAAATACGCTTTTATGTGCGTTAAAGAGTGGTTCGTAGCACAATTTAATAAGTGGGATTCTACCTGATGTTTTCTCATAAATTTCTCACTTCGCTTGTTTATATAATTTTATTCTTCTGGCAGGCCGCTTCCTGGCCCTGGTATAATTGCGATTTTGCTATTTTGGTTAGTCCAATAAGCATGCTGAAATATTTTTCCATTGCAGAAAACAATGAACGCCAAGTTTCAGTTATGCCTGTTGCTGATTGTTTTGGGGGCCATTATTGTGCAGGGTGCTGTCAGGGGAAGCCGAAAGAAGAGCCCCATGGATGTGCGTGAGTGCAGTCCTTTGAATTGATAACTACCAGGAGCCAATGAGAAGGAGCCTCCATTCGTACTTTGCCCTTGAGTCAACCCTGTCCCGCATCTTTTTATTTTTAGAACAGTGAGCTTTCACATGATTGGCTATTACACATACCGCGAAAACATACCGCGAAAACCACCGTGGGAAGTGCTTCTAAAAATAAAAAGATACGGGACAGGGTTAACTCAGATGGTCAGTATGGGAGATGGAGGCTCCTTCTCATGGGTTCCTGTAACTACTGAATGTTGTCAGAATTTTGTTTTACTGGTAAAAAGTTGAGACCTATAAATTTCAATCAAATTTGTTTTGGGGAGACCACACACTGCGCCAAATGAAAAATATTCTAGAGTATTCTGGCCTAGAATATGTCAGCGTGATGTCATAGAATCCTAGAGCATTCAAGGCGTACGCTATACGCGAAGTACACCTGGAGTATACAAGAGCATTCGATTTATTCGAAGTGCCCCTGGTGTTTTCACGAGTATTCAATAGTGAATACGTGATGTACACCTGGTGTATTCACGAGTATTCAATATTGAATACGTGATGCGCACCCGGAGTGTTCAATTTGAATATGGAAAAACAGGCCGGATCCTGATAGGATATCCCAGGTGTATTTTGAATCAGGCGTACTAGAATACGTCGGAAAATTTCAGTATACGAGGCGTGTGCCGAGTCGTATTCGAGCGAACTCTGGCCCGAATATTTGGCTTTTCGCGCAGTGACAATCGTATGTGGCTAACAAGTGTTGGCTTAGTGGTTTAAGGCGCTGGCGTTGTAATCCAGAGGTCCCGGGTACAAGACCTCCACCCTGCCGCTAGCGGGATTTGTTTCTCGGGAAGTCCCGGGTTCAAATCCTCGGTCACGTTTTTTAAATAGCCAACTGGTCTGCCTCCTGCCAGTTGGGATTTCTAACTATGTTCTGTTCATTTAAAGTATTTGTTTCAGCAGCATGCCTGAAAACTAGCTTAGTGCCTTTGAAGCTAAGTGCATGACCACTATAAATAACATTTACATTTTTTCCCACTTAGCAATGTGTGATTGGCCGTTAGGGACGTGTTTCTTCAAATGGGACCCTTGTCCAGAAAAAACCTTGGAATGCCCCGCCACATGCAGCTCACCTACCGACAAATGCTGCTGCTGGTAGGAATTTAAAGAATATATTTCGTGCATTATCACTTATTAGGAGGGTCGAAAGGGTTTTCAGCCGCGCAGGTGCTTTCATTGCTCGCGTCAGCTTGGGGTACAAATTCCCATTTAAGATGCGTGCGCTTCATCTGAACTTTATAAAACGCCTTTTAAATAAAACCTGTGATACTTTTAATACTGGCATACAAGATACAGAATTAAGGGAGCTTTTAAATAACGAAATAAAAATGGCAGGTCACCAACTTAATTTAAAGAAAAATGACAAAAATCTAAAATATTGGAGGTAATTTGTGACTGTCGGGGTGTTGCCCTGGTAACTGCTATGGCATCATAAACATTCTTACAGCCTTGCTAAGAAAACCGTGAACACCAGAAATGTTTATGGAATGTTGTGTTATAAGAAAAAGCCAATCAAGTGTGAGAAAACTAAACCGCAAACACCAACGGTAATCAGTTTGCGGTTTTGAGGTTTGTTCGCGAGTACTGAACTTTGCTGTGATTGGTCACCACATAATCAACATTCCTGAAATATTTGAGGTGTTCACGTTTTCTTAGCAAGGCTGTAAAGTATTGCCCAATAACAGAGTTTGAAAGCTATTCATACTTTGCCCGAAGGATCTTAAGATGATTTCCACAGAACATTCTAGCAATAATGGCAAAAATAAAGTAACCAAAAAAATCTCATAGTATGGTAATATTTTAACTAAAGATAAGAAGATCTTATCGAGACTTAGGGCCTGATTACATGAGCCGGGCTGGCCCGGTTCGCTGGGTTGGGTTGCCTTGTCGGCTAACCGGGCTTGCCCAGTTGTCATGTAATCGCGAGGTTGATTTTTGTTGCGTTTAACAGGCGTGCCGAGATCTCGGCAAACTGAAACAAGCCCGGCTCATGTAATCAGGCCCTTAAGCTCTCAAGCTGACCCCGCGAGAGAAAATTGAACTTGAAGTTATCTATATTTCAATTAAAAGGGACCTTTCGCGTTAGATGAAAACACAATAACACACGCTTTGAGCATTCTTACGGGGTTTGACATTAAATTTCTCGAGAATGCGTGGGGATTTAATCGCGGGGTCACCTAGAGAAATGAATTACAGTGAGATGTTTTCAAAAATAGTATTCAATAGTATTCAAAAAGTTACCGTGTTGTGAGTAGATATTTGGTAAATAATTTTGCACTTATTGCTCGAACTTTGAGCGGAATCCGTCTTAAGTACTTTTCTGTAACCCTTCATCGTTTTACAAGCACTATAACAGTGGGAAACTTTTTCGAGCCTACTTAAAATCATATTTATTTCTTTTATTTCTTACAATAAAGAAATACGGCCAGTGCACTGAATGTTTGCCTGTTTTTGCGAACCAAACACCCCCTCCTCCACAACCCCCCTCCCCCCCGCTCCCCTTCCTTCCAGCTCTTATCAAAATGTAACCTATGCCATGCAATACCCACAAATATACAAAAATAACACGAGACCAAGATCTCGGTTGCATCCATTTACCATTCTCTCTATAGTAAGAATTTATGGACGCATGGATTGATTAACATTTGCGTACGATCGGGTGGAACGAGGAGAGGAACTGTTTTTGTTCTAAGTATGATGCTTCATGTCGATTATGTCCTCACTGTCGCCAAGATCTATCCATTTAAGTATAAGAGTCCCATGGTATCGAAACTGACAGAACTATTTCAGCGAGCATATTAATGTCTCGCTGTGTTTTTTCTTTTTTGTTGATGTTTAATTAACTATGATTAAATGAGTAAACAAAACATTGTTTTTGCAATAGCCATATTTATCAGAAATATATATGCCGTTGTTGTTGTTGTTTGTATTGTAATGTAACCAACAATGAACCAAGTCCTGCCTGATATTTTTTTCTTTTCCTTCCAGGGATTGATGACCATGAATAAAATGACGGCCTTAACTCAGTAACATAATGATTACCTGGTATAATAAACGCTGAAGTAATGGGGCAAATTCGGGCTTCGTAGAGCAGGGCTTATATTAATTGCAACCACTTAAAAATCATTATGAAAGTAGCGTTAAAAGTGGATAAATAAAGGCTGAATCATTAAAATGTGTCTTTTGTCTCACTCTTATAATAGAAGTTTAAACAATTCGACGACAAAAACCACCACCCATATCCCACCCCTGCACCACCCGCTCATTCCCCCCCCCCCCCCAAAAAAAAAAAGGCCAGGTAAAAGAGTCGACAGAAAACAAGCAAACAGAGTACGATTTATATAATTGAAAAGAAGTTAAAATTTTATTTCGCTGAAAAAATCCTAGTCTCGTAGCATGCGGTGCCGGAGTATTTTTAACGCAACATTTCTTGCGGCAACATCCTGGAGCAAAACCTGCAACATTGTTGCTCAATTTTGTTCGAGTTGGTTCGTGCAATACCTCCGTCGCTGACTTTCAACTCGACATCTGTGATATAAATGTGCGCTCGAGCAGTACACATTTTCAAAATGTGGTTACGTTAAAAATCAACCCGTGTAACGTACCATTGGTGGACGTCGTTGCGTTAAAAGTTGTCTCCTTTAACATGGATTAAAAATCACTTTCAAAAGGAATATTTATTTATTTATTTTGATTCTTCTGTATCTGGTTATGTAATTTTTTCTCAGCCTCCGGTGACGGAGTTCCTGCATCCGCGATCTTACCCATTCATGATTTTTGGGATCGTACCCATTCATCATTTTCGGGATCTTACCCATTCATCATTTTTGGTATCTTACCCATTCATGATTTTCGGTATCTTACCCATTCATGATTATCTGGATCTTATCCATTCCTGATTTTCGGGATCTTACCCATTCATGATTTTCTGGATCTTATCCATTCCTGATTTTCGGTATCTTACCCATTCATGATTTTCTGGATCTTACCCATTCATGATTTTCTGGATCTTATCCATTCCTGACTTTCGGGATCTTACCCATTTATGATTTCCTGGATCTTATCCATTCCTGATTTTCGGGATCTCACCCATTCATGATTTTCTGGATCTTACCCATTCATGATTTTCTGAATCTTATCCATTCCTGATTTTCGGGATCTTACCCATTACTGATTTTCTGGATCTTATCCATTCCTGATTTTCGGGATCTTACTCATTCATGATTTTCGGGATTTTACCCATTCATGTTTTTCTGGATCTTACCCATTCTTGAATTTTGGGATCTTACCCATTTATGATTTTCGGGATCTTACCCATTCATGATTTTCGAGATCCTACCATTCATAATTTTCGAGATCTTACCCATTCATGATTTTCGGGATTTTACCCATTCATGATTTTCGGGATATAACCCATTAATGATTTTCGGGATCTTATCCATTCCTGATTTTCGGGATCTTACCCATTCATGATTTTCGGGATCTTAATCATTCATGATTTTTGGGATCTTACCCATTCATGATTTTCGGGATCTTACTCATTCATGATTTTTGGGATCTTACCCATTCATGATTTTCGGGATTTTACCCATTAACGATTTTCGGGATCTTATACCCATTCATGATTTTCGAGATCTTACCCATTCATGATTTTCGGGATATAACCCATTAATGATTTTCGGGATCTTATCCATTCCTGATTTTCGGGATCTTACTCATTCATGATTTTCGGGATTTTACCCATTTATGATTTTCGGGATCTTACCCATTCATGATTTTCGAGATCCTACCATTCATAATTTTCGAGATCTTACCCATTCATGATTTTCGGGATTTTACCCATTCATGATTTTCGGGATATAACCCATTAATGATTTTCGGGATCTTATCCATTCCTGATTTTCGGGATCTTACCCATTCATGATTTTCGGGATCTTAATCATTCATGATTTTTGGGATCTTACCCATTCATGATTTTCGGGATCTTACTCATTCATGATTTTTGGGATCTTACCCATTCATGATTTTCGGGATCTTACTCATTCATGATTTTTGGGATCTTACCCATTCATGATTTTCGGGATTTTACCCATTAACGATTTTCGGGATCTTATATCCATTCATGATTTTCGAGATCCTACCCATTCATGATTTTCGGGATATAACCCATTAATGATTTTCGGGATCTTATCCATTCCTGATTTTCGGGATCTTACCCATTCATAAATTTCGAGATCTTACCCATTCATGATTTTCGAGATCTTACCCATTCATGATTTTCGGGATATAACCCATTAATGATTTTCAGGATCTTATCCATTCCTGAGGATCTTACCCATTCATGATTTTTGGGATCTTACTCATTCATGATTTTTTGGATTTTACCCATTCATGATTTTCGGAATCATTTGTCAATATTGCAAAATATCGTTGTAAGATATAAACAATAGCTTCCATTTGGTGCGGAAATATGCTCAGATATAATAACGTGTGTGAAGATTTGTCCGAGGGCCCCCTAAATCTGTAAAACGTTGAGATTTTCGTAATTTTTATAAAGTTCGCAATTTTAGTTAAATTCGTAGTTTCGTCGAGGGCCTTCCGTCTAGCTCGCGAGGTTTATCCTTTTTATCGACCGGCTGTCACGTCATAATTTGTGGGAAGAATCTGATGCGAAAATTTGACTACATTTCTTCCGCGCCCTCGCAGCTGTCAAAACGTATTTGATTTTGTGAGCGTCAAAGCCAAAAAACAAACAAAGCGGACTGTTAATGATTTAGTTAGGTAGTTAGTTATAGTTAATATTGTAAACTATAAGTCCTGAAGGAAATACCGTGTCTAAATAAAGATTTTACCTTACCTTACCTTAATTGCCGACAATACAGCGGGGGTGAATGACAAAATACGAGAGTCACCGAGACGCCGAGCGATTTTCCAAAAATCCGCGGCTGCGACTTAAACGATATCATATATACTACGAAACAGAAAGAAAACCAACAAGAGGCACAAAGGCTTTCAAGATTTCGACACGGGATCAAATGATTTGTCGGTCCCAAAGTGTTCTAGCTGCCATTCGCCAGCCCTATGGTTCTGTTTATATGCATGGTGAACAAACAGTTCTTGCGGTTTCTTTGAGAGGATAAATTCGTGTGTAGCTTGTCTTTACAACTTTAAGACATACACAAGACGGACTCCACTCACATCTTGGTTCGACTTTATTCTGCAGCGTTTTATGCCTTTTCTGGATTCAACTGACGGAAATTTCTGTTCACCGCTGCATTAGAGGCGAATTATTATATAATTTCTTTCAGGCTATTTCTCGCAAATGCCTCACGGCTATTAACGTATTTCAATATGCAGATTTCTTTGAAATACCTGCGTCCCTTTATATTATAAAATAAGTCACACGCTCTATTTGAACTGTACCATTGCGAAGAAACGATTTCTTAACAGGACGAATAACCCGATGCACTTGAAGGTACTTAAGAAAATTAAAATTTGCTTCCCCCAGAGCACTCTCTACAGGGGCGGATCTAAGGGGAGGGTGAGGGGGGTGTGCACCCCCTCTTGAGATGTTTACGTCACCCATCAGTAACGTCATTCCTTGGTGACACCTTGATGGCGCCACGTTCTATCACTGATTCGTTGGAATTGCTTCTAGCTCATGTTCATCGTAAATTCTCTTTTAAATTGTTCGAAAAGATGGTCTTTCTCTTTTTTGCTTTATTCGTCAAGGTTGTAAAGTCTCTCTTTTGCTCACTTCGTTTCTTTGCCAGATTACAAAAGTGATTGAAATTTTCTTCTGTAATTATCTAGAAAAGGAGAAAAGAAAACAAGATTAAAAATTAATATATCAAACTCCTGAAGTCCGTTCACGCTCGGTAGTTAGATAACTGTTTCAAACTACTTTATAGCATTATTTTTTCTCAAAATAACCTATTTAAAACGTATTTGATTTTTTTTCTATTTAACGCATCGTGATATTTCTGTTCTAAAGCACGCGATATTTCCAACGTTTTGCGGTGACGAGCAGATTATTTTGTTATATTTGTTTTGCCCAAAAGAATCAATTATCTCCAAAGAGAAACATTAGGATACATAACCCAAAAATATTCAAGAAAATTTTATTGCTGGAACCTACAAAGAATTAATAGCATTAAAACCTAATCCTTTTTAATAAGTTAACAGAATGTATTGTTCTCTGGCATACCCTCTTAAATTAATTTCGTGGAAAGTAAACCAATTTAATTCTACGTATATCCGTTGGGAAGGGCTGAGCCTATATGATAAGATTACAAGAAAAACTTTAAAATTTAGCGCATCTAGTTAATGGCTTATTTGAGACATAGCAAATCGCCATAACAGTTGCGCATTTAGTTAAAAAATGCCACCTTCGATTAATTAAAACGAACGTATACAAAATTATTCTACATTAGTTGCAATAATATGATCAAAAATACTTTTAGCAAAGTTTGTATATCTTACATTTTCGATTACTTGATTCTCAAAATCAACTGAATTTAATTGCCCGCTTTCAAACGACAAACAACAGCAGGTAAAAAAATATAAAACAATCTTCAAGTGTTTTTTTTTTTTTAACTACTTTTTTATGATTTATTTAGTTGTACGCATGCCATCACCAGATTTTCGCCGCGGTGCCGTCGTACGTTAACAGCAGTTTGAAATCAAATGAATTTTAAATAAACTACAAGTAAGCGCAGAATCTACCTTTTTCGCTAAATCCCGTTTACCGTGCTGGAAGCATGCTAGATATGCCATCGTGGATGATAAATACAAAAGAACCAAAATCAGACCCAAACATTTTGTACCCATGTCAAGAGTCGCTGGAAAGTCCACTTCCAACTCGGCAATTGTGGGCGGATTTGTGTCGGATGGAAAATGGGACTCGGCGTTCTTAAGCTAGGAATATTGGAGTAATTATTGATGAGACTTTGTCACTGGATAGGCATGTGAGCTCCGTTTGTAAATCTGCTTTATTTCATCTTTGGAATATCGCGAAGATTGGAATGTATCTGACTTCTGAGAGCATAAAGATCCTCGTCCATGCTTATGTTATTTGTCGACTTGACAATTGTAACTCGTTGCTCCTCGGGTCACCGAAGTATGTGATTCAGAAGCTCCAGCGCGTTCAAAACTGCGCTGCACGCCTCGTAGCTGGGCAACCTAGGGCTGCACATTCGCCCCGTCCTTAAGGAGCTACACTGGTTACCTGTGGAGCAGCGAATTACCTTTAAAGTATTACTGTTAACTTTTAAAGCTCTCAATAATCTGGCGCCTGTGTATTTAAGTCAACTTATAGTCCCGTATAACCCTACAAGAAATCTTAGGTCGGCTGGCAGACATTTATTAGAAGTACCGAATGTGCGCCTGAAGAGCTATGGGGACAGAGCCTTTTCAGTCGCTGCCCCAAAGCTTTGGAATGAAATTCCCTTAGACATTAAATTAAGTCAATCAGTCGATGTTTTTAAATCCAGATTGAAAACTTATCTTTTTAAACTTGCTTTCAATTGATTTTTTGTTTTAGTGCTATTGTTAGTTAGATATTTATTAGATTGTAAAGCGATATAGAGCTTTTGTATATACCGCTATAGAAATAAAGTTATTATTATTATTATTATTATTATTATTATTACAAGTGAAACCGGAAATAACAATATATAATTATATATCCCATAAAAAGGTAGATATAAGGCAAAGAAACAAAATGATGGCCGAAAAGGGTAACTTTTAATGCCATATATTACGGCGAGACATGACTAACCTTCTACAGGGGCGACACTGAAGCAAAGTAAAAATGGAGAAAATGGTTACAATACAGAAATATAAATAATAGATGTGTACTGAAGCGGCTACCAAAAAAAAAAAGAAATATAAATAGTTTAAATTTTGCCACGTCTTTTGTCATTTTATGCTGAATATAAGGCAATCATGCCTAAAAAGGTAAATATCTTGGCCCCCTAGTCAATTTTAGGTCCAATTATATGTGTTTTGTCACTGCTTTTAAAATTGGGCTCTCTCACTATCCTGGGTTTAGCCTTTGACTGCAGTGTATGTTCTATTGAAGGTTCCCTTCACCTTTGAAAATTGTGGCCACATTTGGTCAGTTTTATAAGAAAAATGTGTATGTTTAATTTTTTTTTTCTGGTCATGTGATGGAAATTATTGTAGATTTATCACTGCCCAAAGTAGAAGCTTCAAGAAAGTACACATGGCTAAACACTAACCCAGGGTTGCAAGGGAGCATTTATAAGTCATCCATAACATTGAACCATTTTGTTATTATACCATTTCTATTTGAATAAGTGCCCTGGAAGTCTATTAAATTTCATTTTTCAAAATTATTTAGTTCTGTACATAGTATATACTGTTTCCAGTATTATTGACATGAGATTGGAGAAATGATTTTTCAGTGATAAAGATAACATTTATCTATTGTCTTGAACAGGCTGTAGACATTTTGGAGCAAACAGTCATATTAATACATGCACTTACTGTAAAAACCTGCACAGTAAGAACCTGCATTTTCCCACGTTATCCAAGCAGCTTTTTACATTAATTAATGGTAATTAGCACAAATTTAGGCTGTTTAAGCTTCTTAAAAAGTTCTTTTTCTCTGATGAAAAATTTATGTTGTTCCTTAACCGAAAGTTGATTATCATTCAACCTTTTTTCTTATAATTATGATAATTATTTTGCATTGTGTTTCATAAAATGACTATAATAGAAAACTATTGAAACACTATATGCTAGCCACATGTACCAGTTTGCCCTTAAAGTAATCTGGTTTAAGAAAATGGGAACATGACTGCACTTCTCCAAATTTTTTGGCATAAGAGGTTGTTATATACTGGAGGTCTTACTGGCAAATTTTAGCCTTAAATGTAAGGTATTTACTGGCAGGTTTTTACTGGGTCATGCATGTAAGTTTAGAAATAAAAAGTATAATTGACAGGTTTGAACTTACATTAACATTGAAAGTGGTTTTCAAGTTTTGCATAAGTTTGCTGTTTAATGTAGTTAATTCAGGTTTCATTAATAATATTTATGCATTTGGTTCATAAATGAGTTTGACAAGAATAAAATGATAATAGTAAAAAGAAGAGTACAATACAGTGAATTGAAATTTTTTAAAAAAACATTTATGTGATGGGGATAAAGAAACAGAACTATTGTACAATTTAAACCTTGACATTCTTTAAAGTATGCACATACATTAAAATTTAATTTCCTGTACACTGTACATGTAGGTTAATTTTTTGTGAATCCAATAGAACTTGTACGTACTTTCTCTTTGACTAGTTTCTGAATCATAATTGGCTTAAGATTGTTGCAATTCATGTATGGTACTGGGCCAATGTGGTTTAGTACTTACATATACCAGTCATTTTGTCACGTTTAATTTCAAAGGTTGTTTGTATGTCGGTAAGTGGAGAGAAAGAAGAGACACACTGACCCTGATAAACCTTCAATTTCAGCAGGGACATGATTCCCCATACTGTACATAAAGACCCTCAAAAGTAAAGATCACACCTAAAAATGAGCTGTTGAACTGATGTTTTGGTAGCCTTACTTGAAGTTATTTCAAGAGCCAAGTAAAATGTTGCTGTCAGTTGTTTCTGTTATCTGCCACCAACAATGGGCAGGTCAAAACTGATCAACAAACTTTACACATGCACACTCAACAATGTTACGGACAACTGGTCAATGAAATTTAATTAACAAATGTTAAATGCCACACTGTACACTATTGAGTTATGGATGCACGGGGGAGGTTGCTAACCACGAAAGAAGCGTAAGAGTCTGCCGAGGTGATAGCCGAGGACGACTCTACCTTGAGTGCTTAGCAAACTCCCAAGTGCATCAATAACTCAATAGTGTGCAGCATGGGGTTTACCATTTGTTTTATAGCACAACTTTTAGGCATTTTATCACAGTTTCTTTGAGAAATTCAACTGCTCGCCCTTATTGCTTTTGAACAAACGGGTGCACTGAATCACACAATTTCTGACAAAAGCATAAAATGAAATCAAAAATTTGTAATGAATAGTTTTTCCGTGTAGCTGAGGGTGAAAATCTTTCACTGTTATTGAGGAATGTATCCTAGATGTGTAGCTTTTCAAATTCATGAGAAAAAAAAAATTGGAGAAAACTCATTTAAATTCTCTCACTGATCGCTTACCACTGATTGCTTACCTCACCAAAAGCCTGCGCTTAAAATCGTAGACAGCGTACAACCATGGGTAAATAGTAGACACTAAATTGACAAATCAGAGCGAGCGCTTTAGTCAAGTTGTGCTCTAATAATTAATATCAGACTTCCTGCATCATCAATGGACTTGGTTGTCATTTGATTCAGAAAAAAGTAATAACTTTCAGGTTGTTTAAAAGCTAGTTAGAATTATAGTCCTAGAACTGCAGCTCTTGCTTAGACAGTCGCATGGTACAAACAAAGAACTACATGTATTGAAATAATAATACTTTGAAATCTATTTCAGTCTCTTTAAATTTTTTGGAGGTTACTTTTCAATGCACCATATAATAAATTTAATTAAATGGAAGTCTTGCAAAGAAGTTGCACTTTCATGGAGCTGTACACCTCTCAAGCATATTGCTGCATAAAGTGTAATGTTTTGTTTGTCAGAGTTTTATAAACTAATTTAAAACGACCAGATAAAATATCATTTTACATCATGTCACATTCTGAAGCTTCACGTAGTATACTAGTAAAAGGGTGTTCGTCAGACACATCAAAAGCTTTTTGAAGAGTAGCAGCATCGCTGCATGATATGCCATCCAAAAGATTAATTGCTGTTCGAATTTCATCTGCTGCAGTAGCAACTGATAGTTTGGAAAACACTCGAGTAGGATCCCTTCGCTGAATGCTTCTATTTCTCAATTTCAAAATTGATCCAAAGATGGTGTTGTGTATACTTCCCTTCCAACTGATTAATGTGGACTTTCCAATCCAGTTGATCAGGCTTTCCGCTTGAATATCTCGTTGGAAGTCTTTTGGAGAAATTGCAATTCCAACATTTCCTAACATCAGACACACCTCTTGAAAAAAATCTTTCTGACTACGTACATCAAGTGTACCGATGAACCAAATACTAATATCTTCGAGCTCATGTTGCGTTAACTCAATCAGTACTTTAGTATCTTGATAATAAAAAAAACCACAGACTCCGTAGAAACCACAAAAATCAAACTGTACCTCCCTTGGAATTGTTACAGTTGTTGTTAATTTAAAGTTAACTCTTGTTAGAATGGGTTTTAATTTCCACTGTTTGGACAAGGAACGCATCTGAGTTTTTAACAAATATGGAAGAGGCAGTTGCTCAATCTTTAAAAGCATCAGCTCGCTTGGAATGACTCTGAATTGCTCAATTTCTTGGAGTACCTTCAGGAAACACAGTTCCTCTAATGACATCAAGGCCATTACTTTTCTTCTGTATTGTACCTGAATTAAGCATAATTAAATAAAACTGAAGTTTATATAGTGTAGAAATCTAATAATAAATTTTACTTTGTCATTGAAAAGTATTTGACAAACATAACACCACTAGTGCTTTACATTTATTTACTATTAGTGGATTGGATGCACATCAAATCCACAGGATAGCACATAAAAAGGAACAATCCCTGTTAACAGTTGAACATTATTTTGTTTGGCAACATGTGTTAAGTCTTAAATGGTCATTTTTATTGTCCTTTCTTACAGCTTGATTAATTATGACCACAAACAGAAAAATGAGAACTGCTTAAAAGATCTTTTGATAAAAGTGTATTTTAAACAAAAAAACCCTACTGTTTCAGGGAGGAGAACTTAGTTTTGACAGCACTTGCCATTGGGCTAGTGCCTGTAATAAATGCAAGAAAAATGCTAAGATTTGTACTGGCCCAAGTAGTTTTGACACTCGCCTGGGCGAGTGCTAATTTCCAACCCTGCTGTTTCCATGGAAACTGCTAATTGTAAAGAAAGTTACTCCATTGTGTAGCACCATAAAATAGTCATACTGAACTTTTTCCATGGATTAAGGTATTTTCTTATGAGAGCTTTCCTCTTCTACCCTGTAAATTCTAATGAATTACATTTCTTTTTTTTTAAGGGTTTGGTCTTCCACACCCCCCCCCCCCCCATATTTTTTCATTCCCTTCTGTGTGCAGTGTATGTATCTGTGTATAGTGAATTTAGATATTTTCTGCAGCCACACAATTCCCAATAATAACAGTGAATATTTATAGCACTCTTCTAATATAATTTTATCCCAAGCTCATTTTAAGGTTGTTCTTTGGTTAATTTTGGATCTGGTTTATCTGTAAGCCAGCAAGCCATGCAAGCCATTTCAGTTAAACTAAATAACACACTTGTTAGCCTAAATTGCTCTCTAGTTAGCACAGTAATCTGGTAAGCCTACTCCTTGCTTAGTTGATTTGAGATTAACCTTTGTTTTGAGGTAAGGGATTTCTTCCTTGCATGGCTTACATGATTCGATCCCATTCCATTTAGTTAGCCTGAATTTAACTCTAATTAGCATTAAAATCACTCTGCTTAACTTGCATATAGCTTATGTGCATTACAAATAGCTTTATGTTTGGCTTAGAGACTTTTAGTTCGCTGACTCCCATAATATGAAAACTCAATTCCCTCGAGATTCCTTCGGCTAGTCATTTTCGACAAATTAATAAAGTCGTTGATTGATTGATTGATTGATTGATTGAACTAAAGAAATAATCCGTCAGGAAATTTGTCATTAAATTACAGTCACACCTGCAGAGATTAAAACAAAAAAAGGATTTACTTTTCAAAGAGGTGAAGAGGTACGGGGGGGGGGGGGGGGGACTGCAGAGAAAAAATGTAGGAGAGGAATGGCAGGTTAAAAAGGGAAAGGTGTAAGTGGCATTCCCAAGGTGGTAAGAACAATGATAAGCTGTGTTGAATTTACAATTTTGTTAGACTCCCCAACAAAGTTAAGACATAAGTAGATACTGCTACGTGAGGGGTAGAACCAGAAGAAAAAAGTACAATGAGATGAAGGTTCAGAACCCCTGCCCCACCCATTCATCCACTACTGACTTATTATTTAGACCTTGTAGACATTGTTTCTCTCACTTAACTTCTCATGGTTTTGAAAGATATTTGTTGCTGAGCCAGCAAGCCGGAGCTTGCTAATATAAATGTTAAAACAAATTAAAAATGGTTGTATAGAAATTTGGGGGTTAAATGTTGTACAGACGGAAGATTGTATTGTATTCATATTTTTGTGGATATTTGTTATGAGTGGGCTTGGATCGAGGCAAGTGTATTTGTACTTCTTTGAGAAAATAGTTGACAATTTTTCTTTATTATTTTTACCTTTTTTAGTTTTTGCATATTAATTCATTCATACCAAAAAATCACAAGTGTTAGTTGAGAGAGAGAGAGAGAGATGCTCTGAAAACACGCCTATCCGCTCTTTTTCTGACAGTTTTTTAGTTCACGATAAACCAAAAATTAAATGTTTTGCAATTTTTTTCTTTGGTTAAAATTACAAAGGAAGACATTGCCCGCTATGTTTTTCATCGAATCGTAGATTCTCCACACCTCGCGATTCACACGTCATTTTGTTTAACCAATCACAGAAAGCGAATCGACCTTCTGAAACGAAGCGACGGTTTTCTTGCGACAGCACTAAAGTGGTATTTGCGGTCAAGTTTAACAAAGTAATGGGAAATTTCTAGTCCGAAATTTGACTACATTCAAAACGGTGAAATGATTTTGAAATTTTGGTTGATCCTGTGTCATAAACCCTTAGACCAAGTCAGTGGATTAAAGACCACATGAAGGCTGTGCGATTCCTCGTTCGACTCTCTCGTTCCGCCACTTCGACTAGGTCACCTGAAGATGTGTTAGACTGTGAAAGATTTGTGTGGTGAAAGAGCTGTGGTGAAAAGCTGAAATGGTCGCCAAAATGGGAGATTTGCCGTCAAATTCAACTAAGTACTGGAAAATTTCTAGTCCGAAGCATAAAACTTGAGATCAAGTCAGTGGATTAACGACGTCCACGTCAACGCTGTGCTATACCTCGTTCGACTCGACTCTCCTTCCGCCACTTCGACTAGGTCACCGAAAGATGTGTTAGAGTGTGAAATTATTTTTAACTGGCCACTGTGGGAAGAATTATATCAAGGCTTGATGGACGGCTTTTTTTGGATGTATCTAAAGCGTTATGAAAGGGATTGTATTCGCGCCGCGACTGCATTCGACAACATAAATTTTCCCGCCGTGCTTGAGCTTGAGCATGACTAAAGACGAAGTATGTGCCATTTGCGCAGTGGCCCGATGTAGCCTTTTCGACGATTGGAGAAGGTATTTACCGTTGACTTTTTATTTAGTCGTTTTCTTCAAAAAAGTTATGGTCAACCGATGAGCCAGATAAGCGTTGTCTTTGTTTATGTGCCCAACTTTTGTATGGCTCGGCAAGAAGTTAAGCCTATACTCAAGTTTATCGTCAGTTTGTTTGTGAAGAAGGTTTTCAGGATTTCTGTGTTGGACCCATTCTTATAGTAAATTACATTTTAATTTCCCCTCAATTTCAAAAATAGATTCAAATGAAATTTACCCGAAAGCTAGGCTTACAATTTAAACGTTGTAAAAAGGTTTTTTCTCAGACTACCATTGTAAACAGGGGCCACAAACCAGAAGCGTATAACACGTTGTAAAACTGCCAAATCTATTAAAACAGTTATTTGCTAATCTTTCTTTGTTTTTTTTTCCGACTGTTCTTCGGTCGGTTTTGACATAAACTTAAGTACTTCACGTCTTCAGAGTTATTAAGTTTAGGTACTTTCCGCGTTTAGCGCGCACGTACACGAACTCGCACAAACAGCCGTGATTTTAAAACTTTTCTCCGTTTCTGCCTAATCTTTGACATAAAATTGTTAGCTCTATAAAAATTGAATTAAATTATGTGAACCCCCATGCATTACAACCACTGTGAAAACGTTTTTTGTAGTACAGTAATTTTTCAGATACAACAAAATGTTTCGCCACTCAAATTAAACTTATGTGTCGGAATCGTGTAATTTCTAAGGGTAATCCATTTGAAAGCACGAACTGTTCCAGTATTTGTTTATGCGCAACTATTTTTCTTAGGCCAATACTTTGAATAATGGCTTTATTGTACACTTTGTTATGATTGTAATAGGGAATTTAGTTCATGGACAGTATAAAATAAAGTTTTGATGTCTGTGCGAATGAAGGTAACGTGTTAAGTTTTAAGTTCCGGTTGAAAATAAAGTAATCATTTATTCAGTCACTCTTTACGATACGTTTTTAACCTTCAAATATCGTATTTAGTAAAATTTCTGAGCTTGCATCGGTTGCCTTAAGCAACTTAAACTGATTCATTTAATGTTAGCATTAATTTGATTTCATTCGCATTGCTTCAACTTCTAGTTTAAGTTTTATAATTTCAAGAGTATTAAACAACACTTTTTAGGTGGGTAGGGAGGGAGGGTGGGAAGTGCATTTAAGTGTACCACAAACGCGCTTATTTTTTTGTTTTGTTTTTTAACAAACAGCAATAACTATCTGTATCAACTTACCTCTCAAGTAAACATTGTCCCTGAGCAGACAGCAGCCATAAAAAAAAAACAATAATAATTAAAAAATCTCGTCAAAAGTTCCGTTTGAAGAAAATGCAAGTCCAGTCCGTTGTCCAGTCCTTGGATTTTTTTTTCTGGCTAATCTTTGTGGCGCGGCGTCGCAGTGAACAAAAAGCGCGCGAAATTATAGCCTCGTTTTCGTTCTCTCCTCCAGGCCCTCTCCTCTGAAAAAAATCTTAAGAATCGATCACCTCCTAAACCAATCAAAATTTTAAAAAACTGACAACGCCTTCATTAAGAGCATACATTCAGGCCTTTGGCAAAATTTTCTTTCGTTGCTAGCTCAAATGGTCGTTGACCAGGAAGCTGACAAACTTTTCAGCTAGATTTTCTACTGCCGCACTTTTTTAGGAAAAAGTAATAATGGCCATTTTTTAAAACACTATTTATTAAACTCTAACTTCGCTTAAAAATATTCTTGGAGAAAGGTTCTAGTAAACTTTAAAAGCAAATATTAAACTTCGATCCGTTCTGGTCACGTGACCGATGACGTCACAGCATTAGAAAGGACAAAAATGTATATTTCATAAAAATATCTACCAATACCCAAATTTTTGTTTCCTCGCGTTTAACGCAACGCGAGATAGCACTTGTACCAAGACTCCCACTTTTTGAAAAATTGTGCATAGCCCCCTTAATATTTATATTTTGTTCGGTACCCGGGCAGTCCGAAATGGCTCACACCATTGTGCTTCAAACCACGTTGACTGCTTTTTCAATAACAAAATAATTTTGTCACAGTGAGCAAAAACGCACTTGTGAGCAAAGTCACGTGACCAATGACGTCATCGCCCTTAGTCTTGTACAATAATTAGTTTATGGTAAGACTTATTTCTAGACAACGTGGGGGTCTTGCTGCCCTCAAACTGACCAAGTTATTTGGGATTGACGATTTTCTAGCTGCAAAGGATTCTGGGAAGGTTCTTATTATAATTATATATTGTTATTTAATTATTATTATTATTATTATTATTATTATTATTATTATTATTATTATTATTATTATTATTATTATTATTATTATTATTATTATTATTATTATTATTATTATTATTATTAAGCCTTCTACCAGTTCGCCGCGGGCTTTATAATTAGTCTCGAAACGCGGGCTGTGTGAAATGAACCGCAGCTTGAATCAAACCCTCCGCCCACTTATTGGCTTGCTTCATTAATATTTTCAGCAAAACTTTAAAAATGGAAGCAACTTCGTTGGACGTATTTTTGTCGTTAAACTGACCTAATGTGTTCTGTTCAATTTTATTTTGCATTTTTTTTGCTAAAAATTTAAAGACTAACCAGGTTACTCTTCAATGTAGCTTAAGACCGAATTAAACGCCTAACGGGTACTTCCCGAAAAACTGGGCGGAGGTGGGGGTTTGAGGAGTGTTTCTCTAAATAAAAACCCCTACTTTATTTGAGACCAAATTTAACAAACTGTTGGCGTTAAATTTGTGGTCTGAACCAGAAAAGTCGATGTCCTATTTCTTCCTTGTATAGGATTCCACCACGAAAGTTTTAAGGTTTGGGTAAACATTGGAGAAGAATCTCAAATTCCCGATTTAGTTAAATTGCTCTTCTAAAGCGGATGAATATTAAGGATGATATACCGACAATAGTTTCTTCCAAGGATTAAATCTCCTCCAAATGAAGCAAATTTTAAATGGATTACCCGTTAACCTATCGCCTCGTTAAAATTGATTTGAGACGGCCCTTCAAACATAAATTTTAACTTCAACTTCTCTTTTTGAAACTGTCTTAGGGCTCGAAACAGATTTTACTTGCTAAAGGTATATATTGTTTCATTATGTATTGATTTCTAGCAAGAACTGTTGACTTTTCTGAATTTTTTCCTGGTTTTTCACTAGTTTGCTGGTAGGAATGCTAAGCCTGATAGCCAATATAAACAAAATAATTTACTGGCCTCTGACCCTTCAGTTGACGAGCCCTGTAATTTATTAACCTTTTCATTCTAGTTACGTTTTTCACTCCATTAACATCTTGATATTTCTTACTATTAATAAACGTTTTCACTTATACTAAATCATAATCAAATTGTAAAAAAGATGTGAATTCGCTATTTTTTTTAATATGGCTGTGTAGTTTAATTAAGGGGATTTTTTCGCAGCATGGTTGCCGAACATAATCCACAAATCTCTTGAGTATCCGCATTGCGAACGATTTTCCTTTATGAAGGCCGTCCTTTACGGATTTTTACTTCCGTAAAAAGATACAGATGTTTTTGTTATACAGATGATATTTTGCATAAAAAGTGAAGTAAAAAATAGATGACTTAGATTTTGAGTAATAGTAATTCAGAGAACTTTCCCAGTTACTTGTTGTGTCTTCTGCATCCTTTGTTTGTTTATTTTTAAAAATCTCTTTTTTGGGCTCATTTGAATCTGATAACATGTTTTTTTGCGGGTAATTTTCATTTAATTTGCGTTTTCATCACAATCTGAAAAGTTAACTCTGATAGCAAAATCGTCCAGTTTAATACCAGAGGGATAAAAAGGTTAACTGTTTCTTCATTGATCATCAAAAAGTCTAGAATTTAGCTGGGATGGGAAATAAAATTAAAAATGATTGAAGAAACATTGATTTTTTTCTAATTAAGAAATAGCATGCTGTTGATTAAATCTTCGGTTTATCTAAATATAAGATAGGGCAAGAGCGACTTTCTTGACCAGTTGAGGAAGACTTTCGATGTGCTCGAACCCTGTGTGGGTCCATAACACGCTTACCACCATGCGATATATAAACGAGAAACGTGCCAGGAAATTGTCATGAAACCCACTCACGCCGCTGATATAGAACTCAGTCTACGGGTTACAGATAAACGTTTAAAGAAGTTTAAGCTGACGGCAATATATCATGAATTCAAGCAACCAATATTTTCATCCGGTGAATAAGCAACTTATCTTCACCAAGTTTATCCGATATTATCACAACTTCTTTTGTGTACATGTAGCCGCTTTTCATTTCCATTTAACGTGTAGGTTTAGTTAGAGGAAATAACTTCGTTGTGTGGAAATATACACCTTGCATAGATATCGTCCATCCCATACAGTAAAAAAACGATTTATTATACGGTTTTCATATTAAACGCTTTGGGGGGTGATTTCATACACGATTGTAAGACCCCCGCTATCGAACATTTCTTTGTATCAGATCCATCGGACAGTTAATGATCACTTCATCCAATTAGCAGGGGAATGGGAACGAATAGTTAACATCGTCTGAATGGAAAAATAACAGATTTCAAGCCACAGGCGATCAATGCGTTGTGGGTGATTTACGTGACATAATGTAAGTCGAGAATGTATGAGAAAGGTTCGTAGATTTCCTTATTAATGTTTAATTAACTAACCAAGAAAATAACTAAGAAAACATTGTTATTGCAATTGTTATATTTATCAGAAATACATGTTTTTGTTGTTGTTGTTGCTGTTGCTGTTACTGTTACTTATAAAGCAATAAACAATGAATCAGTTTCTTGCCTGATATTGCTTTTTTCTTTTCCATCCAGGAATTGATGTCCACGAATGAAATGACGGCCTTAACTCAGTAACATAATGATTAGCTGGCAGGCTTCGTAGAGGACGGCGCATTGTATTTGTTTCGTCAATATAATGAATTATTAACTTGATTTCCTGATTGATTTTGATTGACACTTACTTATGCAATTTAGCCACGTGAATACGTCAGTTTTCCGGCAGTTCAGATATTCTAGATTCGAAGCTACGTGCATGTTTTGCTAACCTGTCTCGCTGACCCGTCTTCTGTTATTACCTGACCTGTTTTATCCGTTGCTGACCTGTACACAGTTGTATACCGTGAAACAATCCTTCTAGACATCGTCAAAGAAGTAAGTTCTCAGTGATGTAATTCTAGCTGTAATAGTTTTACTCGTGCGTTTATGAACCTATGGTCCTGTTCAGTTTCTGAAATGTATTTTGTTCTTTTCCTCAGATCGAATAATAATAATATACTGGAATAAATTATACGATTTGCGTAACCTAGTTGGATTGCCTGTTTGGTTTGTTGGACCATTTCATTCGATTTCTGGCTTGATGAAGAGAGTGCGCTAATCGACCCCGACCATGGCTGAAGCGGCGCTAAAACAAGCGAAGACTGACCGGCGTACAGCAAAATCGGCCTTCACAAGGGCTGGAAAAGCGTTGGTACATGCCGTAGAACATAAAAGACCTCCGAATGAGATAAGAGAAGTCTTAATTAAGCTGCAGGGAGTGTATGAAAACTTAGTGGTTAAACACGAGGATTATACCAAGCTCATTGAAGATGATAGTGCGTACGAAACGGAAGAACAATGGCTCTCCGATTGCCAGGAAACATTCATGCGGCTTGAAGTAGACGCAAAAATGTTTGTTGAAAGTATGGAACAGTTTAGTTCGGATGATTTAGCTGAGAATGGTAATTTAAGTAAAGAAAAGGAGAGTATTGCGTGTAATGAAGTGCTTGAAAACGAAGGAATTTTAAATATGCAGTCGACAACACCCAGCACAAGCGACGTGTCCCACAGCGATGAAATGCAATTAGTCGGACAAGTCGGTCCGGAAATTAACGTCGAGAAAGGCGCTAACTCGGTACAAGTAATTAACAGTGTCTCGACAGCTGATGATAAGTCGATTAACACAGAAAGCAATGTAAACGTCACGTCAACCGGTAGTACAGAGAAATTACAGCAAAGTCCTATTGAAACTGGCGCCTGCACGTTTAAACTGGAAAAACCCAAGCTTCCTGTTTTCGCTGGGAATGTCCGAGATTACGCCATCTTTCGTTCAGATTTCAAGCACGCAATAGAAGCGAAGTACTCAAAAAGGGATGCAATCACACTTCTACGTACGTGCCTGCGAGATAAGCCACTGCAAAGGCAAATCACCTGTGCTTCAGCTGCTTGAAAAGGGCTGGGAGAGGACATACTCTGGATAACTGCAAACGCAAACAGCAGTGCACAAAGCTGGAGAATGGAACGCGGTGTCCACAGCAGCACCATCAACTCCTACACAAGAGCAATTCCGTGAAGATTGGCGTCGCCACTACAGCCAGCCCCAGTGAAGCAATTCTTCCCGTTTTATGTGCTAACATCGGCAGCGCTAACGGTCTCTTTAAATGCGGAAACGTGCTTCTTGACTCGGGGGCTCAAATAAGTCTTATCCGACAGGATACCGCTGAAATTCTTGGTTTGAAGGGAAAGGACGTGTCCATAACCATTACTAAAGTTGGCGGCGAGGACGAAACAATGAAAACAAAGGAGTACAATGTTCAGCTAACCTGTATTGACAACAACAAGCGTTTTACCGTCAAAGCAATCGGTATTCACAGCATCAGTGACCAGATTCCGGCAGTGAAAACCTCGCACTTACCGGAGGTTCTTGGAGCACCAAACACCAGATTTCACCGTGGAAAAGGGAACGTTGACCTGTTGATCGGTATTGATCACGCACACATGCATGCTGGTGAAACAAGACAAGTGGACAACCTGCTTGCTCGCAAGTCTCCACTTGGATGGGTGGTTTTTGGAGGAAAACCAGAGCAGATCAGCGATGCAACCAACATATTGCACGTCAAGTACGCCTCACCAATAGACTTAACAGACTTTTGGACAACCGAAACTATGGGTGTGGCCGTGAAACCCTGTGTCTGCGATGCAGACAAACTGACTCAAACGGAAAGAGAAGAAGCTGAGCTCATAGAGAAGTCGTGTATCAAAGTCGAAAACCAATGGATGATCTCTTACCCTTGGAGAAAAGATCCTAACCTGCTGCCAGACAACAGAGGTTTGGCAATAAAACGCCTAGAGTCAACAGAGCGACGCCTGAAAAGAAATCCTGAACAAGCTGAAGCTTACTGCAAACAGATGGAGGAAATGGAAAGCATGAAATTTGCGCGAAAGCTGTCAAAGGAAGAACAAGACAGGTATCATGGTCCTGTTCACTACATTCCACATCACGCTGTCCTGAGGCCAGACAAGAAGAGCACACCTGTTCGAATCGTTTTTAATTCATCCTCTGCATTCCAAGGACATGTTCTAAACGATTACTGGAAGAAAGGTCCCGACCTTTTAAACGGCATATTTGGAGTTGTCTTGCGATTTCGAGAGAAGGAAGTTGCAGTACTGGGAGACATCTCCAAGATGTATCATCGGATCCTTATTCCCGAAAAAGATCAACACGTACACCGCTTTCTATGGAGAGATATGGAAACAGACAGAGAACCTCACACTTATGTCAAAACAGTTCTGACGTTTGGGGACAAGCCTGCACCCGCCATGGCGCAAGTAGCTCTAAGAAAAACAGCCCAAGACAGCAAGGCAAGCTACCCAGAAGCAGCGGAAGTGCTAACGAACAACACGTACATGGATGACATCTGTGAGTCTGTAGATACAGAAAAGGAAGCTCGGAAATTAACAAATGACATAGACACTGTCTTGAAGACGGGAGGATTCAAAGTTAAAGAGTGGATTTCTAACAAGATACTTAAAGACAAAGTGAACGGTGACCCAGAGAAGGAAGTTGACATGTTCAAATGAGATGAAGAGAAGGTCCTGGGGACCCTGTGGAATTTTAAAACAGACAAATTCACTTCAGAGTGGCAGCAGACTTACGGAAGCTGGAAAACAGTCCAGACCACATGCAGAAGATGACCAAAAGAATGATCCTGAGTAAAGTGGCTCGTATTTATGATCCGATTGGATTTGCAGCAGCGTTCATCGTCAGAACAAAGATAGGAATGCAAAGACTGTGGCAGCTGGGACTAGACTGGGATGACGAGGTACCACTTGCAGTTCAGGAAAGCTGGATTTCACTCTTCCAGGAAATTAAGGAGCTAGACAGTGTGTCCTTTGAAAGATGTTTAACGGTAATCAATGCTGTGGAACCGCCAATGTTATGTGTTTTTGCTGACGCATCACAGGACGCACTCGGAACCTCCAGAGAAAGGATGACAACACTTACGCAATCAAGTTCATCGCAGCGAAGTCTCGAGTATCCCCACTGAAACAGCTGACAATTCCGCGCTTGAAGCTACAAGCAGCTGTCCTCGCAAGCCTAGCCAAATCCATTCAGGAGGAATCTAGGATACAATTTAAAGATGTCAAGTTCTTCACCGACAGTACGATCACCTTGGCCTGGATTCAAAGTCCATCACGCGGCTTTAAACCGTTCGTCTCCTCGAGAGTGGGAGAAATTCAAAGTAACACAGATCCAAACCAGTGGAAGCATATCCCTAGTGAAGATAATGTGGCTGACGACCTGTCGCGAGGGATCCGCGTTGACGAGTTACAAGGCAGATGGAAGAATGGCCCAGAGTTCCTATACCTACCAGAAAGTCAATGGCCGATTACGACAGCCCCGCCAGTGTCGAATGCAGACATGGAACGCCGTCGGATGCAGATACTGACCACAGTCACAGCACCGAAAGTTAGCAATGGAATTGATCCACGCAAGTTCTCAAGCTGGAGAAAACTGATCCGTGTGACCGCACGAATACGCAGACTAGCAGTAAAGATACGACTAAGAAAATACGACCAACACGGAAAGGAAGGACCGCTGACCCCTGAAGAGCTTCAGCAAGCAGAGCTTTACTGGATTAACCAAGCGCAGACAACCCTCTACAGCCGTTTAAATAGAGGTGAATTCAAATCGCTCAGCCCATTCAAAGATGAAAACGGAATTATCAGAGTGGGAGGAAGAGTGGATGAAGCTATCGTGTCCTACGAAATGAGGCACCCCGCCCTTCTTCCAAGTGACCACTGAATCTCCTTGCTGATAACAAGGCACACTCATCAGTACGGACACTCCGGCGTAGCAGCTACCACAGGCAAAACAAGGAGGAAGTTCTGGATCTTGAAAGCGAACAAGCTAAGCAAGTCCGTGAAATCTAAGTGTGGATTCTGCCGTGAAATGGCGCACAAGGCTGAGACACAACTCATGGCAGACCTTCCTGTCCTCCGTCTAGCACCACACACACCTCCATTTTACTACACCGCGTGTGATTACTTTGGTACCTTTAACGTTAAAATAGGGAGAAGCAAGACGGCTAAGCACTATGGCGTGATCTTTACGTGTTTAAACACCAGAGCTGTCCATCTAGAATTAGCAGTTGACCTAACTACAATGGAGTTCATCCAAGTACTTCGTAGATTCTTTTCAATCCGAGGATACCCAGCAGTGATACTGAGCGATAACGGAACGCAGATGGTTGGAGCCGCTAACGAGCTGAGAGAGATGGTGAAAGACCTAGATGGCGATCAATTGCGAGAATTCTGCGGAGAGAAGAGCATTAAGTGGATTTTCACAACGCCAGCTGCACCACACCAAAACGGATGCGCAGAAGCCCTTGTAAAGAGCTGTAAGAGATCGCTGAAGACTGTAATCGGCGAACAACTTCTGACGCCTTTCGAGTTGTACACCTGCCACCTAGAGATCGCCAACCTGCTAAATCAACGTCCCATCGGGCGCATCCCTAATGATCCAGACGATGGAGCTTACCTGTGTCCAAACGACATGCTCCTTGGAAGAGCAACTCCGGAGGTGCCGCAGCGAGTAGAGTTCCTGCAAAGAATAGTTGATTCATTCTGGAAACGCTGGACTAGAGATGTCTTTCCTACCCTAGTACCAAGAAAGAAGTGGCACGTCCAGAACCGCAATGTCCAAGTCGGTGACATAGTAACGGTAGCCGATAATAACGCAGTGAGAGGCAAGTGGGCTGTAGGCAGAGTAATCAAAGTATACCCTGGAGCTGATGGACGCGTTCGAAACGTTACAGTCAAGACAGCCACTGGAGAGTACAGCCGTCCAGTAACGAAGATTGCGGTAATTCAACCTGCTGAAGGCGACGATTAAACGAACATTTGCTATGATAAGGACTACGCCCTTATCGGGGCGGAGAGTGTTTCGTCAATATAATGAATTATTAACTTGATTTCCTGATTGATTTTGATTGACACTTACTTATGCAATTTAGCCACGTGAATACGTCAGTTTTCCGGCAGTTCAGATATTCTAGATTCGAAGCTACGTGCATGTTTTGCTAACCTGTCTCGCTGACCCGTCTTCTGTTATTACCTGACCTGTTTTATCCGTTGCTGACCTGTACAAAGTTGTATACCGTGAAACAATCCTTCTAGACATCGTCAAAGAAGTAAGTTTTCAGTGATGTAATTCTAGCTGTAATAGTTTTACTCGCGCGTTTATGAACCTATGATCCTGTTCCGTTTCTGAAATGTATTTTGTTCTTTTCCTCAGATCGAATAATAATAATATACTGGAATAAATTATACGATTTGCGTAACCTAGTTGGATTGCCTGTTTGGTTTGTTGGACCAGTATTAGTTCCAACCTTGACAAAACATCACCAAGGTGACGTAAAAGGTGGATAAATAAAGGCTGAGTCATTAAAATGTGTCTTTTGTCTCACCCTTGACACAAATTTAAATTTAAAATATTATACGACAAAAACCACCCCCATCTCTCAAACCTCCACTACCCATGTCCCCCTCCCACCCCCCCCCCCCCCCCTCCTTCCTCCCAAAAAATGGCGAGGTAAAAGAGTCGAAAGAAAACAAACAAACTGAGTAAGGTTATATCTCGCTGAAAAATCCGGACGATTTAACGCAACATTTTGCTGTGGGAACATTCTGCTGCAATTTGAAAGCGATTTGAAAACCTGCAGCGGTTTGGAGTTGGTTCGTGTAACCGTCCCTCGTCGCTGACTTTCAATTAAAAATCGCGTGATATTAGCGTGCGCTCTGGCAGAACGCTTTTGCAAAATGAGGTTGCGTTAAAAGTCATCCGGGTAACATACCACGGTTACTCAATTTTGTCCCAGCTTACCCATCATTTCTTAAGTGAAGTGGGAGCTCTTGCAGAGCAACACACAAATGGACTAGACTACAGGAGGCCCAAGCGTTGTTTGTGATGTGCACGTGACAACGTGCTGCAGTCATTTTCAGTAAATTAAGAAAATGTATAAGAATGCTTCGAAAATTACTTAAAAATTTTGTAAAGGATTTTAATAAAAGTACTGTGGCTTACCTACGCCTGTGCCTGTGTTATTTTAATGTCATTGAGGAATCTGAGTCGTTTTTTAAAAAGCCATCAGTTAGACGATTTTAATCTGTTTGGACGGAATGTTAAAGGAGCTATGCAAGTTTGCTAAAGAGGAAAAACACCAAAGGAGTCATACTAAACCAAAAAGGAACAAGGATGGCTGAGGATGCATATGGAGAAGATTGAAACGGATTGGAAATGACGATTGTGAAAAATTTAGGCTTAATTTTTCAAAGTGCACGAACGATGACGTAGCCCCCTTAAAGTAAGCGCTGTTTCTAGAGGATATTTCTACGGGATATTTAAACACAGAACGTTAACAGCCAAGCTAAATTGCAAGTAGTAATGTTTTGTAGTCAATGTAATGAAATTAGCGCATGTCGGAATGCTTTTAGCTGAATTAGAGCCCCGGAAAACGAGGAAACATGTTTCCAGAAAAATTCATAGCGTGCATATGTTCCCTTACCGTTTTCAGGTTTGTCATACAGCCTGGAAGCTTTGTTTCCAGTAACAGCTTTTGTCTCCAAGAAGCGAAATTTATTTCTGCTATATGCCAGAAACATTCCGTGTTTTCGCGCGGCAAGAAGACATATTTCCTCGTGTTGCCAGACCTTCAGTGTCGTTCTTATAACAAAACGAGGAATAGGGCATGCAAAATTAAAAATAATTTTTGGATTTAATTCAGAGCAAGTCTCACCATTCTTTCTAGTCATGTCAGTAGATGAAGAAAGCCTGTACTTTTTTGGTCGCGCTTTTATTCGTTACAAGTTCCGAGGAAAAGGTAAAAATAACTGACAAATATTGAACCAACCAAAAGTATAACATCGATTGTATCGTTCAGTGTTTAACATCGTTTCACAATCACCAGCTAAAGAGTTACCTGCCAAAATAATTTTGGCACTTAGCTAGCAAAAGGCCGATTTTTTCGTTCTCTATAAAATGTGTCTAAAGGTTTGGGGAAGCAGAGGTAGCGTAGTGGTGAGAGCGCTCGCCTCCCACCCACGTGGCCAGGCTTCGATTCCTAGAGCCGGCGTCATATGTGGGTTGAGTTTGTTGTTGGTTCTCGTTCTTGCTCAGAGGGTTTTTCTCCGGGTTCTCCGGTTTTCCTCCCTCCACAAAAACCAACACTTCCAAATAGGCCCTTCACAGGACCCAGTCACATGGTACAAAATAACACCCTGCTGGTAAGCAAGCTACGCGCTGGGACATCCAAAACAAAGCCACTTCATGTCCCAGAACGTAACTTGCTTACCAGCGACGTGTTATTTTGTACCATGTGACCAGGTCGTGCAAAGGGCCTATTCCAATTCGATCTGGGATATACGACCCCACAAGCTTGTAACTTTACACACTACGGTGTGTAATTTATTTATTGTTTTTATTTTTATTTGTTGGTAAATAATACTATAAGGGGAAGAATGAAATGTTCAGGTACCCAATTATATTTCTCAAGCAGTTTTGTTCTTTTTTTCTTTCATTTAACCATAAACGTGGACAAAACAGACAGGAAAAAGTGGTTGACCGCTTACCAATTGCCTTTCCAATCCCTATCGCAGTTGAAGTACACTATTTTGCCATCGACAAACTCTGCCCACGTGAACCGTGCCCATCATCTTGCTTATTTTTCTTCCCTCTTCATAGCTCACATTAAAATATCTCGGATTTCTTTCCTGTTTCTGCTTGCAGCTAATTTACCAACCAATGGGATATTGAAGATGTTTTTAAGGTTTATGTGCAGTTAACTGGTCCTGTAGAAGACTCTACGTCAAAGAGGCGTGGATGTTCGCCATCTTTTATAGCTTTCAGTAATGAGAGTTGCTTGCTTTACGGTTCACTCCCTAGGTCGCATGCAGACTAATCGTAATATATAGATTTAGCCAAGCCTAAAAGCGGAGCTCCGTATTTTTGCTGGTTCTTAATAATTTCTCGAAATAAAATCGGACCTGAGCCCGCGATCAATGAAGAAGAAAAATCTGGACCTGAGCCCGCGATCTGGTAATGTGATACCTCAATTTGACAGCTGTCAATTGACCATAACATGGATGCCCTATAACAAAGATGTAAGCTGATAAGGCTGACAAGGTGTTGACAAGGCATGGCTATTTATGGCCGTCACGTTGCGCTACTCCGTCGTCGTCGTCTTCGTCGCCGTGCGTACCCGCCCACGAGCAATACCGCTAGCCATGATAACCATGAGAAAATCAACTCATGGGTTTCCTTTTCTTTCCCATATGAGTATGGGGCGCCGCTTGGCTGCCCTTCGGGCCGCCGGAGCTCCGCTACTATCAGGGGGAGAGGGTACTTGGTTCAAGTTTTGCTGGGTATGCGCAGCTGACCTCTCAGCTCAGAGCCCTATCTCATATTATGAAACTCGTGGTCTTAGGCCATCTAGCTTGATTAATAATATAACAAATTAAAAACAGCGGTGCAGATGTTTTCTGTCTGGGTTCGGCAGAACCCATTGTTACAGTGTAAATACTACAAACTAGCCGTTATCCGCTGGAAATAGAGTCGAACGTTTTGGCTGTGGCTGGTTTTGTTATTCTTTCTCGTCTCAGAGTAAATTCAGAGTCTTTCAAACTAAAATACTAGACTTGAAAACGTCGAATATACCGTCTCCCAAACGATAAATAAATTTCAAGACAAGGCTGTCCGGTTCGTATTCAAAGTATCAAGACAATTTTTATTTTAACTGATGTTAACATCGACTATTTTCCAATCATATTAATTCTAAAGCAAGTACAGTGGCTTGTACTATTTATTTTATAATACTAATCATTATTTTCAGTTACTCCGACCGAACCAGCCAGAACTTGCCTTGGAATGGGAGAGTCAATGGCATAAACTCGCTTGTTGCATGCATTCAACGACTCGAAATGAATATACAATCCAATCCCTTCCGTGTGATTAGGTTTGTGTCATCTGGTCTTATACTAAGCCTTGATACAAATAATTTATTTCTGCGAAAGGATTATTATAAGGCTGTACAAGTCGAACACATCTACTAATTTGTCAATGTGAAATAGCGTTATAACTTTTCCTAATGATCATATGGCGTTGCATATAAGAAGTCGAAAGAAGCCGGGTTACGGCTTCAACAAGCAAGATTATTTATGAAAACTCTATTTCTAAAACGAATTTGTGAATCAATCAACAAAACCTTCTCACGAAGAACTTTAACACAAGGACTGATATAGGTCGAAAATTCAGAATTTTGCCTTCGAACCCCTAAATGTATATATGTTTATCATCAACCCTAACAAGTTATAATGTGCATCGTGCGGTTTCAACAACATCGTTTTAATTACGAAAAGATACCCAAGAAAGATCTATTATATAGAAACAACGGCACTTTGAAAGTTTTAGTAATAGTTTGCAAGGGAAAATAGTTTACATATAGACTTTGGAAACCTTTAAAAATAACACTAAAGAGTACTTTTTAATAGGTTTTTGACGATGTGAATATTGTAATGAACGTTTTCCAATAATCAATAAACACAAAGCCGGTTAAGAAAATAGTCGTGCCAAAAAAATCGACTGAAAAAAAAAACGTTGGAAGTCAAAATAATCACAAATAGTAATTTTAGCATGCAATGTTTCCTTGAGATTTTCAAACACTGAAGAAAAGAGTGGCAAAATAAGTTTGCTACTCTTGCTTGGATTTTACTGTTTGATCCAGATATTGGTCTTGATCTTGATCTTGAAAAAGGTAGCGGGACTTAAGGATACTGAACAGGCTCGCGGCTCAAATTCGTTCAAAATTGTGATTTTTATTCTACATAAACTGTGTGTATTTTTCTTTCTTTTACAAAAAACAGAAATCCAAAATCTCCGGAGTTATTACGAATTTCCTTTTGTGCGTGACTCGTTGCGTCACACATTAAAGGTGTCGAGCTGTCACCACTGCTAGATCAAACGCGGGAAATTGGCTTCCAACAGAGGGAATTTTCTTTGCTCGGGTCGCTAACTTTTGTCGTTGCAGTACAGTTTTGGCAGGAGATTTTGGATGGAGAGAGAAAGAACAGAAAAAGCGAGAAAAAAAAAAATCGAGAAAAAAGGCTGATCGGTTGTACCGTAAAAAGTAACTAGGGAATTTTTGCGAAACGTAGAAATGCTGGCGGAAAGCGACAAATTGTCACAACGACCGAACGAAACATTAAATATTGTTACTAATTCGGATACCTTCCTGGGCTTCCGCAAGCCGAAAAAAAAAACGTAAAAGAATTCTATTGAACCAGGCGAAGATTTAGATTCCGGAATGGTGGATTCTAGGCGTTCTTTATCGGACGAATCTGTTGAAATATCACACGACAACAGCGACGAATTCATACTATTATAAAGAAACACAAGACTGAAGAGCCGATACGCTAAACAATACAGTACTGCTATCCAATGACTCTTAACCCTTTCCTGCCCAAGCGTGACTTATAGATTTTACTCTGTCTAACGCCAGACGATTTTACTCGTCAAAGGGAGACCCCTTGGGCAGTAAAGGGTTAAAAAACTATCTCCCTTAACCCTTTCCTGCCCAAGCGTGACTTATAGATTTTACTCTGTCTAACGCCAGACGATTTTACTCGTCAAAGGGAGACCCCTTGGGCAGTAAAGGGTTAAGGTGGGCCCACACGAGGGGACATGTTGCAGGAAAATGTTGCAGCAACATGAAGCGGGGACAAAATCGCGTTAAGTGCACACTGAGGGGACATGTTGCAGGGATGTGTAGCAGGGACATGTAGCAGGGACCAAATCGCATAGTTTGCACACTTGTGAAAAAGCTGCCGGGACATGTTTCAGTTTTCACTTGTGCAACATCGAATTTGTGCAAAATTTGTCCCCGCAACATGTCGCACGGAGTTCAACTTGTTGAACTTCATGGGACATGTCGCAGCGACAGAACTTTGCGTGAAACGCCATGATCACCGTGTGCAAGGATGTGCAACATGTCCCTGCACATCGCCAGAAATACGCGACATCCGCCATTTTGGAAATCGGTCAGCGGTTGTACCCTTGAGCGCACGTTGTCTCATTCAAGATGGCGGACCATCGCTCCTCGAAGCGAGTGGGTCTATTTTTATCAAGAAACTTGGTATTTTATTTTGAATTTTCGTGCCAAAATGGTATAAACCGCTGACCCTCCCGCCAAATCGACGAGCCATCGAGGGCTCAGTATAAGATGCCGAAAACAGGTCCCTTTCGGGACCATTTTTGGTGATAAGGGAGCATCAAAGGGACATTTTTCATATGGAGTTCAAAGAAAAGGCCTTAAGGCGTTCCAATGGAAGTTCCCTCGAGCTGGTTCTCCAATTCTAAGTCAAGTTATGGCCGCGGAAAGATGACGAATTTTTCGTACTTTAGCGAACAATATGGCGGAATTTCATGGAAGAAATACACCAATGTTATTTCTCATCTCAAAAGTAAAGGTCGATTTATTCTGTGGGCGAAATTCATGGATTTTAGAGGTATGTATAAGCCTTCCCGAACGTGGGATCACTTGAAACTAAGTTGTGTATGTACGATTTCAATGACTTCTGGCGAGTTAGAAACTATTTCCAACCAATTCGAGTACAAAAAAATACAGTAATTGTATGGACTTGACGCGATTATGTCGGTGTACGAATTCAATTCAAAAAAGTAAAGGCCAAAATATTCGTAGCAATCCAAATATTTACCGGAGTTTGTCAGTGAAAGGTTAAATTTTTTAGTACCGCTTGAAACTAAGTACCTTGATTTTTAAAACGCGAGAAATATTTAGATTTGCGTTTTTAGCCCATACATTCTCTATATTCCATCAAAGCCACTAGAATAACCTGAGCCTCTAATTTCGAATTCAAAATGGCGGCCATGTCGCGTATTTCTGGCGATGAGCTAAAACTGATATTTGAACCAATCAGACACAAGATCCAGCTTGCTTTGCGGAAGTGCATTTAGAAAAAAGATGGCGGCCGTTCACAGAGGAGTCCGTGATCGCGCTAGTAATTGGAATCACTGGGATAGAAACCGAAAACTGGTTGTTCTTTTGATGCTGCTGCTCGATGATGAAGCTCTAAGCTCATTTTCCTTAAAATGAGAAATAAGCATACGAGTCTGGCTTACATTCCACGAGGTCTGACTGTTATTATCGGCAGGATCACCCAACTGGTGTTCTTCGATTGATTCATCACCGAGCGCCGCCATCTTCATTTCCAGATATAAGTGACCAATGCATTGTGGTCTTTATTTCTTAAACTCTCGCATATTACCGTCGTTGTTTCACACGAGGGGGCATGTCCTGCAACATTTACCAGGGACATGTTCCAGCTACATTTTCGTGTGTGTGTGCAAGTCTTAATCCTTTCCCTGACTCATGTCCCTGCTACACGTCCCAGTTACATGACCGCTAATGTGAACAGTTTATAAAAATGTTGCTGCTACATGTTGCAGCAACATGTTCCTGCGACATGTCCCCTCGTGTGAGCCCACCTTTAACCTAAGAATATTAGAAGGTTCTTCCTGTATCCACCGGTACACGAACAGAAAAGAAGGAAAAGCAATCATCAACAAATATTTTATAGATGCGTGCTACATACCCTGCTGCACGCATTTCGGAGAGCACGCTTTCCCGATCGGCGGCTTGCTCGCGATTTTCGTTCGCCTTTTTTGAAGCCCTTGTACTCTTTGGTGATCTTTTTCCTCTCAGTGGGCCGGAAATTGTTCAGTGTTTTACCATCGTGGTCAAAACCCGCAAGAAAATTACCACATTTAACTGCCGGCAAAGAATACTTTGATTTTCAAATAATATCTACCACCACTTTCCCGCGAGTTTTGCGAGAGAACTTGATTGGTGCATTAAGGCGATAAACCGGAAAACCACTCCCGGTAGGAGTGCTATGTTTACGAAACTATCTTTGTCGTATTTCTCGGCAAAAGTTTGCACCATCTTTGAGCGGCTAGTTTGCATATGAGAATTCATCGTACAAGAGTGAAATTTTGCTCAATGGTACATGAACCCCTCTTCTCCAAAAGTGTGTCGGGTTTTAGCTTATTTGTTTTTCGTTTTGAAGATATAAGTCCAAATGCTGTGTCAAACCGAGAAAAATACGTGAACAAACTTTGAATTATAATAACTTTTTTTGAGAGCTCATCCAACGATTCCCCGACACACTTTTGAAGCCAAACATGTGCTGAGTGGCATGCAGTCATTGTTTACTTCGAAGGGCCAAAATCTATTTGCATCTAACTGACTGCAGCTTCTCCTATATTTAATTTTACCAGTTAAACACATTCCCACGACTTTCTTGGTTCTATAATCTTTAAAATGATGTATAGGTTTAGGCACTTCCTGCAAATTAAGCGCGCGTGAGGATCTTTTTCCGCAAAGCACCCGCGAACCTGTAACCTTAAATAATACGATACGAGGTCCACTATATTCATAGTGCATGTGATCCCGCAAGTCACCGTTTTGGCACATAAGCTCCGGTTTCACCGAGGCCAGACATTTTGAGGCTTTCGTCCGGTTCTCGAATCATCTCCTTTCTTCACCGTACAGTATGATGTATTTTTGATTAAATCGTTTTTACCGCTGTCTATTTGAATACCTTGACCGTTAGTAGTTTAATTCATATAACCATTTCTAGTCCAGTCCTCGTGTTTTACCACAGCTCTTACGTTGTTTACCGTATCTTCGAAGAAATGCACCCACATTGACCAGTTGATCAATTTGAACAGGTGTAAGTAGAAACAATTCCAAGTTGTATTCATGAATGAAAAGAAAACTAGTTTAACTAGTCGTTATAAAATTAATTAGAATCTTGCTAAGGTTAGGTTTGTTTTTCGTGAAATGTGTTCTCCCGTGCCGCTGAATCATATTCTGTGAACAACAACAAAATTTTATTGGTCAGAAATATAAGTAATTACATCAGTTTCCCCCCGCAAATAGCTTACAAACTAATCGAGGCGGGGAGATCTAAAGACATTTTACAAATACAAGGTTTATCTATAGATGGACTAAATAACAGAGAAAACACTACTATACAATACATAGAATAGACTAACATAAAACAAAAACAAATATATTAAGCTTACGAAAAGAGGCTAACCTAAAGTATTAAATAACTTAATAAGACGGGAGACTTCGACATAATCATCTTCAGACCGCAAGAAATTTAGTAACAATTCCTTTAACAATTCCTGTTGATATCATACAATAAATAGCTAGAATCTCTGAGAAATAGGCTAGGTTGGGGAAGGCAATTCGATTTGAGAAAGAAGGGTACGGTGTGTTCCTTAGACTTACTGAAATAAATAAGACGTAAGGCCCGGGACGTAATGTCGAATCTTGGTTATAATTCCCATTAACTTGCTGATTTTGTGGCAGATAGATTCTATGTGATATTTCCATGAAAGATTTTAATCAATCATTAAGTCAAGATATTTTGCATAGTCTTTCATTTCAAGGTTTGCGAAGGTATTAGTCAGGGGGTCAAAAATTCTAATCCTTGGTATGAAAGACATTCTTTTGGCGGAGACGAAAGATTACAAAGTTTGATTTTTTAATGTTCAGAGACAGTTTGTTGGCCTAAGCCATTCGTTGACGTTGCCAAGCTCGCGATTAACAAGAGACTCGAGTTCCTTTAAGTTGTTATTTGCAAGTATTATACTGGTATCGTCAGCAAATAGATAGAAGGCAAATAACGACGAGGATTTTTTCACGCCTTGGTGGATTCACCACTCCTCGCGAATGAGAAATAGAACTTGTGGCGCCCAAAATAGCATATTTCCTCAATGTCCTATTCGCATTTCTAGGTTTTACACAAATACGTAGTGCTAGGTCCGTTACGAGAAAAGAATATCATTTAACTGAATATCCCAATATCCTTTTCCAAGCGAGGATCGTCTCTATTATTTCTTACAATTAGTTCATTGATCAACTGAAACCCAACCCAGTTCTAAAACGAAGATTTCTATCGACGTGATCTATCACTTACACCTGGCTTCTATAATAAACAAAGAAATACTTTCAGGGGAATGGTTCAGTGAGGTTGTTTTGTAATTTCACGTGGAAAGCCGGTTCTTGATTTTCGCATATAAATTGGCTATATATTCTTTATTTAAATGTATGTTCAACTTCAACGCTAGAAACATTTCACGTGTTTTCAGTAAAATTATGACTACCAAACAAGATATCAAAGCAATACTGTAAGTTATCGAAATATGAAGCGATATACATTACTGAAAAATAATTATTAACACGTACTCATAACCGATAAAGGTAAAATAACACTGCTGAACTGAATAATTTACGGGTAAATGTATAAACCTTTTGGAAAACAACGCAATTGAGTTCTTCGATAGGTGGCTTCCAATGATAAATAGTAACTTTGTTACCAGACATGTCGTGCCAAATAAGAGCAGTCACATCACCTGTTATGATTCAAAGCTAGACGGTAGGAATGAATTTGTAAGCGTGGTCCATGCATCACACAAGTTCGTTGAAATAAAACATGAAGGGGACTTGAAAAAGGAACGAGAAGAGAGGAATGGTTAAGACCCTAGGAATTTGGTTGGACTACATGAGGGTCGATTGGGGCAAATTTAAAAAGAGAAGCACGCCATACAGTTTCATTTTGGTAGTCAATGTAACGAAAGTGAGATTAAGAAATGCTTTTAGCTGATACAATTTCACCATTATTGCAAACGAGGGCTACCGCACGCAAATGCATAAATAATACGAAAACGAATGAGTTGAGATAAGATCAACTTTCGCCTTTCCTAGTCAGTACTTTCAAGGACTTGAGGAAAGTATTTTGTTATCACGCTGTGGTAAGAGAAAAGATAGGAGTATCAAAATTTAACAAAACAATCTTATTTTAAACGTATCATTCAGTGACCTATTAAATCTTCTTAGCTTGCCAAGGCCAAATTTTATTTTTCTGCAACACATCATTTCAAAATGCTGGTAAAGGATAAACAATAGTAGGAAGAATTTTTGAGGCTGTTCCAGGATGTTAGGACAGGCCTTACTCCTTTCAGTGAAGACATCGGTACCAGAGAAAATACTTTTCAAAAGCCATTTATATTTTTCGCATTATACAAGTAGTTTATATATATTTGGTGTACTAAACTTTTAAAAGCTTCCCGTTGAAGCCCTAATCTTTTTCAGGCTTTTTTATTCCAATTGGTTCAATTGGAAAGTTATTGCAAAGATCATTTCTCACGGCTTTTAAGCTTGTACGGTTGACCAAAGTTGGTACATTTGTTAAACTAGGATTTAAAATTACTTTTATATGTACTGATATACATATGGCGGCAAATCGTCGACACACCGTGCTATGGGGCACTCAGATAATAGGCCATACCTCCTGTTTTTCATCTAATTCTAGCAGCCCTTCCCCAGGGAAGCTGTAGAGGTCAGCTTTGAGATGCTGTCTCGCAAGGTTGAGCCGTTTTTTGCTTCTTAAGGTGAAATCCTGCACTACCCTTCTGGTAAATTTCAATGGAAACTTTATAGTGTGGCAATTTAATGCAAAGTAGTTGTAGCGTGCTTAACTTCTCACACCGATCTCACGGCTGCCATTACAGTTTTTAAGAACTTGCCTAAGATTTGGGGAAATTTCCAAAACAAAAAAATATTTATGGATACTTAATTATCAGCGGATAAACTTAAGACTTCGTCTGCTATAAAAGCGCTCAATGGAAAACCAGAGAGCACTAAATAGATAGATTTGCGGAGTCGGACTAGTTCAAACACATTTATTTGCTACTCCGAGTTTTATGTTTCTAGCTCGCGAAGCAATCATCAGGAAACTGCCAAAATGACGGTTACACTCTTAGATATACACTTTTAAAAATAGGAAATACATATTAGCAGACATCGTGGGTAAAACGAAGTGTTATTTTGTTTTCCTTTATCTATTATTTCTTATCATTAGTTCACTGATCAACTGAAACCCAGCCTTTCTAAAACGAAGATTTCCGTCGACGTGATCTATCACTTATCACCTGTGTTACATAATAAACAAAGAAATACTTTCAGGGGAATCACGTGGAAAGCCGGTTCTTGATTTTCGCATATAAATTGGCTATATATTCTTTATTTGAATGTATGTTCAACTTCAACGCTAGAAACATTTTCCGGGTTTTCAGTAAAATTATGACTACCAAACAAGATATCAAAGTAATACTGTAAGTGATCGAAATATGAAGCGATATACATTACTGAAAAATAATTATTAACACGTACTCATAACCAATAAAGATAAAATTACTCTGCTGAACTGAATAATTTACAGGTAAATGTATAAACCTTTTGGAAAACAACGCAATTGAGTTCTTCGATAGGTGGCTTCCAATTATAAATAGTAACTTTGTTACCAGACATGTCGTGCCAAATAAGAGCAGTCACATCACCTGTTATGATTCAAAGCTAGACGGTAGGAATGAATTTGTAAGCGTGGCCGATGCATCACACAAGTTCAAGTTGAAATAAAACATGAAAGGGACTTGAAAAAGGAACGAGAGGAGAGGAATGGTTAAGACCCTAGGAATTTGGTTGGACTACATGAGGGTCGATTGGGGGAAATTTAAAAAGAGAAGCACGCCATACAGTTTCATTTTGGTAGTCAATGTAACGAAAGTGAGATTAAGGAATTCTTTTAGCTGATGCAATTTCACCTTTATTGCAATCGAGGGTTCCCGCACGCAAATGCATAAATAATACGAAAACGAATGGGTTTAAATAAGATCAACTTTCGCCTTTCCCAGTCAGTACTTTCAAGGACTTGAGGAAAGTATTTTGTTATCACGCTGTGGTAAAAGAAAAGGTAGGAGTATCCGGCAAAATTTAACAAAACAATCTTTTATTTTAAACGTATCATTCAGCGACCTATTAAATCTTCTTAGCTTGCCCAGGCCAAATTTTCTTTTTCTACAACACATCATTTCAAAACGCTGGTAAAGGATAAACAATAGTGGGGAGAATTTTTGAGGCTGTTCCAGGGTGTTAGGACAGTCCTTACTCCTTTCAGTGGCGACATCGGTACCAAAGAAAATACTTTTCAAAAGCCATTTATATTTTTTGCATTACACAAGTAGTTTATATATATGTGGTGTACCAAACGTTAAAAAGCTTCCCGTTGAAGCCCTAATTTTTTTCAGGCTTTTTTATTCCAATTGGTTCAATTGGAAAGTTATTGCAATATAGCGCGCTTAACTTCTCACACCGATCTCAGGACTGCCATTACAGTTTTTAATAACTGGCCTAAGATTTGGGGAAATTTCCAAAACAAAATAGATATTTATGTATACTTAATTATCAGCGGATAAACTTAAGACTTCGTCTGCTATAAAAGCGCTCAATGGAAAACCAGGGAGAGCAGTAAATAGATAGATTTGCGGAGTCGGACCAATTCAAACACATTTATTTTCTACTCCGAGTTTCATGCTTCTAGCTCGGGAAGCAATCATCAGGCAACTGCCAAAATGACTGTTACACTCTTAACTCTTAGATATACACTTTTAAAAATAGGAAATACATATTAGCAGACATCGTGGGTAAAAGTCTGTTACTTCGTTTTCCTTTATCTGCTCGTAAAGAATAGACCTTTGTAACTCTTATTTCCTTACACAAGGCGTGGAGTTTACGTTCTCGGGTCCTTGCAAGAGGGATGTTTTATTGATCACCTTCCAGATTAAAGATCTTTTTGCTCAATTCCGCTTCAAACCTCAAATCCTGCCCAGTCATGATGTTATGTCCGTACGTGGACGCTACATTTACTACCCATCCAACTGTCCACTCCTACGTGGATAATAAAAGTAGTATGTACTATGTTTAAATGGCAGAGGGTATTTCAGTATCTACAAGTCGCACATTTAATAAAGCCCGCGGTTGCCTCTGTTATCTCTGTCTAGCCTTACAAAGCTATACTCGCAGCGGTTTATTCGTATGTAATCTGTTGGATTTTAAGGATAGAAGATCAGTTTACTCCGATAATGCAATCCTGTCTACAACACATTATTTGCCCGTATGTTTTCCTCGATTTAGGCTTTTTCTAGAAGGGGGCGTAAGGGTTTGCGGTTATTTTTGGTGCGGTTTTGCGGTAATTTTTATTGTAACTCGCGGTATTGCGGTTTTAAAACACTAAGCGGTTTGCGGTGAAAAGTGTCTGCTGTGATATTACTCTTTAGAACGGTCGGCATTTGGTTAGTAGTAAATAGAATATAATAGTGTAGTACAATATACCGTTGGCGTTATGATGGTATGTTTAATATTAACGCACAATGCTATCAGAATATATCACAAGTCCTGCTGACGTCAGGTTTCATATTGTGGCCTCCATGTACGTGCGGTTTCGGTATTCGGGAAAAAGTCCGATGCGGTTTGCAGTTTATTATCGTATTTCTGTGCGGTTTTGCAGTTTTCGGACCCCCCTTAAGCCCCCCTCTTTCTACGACGAAGCGGCCAGCCAGTCTAATTGAAATTATATAAACAAACGAAGTGAGAAATATATGAGGACCCATCCACCCTTCCCAGTCTGCACCGTTGTGCCAATATAAATAAGTACGATACGGTCTCAGTCGTACACAGCATTGAAAGAATGGAGCACCATGTGTCATCGGTGTGGTAGCGCAAGGAACTGTGGAATTACGTTAAGTGTTAATTATGTTTTAACCTGGGGGTAAAATACGCTTTTATGTGCGTTAAAGAGTGGTTCGTAGCACAATTTAATAAGTGGGATTCTACCTGATGTTTTCTCATAAATTTCTCACTTCGCTTGTTTATATAATTTTATTCTTCTGGCAGGCCGCTTCCTGGCCCTGGTATAATTGCGATTTTGCTATTTTGGTTAGTCCAATAAGCATACTGAAATATTTTTCCATTGCAGAAAACAATGAACGCCAAGTTTCAGTTATGCCTGTTGCTGATTGTTTTGGGGGCCATTATTGTGCAGGGTGCTGTCAGGGGAAGCCGAAAGAAGAGCCCCATGGATGTGCGTGAGTGCAGTCCTTTGAATTGATAACTACCAGGAGCCAATGAGAAGGAGCCTCCATTCGTACTTTGCCCTTGAGTCAACCCTGTCCCGCATCTTTTTATTTTTAGAACAGTGAGCTTTCACATGATTGGCTATTACACATACCGCGAAAACATACCGCGAAAACCACCGTGGGAAGTGCTTCTAAAAATAAAAAGATACGGGACAGGGTTAACTCAGATGGTCAGTATGGGAGATGGAGGCTCCTTCTCATGGGTTCCTGTAACTACTGAATGTTGTCAGAATTTTGTTTTACTGGTAAAAAGTTGAGACATATAAATTTCAATCAAATTTGTTTTGGGGAGACCACACACTGCGCCAAATGAAAAATATTCTAGAGTATTCTGGCCTAGAATATGTCAGCGTGATGTCATAGAATCCTAGAGCATTCAAGGCGTACGCTATACGCGAAGTACACCTGGAGTATACAAGAGCATTCGATTTATTCGAAGTGCCCCTGGATTTTTCACGAGTATTCAATAGTGAATACGTGATGTACACCTGGTGTATTCACGAGTATTCAATATTGAATACGTGATGCGCACCCGGAGTGTTCAATTTGAATATGGAAAAACAGGCCGGATCCTGATAGGATATCCCAGGTGTATTTTGAATCAGGCGTACTAGAATACGTCGGAAAATTTCAGTATACGAGGCGTGTGCCGAGTCGTATTCGAGCGAACTCTGGCCCGAATATTTGGCTTTTCGCGCAGTGACAATCGTATGTGGCTAACAAGTGTTGGCTTAGTGGTTTAAGGCGCTGGCGTTGTAATCCAGAGGTCCCGGGTACAAGACCTCCACCCTGCCGCTAGCGGGATTTGTTTCTCGGGAAGTCCCGGGTTCAAATCCTCGGTCACGTTTTTTAAATAGCCAACTGGTCTGCCTCCTGCCAGTTGGGATTTCTAACTATGTTCTGTTCATTTAAAGTATTTGTTTCAGCAGCATGCCTGAAAACTAGCTTAGTGCCTTTGAAGCTAAGTGCATGACCACTATAAATAACATTTACATTTTTTCCCACTTAGCAATGTGTGATTGGCCGTTAGGGACGTGTTTCTTGAAATGGGACCCTTGTCCAGAAAAAACCTTGGAATGCCCCGCCACATGCAGCTCACCTACCGACAAATGCTGCTGCTGGTAGGAATTTAAAGAATATATTTCGTGCATTATCACTTATTAGGAGGGTCGAAAGGGTTTTCAGCCGCGCAGGTGCTTTCATTGCTCGCGTCAGCTTGGGGTACAAATTCCCATTTAAGATGCGTGCGCTTCATCTGAACTTTATAAAACGCCTTTTAAATAAAACCTGTGATACTTTTAATACTGGCATACAAGATACAGAATTAAGGGAGCTTTTAAATAACGAAATAAAAATGGCAGGTCACCAACTTAATTTAAAGAAAAATGACAAAAATCTGAAATATTGGAGGTAATTTGTGACTGTCGGGGTGTTGCCCTGGTAACTGCTATGGCATCATAAACATTCTTACAGCCTTGCTAAGAAAACCGTGAACACCAGAAATGTTTATGGAATGTTGTGTTATAAGAAAAAGCCAATCAAGTGTGAGAAAACTAAACCGCAAACACCAACGGTAATCAGTTTGCGGTTTTGAGGTTTGTTCGCGAGTACTGAACTTTGCTGTGATTGGTCACCACATAATCAACATTCCTGAAATATTTGAGGTGTTCACGTTTTCTTAGCAAGGCTGTAAAGTATTGCCCAATAACAGAGTTTGAAAGCTATTCATACTTTGCCCGAAGGATCTTAAGATGATTTCCACAGAACATTCTAGCAATAATGGCAAAAATAAAGTAACCAAAAAAATCTCATAGTATGGTAATATTTTAACTAAAGATAAGAAGATCTTATCGAGACTTAGGGCCTGATTACATGAGCCGGGCTGGCCCGGTTCGCTGGGTTGGGTTGCCTTGTCGGCTAACCGGGCTTGCCCAGTTGTCATGTAATCGCGAGGTTGATTTTTGTTGCGTTTAACAGGCGTGCCGAGATCTCGGCAAACTGAAACAAGCCCGGCTCATGTAATCAGGCCCTTAAGCTCTCAAGCTGACCCCGCGAGAGAAAATTGAACTTGAAGTTATCTATATTTCAATTAAAAGGGACCTTTCGCGTTAGATGAAAACACAATAACACACGCTTTGAGCATTCTTACGGGGTTTGACATTAAATTTCTCGAGAATGCGTGGGGATTTAATCGCGGGGTCACCTAGAGAAATGAATTACAGTGAGATGTTTTCAAAAATAGTATTCAATAGTATTCAAAAAGTTACCGTGTTGTGAGTAGATATTTGGTAAATAATTTTGCACTTATTGCTCGAACTTTGAGCGGAATCCGTCTTAAGTACTTTTCTGTAACCCTTCATCGTTTTACAAGCACTATAACAGTGGGAAACTTTTTCGAGCCTACTTAAAATCATATTTATTTCTTTTATTTCTTACAATAAAGAAATACGGCCAGTGCACTGAATGTTTGCCTGTTTTTGCGAACCAAACACCCCCTCCTCCACAACCCCCCTCCCCCCCGCTCCCCTTCCTTCCAGCTCTTATCAAAATGTAACCTATGCCATGCAATACCCACAAATATACAAAAATAACACGAGACCAAGATCTCGGTTGCATCCATTTACCATTCTCTCTATAGTAAGAATTTATGGACGCATGGATTGATTAACATTTGCGTACGATCGGGTGGAACGAGGAGAGGAACTGTTTTTGTTCTAAGTATGATGCTTCATGTCGATTATGTCCTCACTGTCGCCAAGATCTATCCATTTAAGTATAAGAGTCCCATGGTATCGAAACTGACAGAACTATTTCAGCGAGCATATTAATGTCTCGCTGTGTTTTTTCTTTTTTGTTGATGTTTAATTAACTATGATTAAATGAGTAAACAAAACATTGTTTTTGCAATAGCCATATTTATCAGAAATATATATGCCGTTGTTGTTGTTGTTTGTATTGTAATGTAACCAACAATGAACCAAGTCCTGCCTGATATTTTTTTCTTTTCCTTCCAGGGATCGATGACCATGAATAAAATGACGGCCTTAACTCAGTAACATAATGATTACCTGGTATAATAAACGCTGAAGTAATGGGGCAAATTCGGGCTTCGTAGAGCAGGGCTTATATTAATTGCAACCAGTTAAAAATCATTATGAAAGTAGCGTTAAAAGTGGATAAATAAAGGCTGAATCATTAAAATGTGTCTTTTGTCTCACTCTTATAATAGAAGTTTAAACAATTCGACGACAAAAACCACCACCCATCTCCCACCCATGCACCACCCCCTCATCCCCCCCAAAAAAGGCCAGGTAAAAGAGTCGACAGAAAACAAGCAAACAGAGTACGATTTATATAATTGAAAAGAAGTTAAAATTTTATTTCGCTGAAAAAAATCCTAGTCTTGTAGCATGCGGTGCCGGAGTATTTTTAACGCAACATTTCTTGCGGCAACATCCTGGAGCAAAACCTGCAACATTGTTGCTCAAATTTTGTTCGAGTTGGTTCGTGCAATACCTCCGTCGCTGACTTTCAACTCGACATCTGTGATATAAATGTGCGCTCGAGCAGTACACATTTTCAAAATGTGGTTAGTATAGATAATCACATGAGGCCAAGTACTATCAACCCAGTTGATAAAACCAGATTATATTGTTATACTTCCCACCGACGCAGCACTAAAGGTTCTTTAGAAACTTACCCCCTCTATTCTTTTTTATTTGAATGACTTCGCACAGAGGTTATGTGGGAACTCGGGAATTGCCTCTATTATTTTTGTACTTTGAACGCGCCAGTTCTAGGGAAAATATAGGCTTGGCCCGGCTGTTAAACACTCTCAATGGCCGATTCAGATGATTCAAATTATTTAATTATTGACCTTTTTCCCCAGTCTCTCAGTTGATAGTTGTCTTAATTAGTTCATGCCAGTCCACGCGCAATGAAAACCAGTTATCAAAAATGAATAACTTCGCATTACGCTAAAAGGGCCAACATTACAGGTACCAATTAACACGTGCGAGTTTTTTCTCAACTCTAGCTCTATTTTTAGCAGCTCATTTTCACAAGACTTCTACCAGCCCAACTGAATTTCAAATTACGTTTGTAAAGTAATGAAATGCTGGGACGAGAGAGCCGTGGCATGAACACATCAGAACTGAGACATTAAATATTTTAATTTTACAGGCACTAACAATCAAACGAAACTGCCTTGGTGTGGGCGGGAGGGAAAATCAAAGCTGCCGTTAACTTTTTTCAGGAAGTTTGTGCTTGTTAAGTACTTTCTCGTGGATATTACAGAATTCTCGGGAATTTGCTGTTTTGAGATAAGTGGTACAATCCTTTTTTATTTATCCCTCGGGCAAGAAAATGATTACGCGACCGTGAAATTAGCTTGCTCTTACATAGCAATTGGGCTCTCAAAGAATATTTGATGCACACACGCAATAAAGACCGCCAAATTTGTCTTCTCTTTTGCCTTATATCGCACGAGAGCTGCTGTTGTTGATATTCACTGTCGCCAAGCGTAAATGTTTTCCATTGCAACGTAAATTCCAGTTAAATGCAAATTTCTGTTGATGCTAACTATTGTATTCAGCATGTGTTAGCCTACGATAAGACTAAATTTTAGTAATAATGCTACTTAGAATCGAAATTTTTAGACAAGCCAGTTTCTGGTAAACTAAACATGTGGCACATGTAAGAAGGCCTCGCTTTCCCGCGATTTGAAACCGTAAGAAAACATACCAAGCCCATTGAAGACAATACTACTGGTTCCCCGTAGTTAGCTGAAGGGATAAAATCTCTCTTTTTTCCTTGGCTTCGTCTTCTTCTTCCCCTTGTGCTTCTTGTAGTAAAAGACTCTCCTTGGCCCATCAGAATGCAGGTGAAAACCAGCCAAACGCACAGAAAGATAACGAGATGTTGTGAATCCATCTTACAGTTCTTCCTCTTCGCTCAGTTATTCCGGCTTGTCAGCTCTTAACGTGTTCGTTATGCAACAGTCACTTATTCATAAGCCACAGAACAATTACGCAATTAGTATGTATGTGTTATTTTTAAATCAGGAAGTACTTCAAGTTACTGGATTACGTATTTCAAAAAACCGTTCTAGCAACAATCAAACAATCAACTGTACAACGAAATGTTAAAGACGCCAAGTTTACTTGAAACACAAGGAATAGTCTTTTTTATTTTGCCGTGTGACTTCGGGAACAGTTTGATTCAGTGATAGCCCGGGCTTTCGCGGGATTTTGCAGGGTGTCAGTAAAACGCGGGGCCGGGGCCGGGGTCGGGGTCGGGGTCGGGGTCTCTTTTTTTAAATAATTTTTTTTTTTTAATTTTCCTTTTTGCTATTTTCTTCCTTTTCTCCTTTTTTGTTTTTGGATAATAATGGTATTAACCAGCTTTTTCGTTTATAGCCATGAGAAATGCATGCCACACTCGTAAACAATTGCCGCCAAATTCCTGGCGAAAATATAGGAAATTACCGATTTCAACACCTTTGGAACCGAATTCATAACATTTCTTATCATTGTGATGCAACTAAATGTTCCAGGTCGATGTTTGCAGCTCAACATCGACAATAATTATCTAATACGATTTCTGAAGTAGAATTTTTCGGTTAATAGGAGAGCTAAGTAAGATCAGACATGAAATTAGCTTATTATAGTCGTTACATATTTTCTTACCATGCGACTCTGCATCCGATGAATCCGATATCAAAATAACATCTGCAATGGAAGTCCATAAGTTAACTCTTAGACATCCACTATGCTCTGAAAAGGATTTAAGCCTATACAGATGAGTTCTTATTAGCCCCAAAAGCTTATTACATAGGTCATCGGTGATGGAAAACACTCGATTCAACTGAGTTAAGCTTAAATTAAGTGCAATTCTAGAGGCTATTGATTCCGTGAATTGACTATCTTATCTTATACTCTTCCAAGAAACGAAAGGAAGGAAAATATACAAGCTGCTGCCATTATATTTCCTTGAACTAACAAATTCGTGAGCTAAAATGAGCAGGAACTTACCATGAAAACCCGCATCACCTGCCATGATTTCCATCGTGTGAAAAGTGATAGTTCATCACGTGTCCATTTGGCGGGAAAAAAGGTTGAAAAACAACCCATGATGCTCAGCTTGTAATTCACGATTTGCTCCGATACGCTGATATTTGCTGTTACTATCATTATTACCATTATTATCCAAAAACAAAAAAGGAGAAAAGGAAGAAAATAGCAAAAAGGAAAATTAAAAAAAAAAATTATTTAAAAAAAGAGACCCCGACCCCGACCCCGACCCCGGCCCCGGCCCCGGCCCCGGTCCCGCGTTTTACTGACACCCGATTTTGCAAGCAAAAAAAACCTAGCGTTTTCTGTTACCTGAAGTCTATACTTGATAGTTTCGGCCGACTCTTTTAACTCTTTTATTATTCACGTCTGCCAAAACTATAACTCACATAAAATTAAAAAGAGACACTGGACGTACTCAGAGTTAAATTTGCCCGCTCTTTTCTTGCAAGCAAATAGCACTCACACAGATTTAATATTTCAAATTTTTCATTTCATGTTAACCGTATACTACTGGAACAATTAATTTCTGGAGCTTAATTACGCTTCAACCCGATTGAACATCCTTATTGTAGTTACGCGCCGACCGTAAATAAACTAATTACGTTTCCCGATTGGAAGCTACATGAAAGCGGAACCTTTTTGCAGTTATATAAACCGAAAACGGCGCGACACCTGTTCACCGTATCATACACAGATATTAAAATTGTTTATTTTTCTCCTTAACTTCTCTAAAGATTTGTTTTATTGAATTTGAGGAATATGGTTATCGCAGAAAGCTAGCAGTTTCGTATACTTGTTTGTATCTGTTGCATTTATTTATTTATTATTTTAGTTTTGATGCTGCGGATTTACAGTTTGGCTTTATTTTCACAAGCACATTTGTGTAAGAAAACTTTTCCCTAACTTTCACCATTTTTAAACTAGTATTTTTTTTATCCTTGGTTCCTTTTTTCAGAAGATTGCCTACCAAACATGTACAATAGGCAGTGTGTGCAAAGCCTGATTCACACTTGTAAGCTAAAAATGCCATCAAAGTCGTGAGGAATTAAAGTAACACTATTATTAGAGTTATGCAAATGTTCGTTATTGTGACGGGTGTTTCTGTTCAGGTTATGAACTACCAACAGAAACTAACCTCTGTTGTATTATTATTTTTAATGAAAGAAAAAACAGTGAAATTCAGAAAAATTAATAGTTGCAGCGAACGCTAACTGCCACAAGTGTTACTAACATTGTGTTATTTTTTCATTACGATAATTGTTTATGTTGAAAAGTTAACTTGCTCTTTTAGAAAACAAAGTTAATGAAAAAGGCCTCCAAGATTTCAGGCCATAAATATTTGATAAATGTCATGAAGACAAAGTAACAAATTTCAATTTAACAGTTGTATATCATTGCATGTCGGTCGTTTCGACAACTGGTTGTCAGTATACTTTTTAGTATACACTTGGTTCAAGTTACAGCAAGCACCCAAGTGTGACCACTTTTAATTTATTTTCATTTTTTTTTTCGTGCGGACATTAACCAATAAGAAACCACGTACAGCTTTCACTTGGTTTCTTATTGGATTATTTCACTTGGCTTCTTATGGATCACACTTTAGGCGCCTTGCTGTAATATAGATCAAATTGAAATGCAAATTTTCAGAAGGTCATCAGTATTTAATAAGGGGAAATGTGCCTATTTCAAGAAAAGCATCTGCAGAAAAACCTGATTTAGGCTTTCATAATTCAACAAGAATTAAAAGAATTAAAAGAAATTGACGAAGTTAAAAGAAATTGTCTAATTTCTCATCGTCGACGGCATTAAGGAGGTTCATATTTTCAAAATCTGTTTCAACGTGGCTCTGAAACTGCTCCAGATATCTTTTTTAACTTTGCAGAAAGCTGTCTTGAAATACTGAATATTATTCAATAATAAAAGATGGGGTCACCAAGCTCGTTTTAAATTGAAATTGTAGCATTTTTCCATATAAATTCAATGTCACCATCAGCGTTTTCAGAAACTTGACCATGCAAATTGATGAACAACGACCATTAATACATCAATACAAACCTTATACAATTTGAAAACAACATCCAAATTTCCGCAGCACTTTCATAGCCCCGGCTGCACTAGTTGTAATTCCTTTGACGATTCGCCGACACACCTTGGAATCCAAACGTGCTGAGTGACATGCAGTCATCGTTTTCGAAGGGCCAAAATACGACGCGAGTTTGCCGCACTTATAAACATTTCTTTGTTTGCATTTGTAACTGGCTGTGGCTCCTTTTATATTTATAATATTATGTATAGTTTTAGGCACTGCCTAAAAATTACGCTCGCGTGAGGATGCTTTTGCGCGAAGCTCCCGCGAACCTGTTTAGTTACCTCAACGCTTAATTCCTCTAAAAACAGTTAAAACGACATTACGTTCAATAGGCCACTGTACAATCACCAAGATTCAGAAAATGGGAAGTTTTTGGAAAGTACGATTAGAACTCTTCAATCCTGTTAGCACAGGATAATCATCGATATTCCACAGTGGTAAACGTTTGGTGTGTCTTAGATTTGTTCTTCAATTCATCTGCAATACCCATCAAGAATTTACTGTTTTAAGGTCGCGCTCTACAGAATCCAATACTCGGTATACATTAGTGTAAAATATATTCACGAAGTGGACGACTATAACCGACAATTCACGAAATATTAAGATCTCTATAAATGAAAAGGTTTTGCAATAATTACACGTGATTCACATCATGCGGCACAAACGTCTTGCGCATTTAGATTGTCATTCTGTACAGATGCCAGTCGTCCGTATTCATTTGCTTGTAAGAATATTTTGTCTTGAACGAGACAACAACGGCCGATTTGTATGTGCATAATTCAGCGGCCATTTTGTGTCCAAGAATTCTGCGCGGATAGAGAATTTCATGAGCTGAAACAGAAGGGAGGAGAAATAGACGTATCAAAGATAGTCATTTCTGACGCCAAATGTTTAATAAGCTTTAGAATTAACGATTGAAGACTTCTGGCATGACAAATTTGTTCCTCTCGCGCGAAGGACGTCGTGACTCGGACAAACAAACCGAAATCGAGAACTATTTTCCAGATTTCTTCAGCATGAAAGCCGGTGATAATAAAAACTTCGCCTACATTCCCACTCTTCCTCTTAAAACGCGCTAATGTATCCGAGTATCGCTGGAGTCCAATAATTTGCATTAGGTTTTTAGATTTCACACGACTCGCTATTTTGGTTAGTCCAATAAGCATGCTGAAATATTTTTCCATTGCAGAAGACAATGAACGTCAAGTTTCAGTTGTGCCTGTTGCTGATTATTTTGGGGGCCATTATTGTGCAGGGTGCTGTCAGAGGAGGCCGAAAGAAGAACCCCATGGATGCTTTAAGTAAACGCCAGCGTGAGTGCAGTTCTTTGAATTGATAACTACCGAATGTTATCAGCATTTTGTTTTTCTAGTTATTCAGTCAAGACTTATTAATTTTAATCAAATTTTGCAGAAACGTGTGATTGGCCAGTAGGGGTATGTGTTTACTGGGATGACCCTTGTCCATCAAACAGCGATGAATGCGTTATGCCTTGCAGCTCCATTGTCAACAAATGCTGCTGCTGGTAAGAATTTAGCGAATACTTTTCGTGCATTAGTACTTAAGGTGGCTGAACCCACTCCACATAATTCTTTTAAACTTTGCAAAAAGTTGCATCTTGTCATGCTTATTACGATTCGATAACACAAAATTGGGATCAACTAGCTCGTTTTCGAGTTATAAGAGCTTAAAGCTAAATTGAAGGGTGTTTTCAGAAGGTCATATTCTTGCTATAGTAACCGATTGTGCAACAAAATTGACATCAACATGTTCATTGATTGGGCAGTGTTTTGATACCATGAGTTTGTCATCCACTTTTATAAAATCTACGTCTTGGAAAGTGCTGGGAACTGTTTCGAGCAACCTTGAGAAGGCTCGAAATTGTTTCAAGCCGCGCACGCGCTTTCGTTGCTCGCGTCGGCTTGGTGTCCAAATTTATTTTAAAGCGCACCTAAGCCCAAAATATTTTTTCGCTAGAATAAACGTTTGCTGCACCAATTTGAAACGCATTGCACCTTTTACCCAAATTCCGAATACAGCATTTAAAAGTTACGATAAACTGCTTCATTTTTTGCGCGACCGAGTTAGAAGGGGCGTGGGTCTATTCCCGATTTGACGTGAAACTGATTTTCATGCATTTTTACCAAGACTTGGTGCGATGCAAATACTTTTGTGACGTCAAATCAGGAATAGACCCACGTCCCTTCCGACTCAGTCGTGGAACAAATGATGCAATGTTTGTCGTAACTTTTGAATGCTATAAATAGCCAGAATTTGGTAAAAATGAGAAACGAAAGGTGCCATGCGTTTCAACCTGGTACAAAGGTATATTTTAACAAATATTTTGGGGTTAGGTGCACTTTAAACATGTGCGTTTCATCTACATTCCGCGAAACCGAAAGTGAAACGTGCGAAACAATTTTATTTTTCTTTCGAAACTTAACTTGGTGAATTTCATTATTTTCAATAATTCTTTATTTTTAAATATGATCAACTTTTCACACTACGAAGTTTTTTAACAATGGCAGACAAGATACAGCATTGAGGGACCTTTTAAACAACGAAATAAATTAAAAAAATGAATTGTTATTACTGTCGGGGAGTTGCCCTTTTAACTGGTACGACATCATAAACATTCTTAAAGTATTCCACCATAACAGAGTTCTATAGCTTTTCATACTTTGCTAGAATGATCTTTAGCACTTTTCTGTAATCCTTCATCGTTTTACAAGCACCATAACAGTGGGAAACTTTTTCGAGCCTCCTGAAAATCTTATTTTTTCTTTCATTTCTTGCGATAAAGAAGTACGGCTAGTGCACAGAATGTTAATCGAACACCACCTCGCCCACCCTCCTTCCTTTCAGCTCTCATCAAAATGTAACTTAACATGTCCTGCGATACCTACAAAAATACAAATAACACAAGATAACACAAACTTTTACCTTTGTTTACCATTCTCTCTGTACTAAGAATTTATGGACGGGTGTACTGAAAAACATTTATGTACGATCAACAGGAACTTTTTTTATCATAAGTATGATTTTTCATGTCTATCATATCCGCACTGTCGGGCAGATTTATGAAGATCCATGGTATAAAAAATTGCCAAAGAGAGGACTATCAATGAGGATACTGTCCCAGTGTCCTTTTTTCTTTTTTATTAATGTTTAATTAACTAACCAAGAAAATAACTAAGAAAACATTGTTATTGCAATTGTTATATTTATCAGAAATACATGTTTTTGTTGTTGTTGTTGCTGTTGCTGTTACTGCTACTTATAAAGCAATAAACAATGAATCAGTTTCTTGCCTGATATTGCTTTTTCTTTTCCATCCAGGAATTGATGTCCACGAATGAAATGACGGCCTTAACTCAGTAACATAATGATTAGCTGGCGGGCTTCGTAGAGGACGGCGCATTGTATTAGTTCCAACCTTAACAAAACATCACCAAGGTGACGTAAAAGGTGGATAAATAAAGGCTGAGTCATTAAAATGTGTCTTTTGTCTCACCCTTGACACAAATTTAAATTTAAAATATTCTACGACAAAAACCACCCCCATCTCTCAAACCTCCACTACCCATGCCCCCCCCCCCCCCCCCCCCCACCTTCCTCCCAAAAAATGGCGAGGTAAGAGAGTCGAAAGAAAACAAACAAACTGAGTAAGGTTATATCTCGCTGAAAAATCCGGACGATTTAACGCAACATTTTGCTGTGGGAACATTCTGCTGCAATTTGAAAGCGATTTGAAAACCTGCAGCGTTTTGGAGTTGGTTCGTGTAACCGTCCCTCGTCGCTGACTTTCAATTAAAAATCGCGTGATATTAGCGTGCGCTCTAGCAGTTCGCTTTTGCAAAATGAGGTTGCGTTAAAAGTCATCCGGGTAACATACCACGGTTACTCAATTTTGTCCCAGCTTACCCATCATTTCTTAAGTGAAGTGGGAGCTCTTGCAGAGCAACACACAAATGGACTAGACTACAGGAGGCCCAAGCGTTGTTTGTGATGTGCACGTGACAACGTGCTGCAGTCATTTTCAGTAAATTAAGAAAATGTATAAGAATGCTTCGAAAATTACTTACAAATTTTGTAAAGGACTTTAATAAAAGTACTGTGGCTTACCTACGCCTGTGCCTGTGTTATTTTAATATCATGAGGAATCTGAGTCGTTTTTTAAAAAGCCATCAGTTAGACGATTTTAATCTGTTTGGACGGAATGTTAAAGGAGCTATGCAAGTTTGCTAAAGAGGAAAAACACCAAAGGAGTGATACTAAACCAAAAAGGAACAAGGATGGCTGAGGATGCATATGGAGAAGATTGAAACGGATTGGAAATGACGATTGTGAAAAATTTAGGCTTAATTTTTCAAAGTGCACGAACGATGACGTAGCCCCCTTAAGGTAAGCGCTGTTTCTAGAGGATATTCCTACGGGATATTTAAACACAGAACAGCCAAGCTAAATTGCAAGTTGTAATGTTTTGTAGTCAATGTAATGAAATTAGCGCATGTCGGAATGCTTTTAGCTGAATTAGAGCCCAGGAAAACGAGGAAACATGTTTCCAGAAAAATTCATAGCGTGCATATGTTCCCTTACCGTTTTCAGGTTTGTCATACAGCCTGGAAGCCTTGTTTCCAGTAACAGCTTTTGTCTCCAAGAAGCGAAATTTATTTCTGCTATATGCCAGAAACATTCCGTGTTTTCGCGCGGCAAGAAGGCATATTTCCTCGTGTTGCCACCTTCAGTGTCATTCTTATAACAAAACGAGGAATAGGGCATGCAAAATTAAAAATAATTTTTGGATTTAATTCAGAGCAAGTCTCACCATTCTTTCTAGTCATGTCAGTAGATGAAGAAAGCCTGTACTTTTTTGGTCGCGCTTTTATTCGTTACAAGTTCCGAGGAAAAGGTAAAAATAACTGACAAATATTGAACCAACCAAAAGTATAACATCGATTGTATCGTTCAGTGTTTAACATCGTTTCACAATCACCAGCTAAAGAGTTACCTGCCAAAATATTTTTGGCACTAAGCTATCAAAAGGCCGCTTTTTTCGTTCTCTATAAAATGTGTCTAAAGGTTTGGGGAAGCAGAGGTAGCGCAGTGGTGAGAGCGCTCGCCTCCCACCCATGTGGCCAGGGTTCGATTCCTAGAGCCGGCGTCATATGTGGGTCTAGTTTGTTGTTGGTTCTCGTTCTTGCTCGGAGGGTTTTTCTCCGGGTTCTCCGGATTTCCTCCCTCCACAAAAACCAACACTTCCAAATAGGCCCTTCACAGGACCCAGTCACATGGTACAAAATAACACCCTGCTGGTAAGCAAGCTACGCTCTGGGGCATCCAAAACAAAGCCACTTCATGTCCCAGAACGTAACTTGCTTACCAGCGACGTGTTATTTTGTACCATGTGACTGGGTCGTGCAAAGGGCCTATTCCAATTCGATCTGGGATATACGACCCCACAAGCTTGTAACTTTAAACACTACCGTGTGTAATTTATTTATTGTTTTTATTTTTATTTGTTCGTAAATAATACTAGGGGGAACAATGAAATGTTCAGGTACCCAATTATATTTCTCAAGCAGTTTCGTTCTTTTTTTCTTTCATTTAACCATAAACGTGGACAATGTTGAGATAGGAAAACGTGGTTGACCGCTTACCAATTGCCTTTCCAATCCCTATCGCAGTTGAAGTTCAATATTTTGCCATCGACAAACTTTGCCCACGTGAACCGTGCCCATCATCTTGCTTATTTTTCTTCCCTCTTCATAGCTCACATTAAAATATCTCGGATTTCTACGTCAAAGAGGCGTGGATGTTCGCCATCTTTTATAGCTTTCAGTAGTGAGAGTTGTTTGTGACTTGCTTTACGGTTCACTCCCTAGGTCGCATGCAGACTAATCGTAATATATAGATTTAACCAAGCCTAAAAGCGGAGTTCCGTATTTTTGCTGGTTCTTAATAATTTCTCGAAATAAAATCGGACCTGAGCCCGCGATCAATGAAGAAGAAAAATCTGGACCTGAGCCCGCGATCTGGTAATGTGATACTGGTCAGCGGATACCTCAATTTGACAGCTGTCAACTGACCATAACATGGATGCCCTATAACAAAGATGAAAGCTGATAAGGCTGAGAAGGTGTTGACAAGGCATGGCTATTTATGGCCGCCATGTTGCGCTACTCCGTCGTCGTCGTCTTCGTCTCCGTGCGTACCCGCCCACGAGCAATACCGCTAGCCATGATAACCATGAGAAAATCAACTCATGGGTTTCCTTTTCTTTCCCATATGAGTATGGGGCGCCGCTTGGCTGCCCTTCGGGCCGCCGGAGCTCCGCTACTATCAGGGGGAGAGGGTACTTGGTTCAAGTTTTGCTGGGTATGCGCAGCTGACCTCTCAGCTCAGAGCCCTATCTCATATTATGAAACTCGTGGTCTTAGGCCATCTAGCTTGATTAATAATATAACAAAAACAGCGGTGCAGATGTTTTCTGTCTGGGTTCGGCAGAACCCATTGTTACAGTGTAAATACTACAAACTAGCCGTTATCCGCTGGAAATAGAGTCGAACGTTTTGGCTGTGGCTGGTTTTGTTATTCTTTCTCGTCTCAGAGTAAATTCAGAGTCTTTCAAACTAAAATACTAGACTTGAAAACGTCGAATATACCGTCTCCCAAACGATAAATAAATTTCAAGACAAGGCTGTCCGGTTCGTATTCAAAGTATCAAGACAATTTTTATTTTAACTGATGTTAACATCGACTATTTTCCAATCATATTAATTCTAAAGCAAGTACAGTGGCTTGTACTATTTATTTTATAATACTAATCATTATTTTCAGTTACTCCGATCGAACCAGCCAGAACTTGCCTTGGAATGGGAGAGTCAATGGCATAAACTCGCTTGTTGCATGCATTCAACGACTCGAAATGAATATACAATCCAATCCCTTCCGTGTGATTAGGTTTGTGTCATCTGGTCTTATAAAGAGCTTTGATACAAATAATTTATTTCTGCGAAAGGATTATTATAAGGCTGTACAAGTCGAACACATCTACTAATTTGTCAATGTGAAATAGCGTTATAACTTTTCCTAATGATCATACGGCGTTTTCATATAAGAAGTCGAAAGAAGCCGGGTTACGGCTTCAACAAGCAAAACTGGATTATTTATGAAAACTCTTTATTTCTAAAACGAATTTGTGAATCGATCAACAAAACCTTTTCACGAAGAACTTTAACACAAGGACTGATATAGGTCGAAAATTCAGAATTTTGCCTTCGAACCCCTAAATGTATATATGTTTATCATCAACCCTAACAAGTTATAATGTGCATCGTGCGGTTTCAACAACATCGTTTTAATTACGAAAAGATACCCAAGAGGGAGCTATTATATAGAAACAACGGTACTTTGAAAGTTTTAGTAATAATTTGCAAGGGAAAATAGTTTACATATAGACTTCGGAAACCTTTAAAAATAACACTAAAGAGTATTTTTAATAGGCTTTTGACGATGTGAATATTGTAATGAACGTTTTCCAATAATCAATAAACACAAAGCCGGTTAAGAAAATAGTCGTGCCAAAAAAATCGACTGAAAAAAAAAACGTTGGAAGTCAAAATAATCACAAATAGTAATTTTAGCATGCAATGTTTCCTTGAGATTTTCAAACACTGAAGAAAAGAGTGGCAAAATAAGTTTGCTACTCTTGCTTGGATTTTACTGTTTGGTCCAGATATTGGTCTTGATCTTGATCTTGAAAAAGGTAGCGGGTCAAATTCGTTCAAAATTGTGATTTTTATTGTACATAAACTGTGTGTATTTTTCTTTCTTTTACAAAAAACAGAAATCCAAAATCTCCGGAGTTATTGCGAATTTCCTTTTGTGCGTGACTCGTTGCGTCACACATTGAAGGTGTCGAGCTGTCAACACTGCTAGATCAAACGCGGGAAATTGGCTTCCAACAGAGGGAATTTTCTTTGCTCGGGTCGCTAACTTTTTGTCGTTGCAGTACAGTTTTGGCAGGAGATTTTGGATGAAGAGAGAAAAGAACAGAAAAAAGCGAGAAAAAAAAAAGCGAGAAAAAAGGCTGATCGGTGGTACCGTAAAAAGTAACCAGGGAATTTTTGCGAAACGTAGAAATGCTGGAGGAAAGCGACAAATTGTCACAACGACCGAACGAAACACTAAATATTGCTACTAATTCGGATATTTTCCTGGGCTTCCGCAAGCAGAAAAAAACAAAAAAAAACCTCAAAGAATTCTATTGAACCAGGCTAAGGTTTAGATTCCGGAATGGTGGATTCTGGGCGTTCTTTATCGGACGAATCTGTTGAAATATCACACGACAACAGCGACGAATTCATACTATTATAAAGGAATACAAGACTGAAGAGCAGATACGCTAAACAATACAGTACTGCTATCCGATGACTCTTAACCCAAGAATATTAGAAGGTTCTTTCTGTATGCACCGGTACACGAACAGAAAAGAAGGAAAAGCAATCATAAACAAATATTTTATAGATGCGTGCTACATACCCTGCTTCACACATTTCGGAGAGCACGCTTTCCCGATCGGCGGCTTGCTCGCGATTTTCGTTCGCCTTTTTTGAAGCCCTTGTACTCTTTGGTGATCTTTTTCCTCTCAGTGGGCCGGAAATTGTTCAGTGTTTTCCCATCGTGGTCAAAACCCGCAAGAAAATTACCACATTTAATTGTCGGCAAAGGATACTTTGATTTTCAAATAATATCTACCACCACTTTCCCGCGAGTTTCGCAAGATTGAACTTGATTGGTACATTAAGGCGATAAACCGGAAAACCACTCCCGGAAGGAGTGCTATGTTTACGAAACTTTCTTTGTCGTATTTCTCGGCAAAAGTTTGCACCATCTTTGAGCGGCTAGTTTGCATATGAGAATTCATCGTACAAGAGTGAAATTTTGCTCAATGGTACATGAACCCCTCTTCTCCAAAACTGTGTCGGGCTTTAGCTTATTTGTTTTTCGTTTTTAAGATATAAGTCCAAATGCTATCTCAAACCGAGAAAAATACGTGAACAAACTTTGAATTATGATAACTTTTTTTGAGAGCTCATCTAACGATTCCCCGACACACTTTAAAAGCCATGCAGTCATTGTTTACTTCGAAGGGCCAAAATCCGACGCGAGTTTGCCGCACTTATAAGCATTGTTCTATTTGCATCTAACTGACTGCAGCTTCTCGTATATTTAATTTTACCAGTTAAACACATTTCCACGACTTTCTTGGTTCTATAATCTTTAAAATGATGTATAGGTTTAGGCACTTCCGCGCGTGAGGATCTTTTTCCGCAAAGCACCCGCGAACCTGTTCAGTAACCTTAAATAATACGATACGAGGTCCACTATATTCATAGTGCATGTGATCCCGCAAGTCACCGTTTTGGCACATAAGCTCCGGTTTCACCGAGGCCAGACATTTTGAGGCTTTCGTCCGGTTCTCGAAACATCTCCTTTCTTCACCGTACAGTATGATGTATTTTTGATTAAATCGTTTTTCCCGCTGTCTATTTGAATACCTTGACCGTTAGTAGTTTAATTCATATAACCATTTCTAGTCCAGTCCTCGTGTTTTACCACAGCTCTTACGTTGTTTACTTAACTTCGAAGAAATGCACCCACATTGACCAGTTGATCAATTTGAACAGGTGTAAGTAGAAACAAAAACCGGGCATTCCAAGTTGTATTCATGAATGAAAAGAAAACTAGTTTAACTAGTCGTTATAAAATTAATTAGAATCTCGCTAAGGTTAGGTTTGTTTTTCGTGAAATGTGTGCTCCCGTGCCGCTGAATAGTATTCTGTGAACAACAAAAACAAATTTTATTGGTTAGAAATATAAGTAATTACATTAATTCCCCCCGCAAATAGCTTACAAACTAATCGAGGCGGGGAGATCTAAAGACATTTTACAAATACAAGGTTTATCTATAGATGGACTAAATAACAGAGAAAACACTACTATACAATACATAGAATAGACTAACATAAAACAAAAACAAATATATTAAGCTTACGAAAAGAGGCTAACCTAAAGTATTAAATAACTGAAGACGGGAGACTTCGACATAATCATCTTCAGACCGCAAGAAATTTAGTAACAATTCCTGTTGATATCATACAATATTTAGCTACAATCTCTAAGAAATAGGCTAGGTAGGGGAAGGCAATTCGATTTGAGAAAGAAGGGTACGTGTGTTCCTTAGACTTACTGAAATAAATAAGACGTAAGGCCCGTTTTTTAAATTTAAGATCTTTCTTTAAAATGTCAAGGCACAATTTCCCCAAGCACAAACACCATAAGTTAAGTAAGGGACGATAAGTGAGCTGTAAATTGAAAGTAAAACACGACGCGGCACGTAATGTCGAATCTTGGCTATAATTCCTATTAACTTGCCGATTTTGTGGCAGATAGATTCTATGTGATATTTCCATGAAAGATTTGAATCAATCATTAAGCCAAGATATTTTGCATAGTCTTTCATTTCAAGGTTTGCGTAGGCATTAGTCAGGGGGTCAAAAATTCTAATCCTTGGTATGAAAGACATATTCTTTTGCCGGGGACGAAAGATTACAAAGTTTGATTTTTTTTTATGTTCAGACACAGTTTGTTGGCCTTAAGCCATTCGTTGACGTTGCCAAGCCCGCGATTAACAAGAGACTCGAGTTCCTTTAAGTTGTTATTTGCAAGTATTATACTGGTATCGTCAGCAAATAGATAGAAGGCAAATAACGACGAGGATTTTTTCACGCCTTGGTGGATTCACCACTCCTCGCGAATGAGAAATAGAACTTGTGGCGCCCGAAATAGCATATTTCCTCAATGTCCTATTCGCATTTCTAGGTTTTACACAAATACTTAGTGCTAGGTCCGTTACGAGAAAAGAATATCATTTAACTGTATATCCCGAGGATCGTCTGTATTATTTCTTACAAGGTTGAGCCGTTTTTTGCTTCTTAAGGTGAAATCATGCACTACCCTTCTGGCAAATTTTCGTGGAAACTTTATAGTGTGGCAATTTAATGCAAAGTGATTATAGCGTGCTTAACTTCTCACACCGATCTCACGGCTGCCATTACAGTTTTTAACAACTGGCCTAAGATTTGGGGAAATTTCCAAAACAAAATAAATATTTATGTATACTTAATTATCAGCGGATAAACTTAAGACTTCGTCTGCTATAAAAGCGCTCAATGGAAAACCAGGGAGAGCAGTAAATAGATAGATTTGCGGAGTCGGACTAATTCAAACACATTTATTTTCTACTCCGAGTTTCATGCTTCTAGCTCGGGAAGCAATCATCAGGCAACTGCCAAAATGACGGTTACACTCTTAACTCTTACACTTTTAAAAATAGGAAAGGCATATTAGCAGACATCGTGGGTAAAACAAAGTCTGTTACTTCGTTTTCCTTTATCTGCTCGTAAAGAATAGACCTTTGTAACTCTTATTTCCTTACACAAGGCGTGGAGTTTACGTTCTCGGGTCCTTGCAAGAGGGATGTTTTATTGATCACCTTCCAGATTAAAGATCTGTTTGCTCAATTCCGCTCCAAACCTCAAATCCTGCCCAGTCATGATGTTATGTCCGTACGTGGATGCTACATTCACTACCCATCCAACTGTCCACTCCTACGTGGATAATAAAAGTAGTATGAACTATGTTTAAATGGCAGAGGGTATTTCAGTATCTACAAGTCGCACATTTAATAATGCCCGCGGTTGCCTCTGTTATCAATGTGTAGCCTTACAAAGCGATACTCGCAGCGGTTTATTCGTATGTAACCTGTTGGATATTTTAAGGATAGAAGATCAGTTTACTCCGATAATGCAATCCTGTCTACAACACATTATTTGCCCATATGTTTTCCTCGATTTAGGCTTTTTCTAGAGGGGGGCGTAAGGGTTTGCGGTTATTTTTAGTGCGGTTTTGCGGTAATTTTTATTGTAACTCGCGGTATTGCGGTTTTAAAACACTAAGCGGTTTGCGGTTATTACAACCTTTAAGTCGCGGTTTTCGGTGAAAAAGTATCTGCGGTGATATCACTCTTTAGAACGGTCGGCATTTGGTTAGTAGTAAATAGAGTATAATAGTGTAGTACAATATACCGTTGGCGTTATGATGGTATGTTTAATATTAACGCACAATGCTATCAGAATTTAGTATATTCTCAGCTCCGACTATTGCATTTCTAGCTTTTTGATTGGCTAAAAAACTCCGACTATGAGCCAATAGTCGGAGTTTTACGTCATATGGAAAATAGTGCGCCAAGTTTTTACTTTACGCTTTGTAAAATTGTGGAAATAAAAATCGGCGGCAAAACCCGGTTTGAGAATTTACTAAAACAATTATTCTATTCGCCCTTGTTGGATATGAAGTGATTATAACCAACTCGCGCTACGCGCTCGTTGGTTATTTTATCACTTCATATCCAACAAGGGCGAATGGAATAATTGTTATATATCACAAGTCCTGCTGACGTCAGGTTTCATATTGTTGCCTCCATGTACGTGCGGTTTCGGTATTCGGGAAAAAGTCCGATGCGGTTTGCGGTTTATTATCGTATTTCTGTGCGGTTTTGCGGTTTTCGGAACCCCCTTAAGCCCCCTCTTTCTAGGACGAAGCGGCCAGCCAGTCTAATTGAACTTATATAAACAAACTAAGTGAGAAATATATGAGTACCCATCCACCCTTCCCAGTCTGCACCGTTGTGCCAATATAAATAAGTACGATACGGTCTCAGTCGTACACAGCATTGAAAGAATGGAGCACCATGTGTCATCGGTGTGGTAGCGCAAGGAACTGTGGAATTACGTTAAGTGTTAATTATGTTTTAACCTGGGGGTAAAATACGCTTTTATGTGCGTTAAAGAGTGGTTCGTAGCACAATTTAATAAGTGGGATTCTACCTGATGTTTTCTCATAAATTTCTCACTTCGCTTGTTTATATAAGTTTATTCTTCTGGTAGGCCGCTTCCTGGCCCTGGTATAATTGCGATTTTGCTATTTTGGTTAGTCCAATAAGCATGCTGAAATATTTTTCCATTGCAGAAAACAATGAACGCCAAGTTTCAGTTATGCCTGTTGCTGATTGTTTTGGGGGCCATTGTGCAGGGTGCTGTCAGGGGAAGCCGAAAGAAGAGCCCCATGGATGTTTTTAGTAAACGCCAGCGTGAGTGCAGTCCTTTGAATTGATAACTACCAGGAGCCCATGAGAAGGAGCCTCCATTCGTACTTTGCCCTTGAGTCAACGCTGTCCCGTATCTTTTTATTTTTAGAACAGTGAGCTCTTACATGATTGGCTATTACACATACCGCGAAAACCACCGTGGGAAATGCTTCTAAAAATAAAAAGATACGGGACAGGTTTAACTCAGATGGTCAGTATGGGAGATGGATGCTCCTTCTCATGGGTTCCTGTAACTACTGAATGTTGTCAGAATTTTGTTTTACTGGTAAAAAGTTGAGACATATAAATTTCAATCAAATTTGTTTTGGGGAGACCACACACTGCGCCAAATGAAAAATATTCTAGAGTATTCTGGCCTAGAATATGTCAGCGTGATGCCATAGAATCCTAGAGTATTCAAGGCGTACGCTATACGTGAAGTACACCTGGAGTATTCGATTTGAAAACGTGAAGTGCCTCTGGTGTATTCACGAGTATTCAATATTGAATACGTGATGCACACGCGGAGTGTTCAATTTGTATATGGAAAAACAGGCCGGATCCTGATAGGATATCCCAGGTGTATTTTGAATCAGGCGTACTAGAATACGTCGGAAAATTTCAGTATACGAGGCGTGTGCCAAGTCGTATTCGAGCGAACTCTGGCCCGAATATTTGGCTTTTCGCGCAGTGACAATCGTATGTGGCTAACAAGTGTTGGCTTAGTGGTTTAAGGCGCTGGCGTTGTAATCCAGAGGTCCCGGGTACAAGACCTCCACCCTGCCGCTAGCGGGATTTGTTTCTCGGGAAGTCCCGGGTTCAAATCCTCGGTCACGTTCTGGTCTGTCTCCTGCCAGTTGGGATTTCTAACTATGTTCTGTTCATTTAAAGTATTTGTTTCAGCAGCATGCCTGAAAACTAGCTTAGTGCCTTTGAAGCTAAGTGCATGACCACTATAAATAACATTTACATTGACATTTTTTCCCACTTAGCAAAGTGTGATTGGCCGTTAGGGACGTGTTACTACATAAACGACCCTTGTCCAGAAAACAGCGTGGATTGCCCCGCCCAATGCACCGAACCTACCAACAAATGCTGCTGCTGGTAGGAATTTACCGAATATATTTCGTGCATTATCACTTATTAGGAGGGTCGAAAGGGTTTTCAGCCGCGCAGGTGCTTTCATTGCTCGCGTCAGCTTGGGGTACAAATTTTTTCATTAAAGATGCGCGCGCTTCATCTGAACTTTATAAAACGCCTTTTAAATAAAACCTGTAATACTTTTAATACTGGTATACAAGATACAGAATTAAGGGAGCTTTTAAATAACGAAATAAAAATGGCAGGTCACCAACTTAATTTAAAGATAAATGACAAAAATCTGAAATATTGGAGGTAATTTGTGACTGTCGGGGTGTTGCCCTGGTAACTGCTATGCCATCATAAACATTCTTACAGCCTTGCTAAGAAAACCGTGAACACCAGAAATGTTTATGGAATGTTGTGTTATAAGAAAAAGCCAATCAAGTGTGAGAAAACTAAACCGCAAACACCAACGGTAATCAGTTTGCGGTTTTGAGGTTTGTTCGCGAGTACTGAACTTTGCTGTGATTGGTCACCACATAATCAACATTCCTGAAATATTTGAGGTGTTCACGTTTTCTTAGCAAGGCTGTAAAGTATTGCCCAATAACAGAGTTTGAAAGCTATTCATACTTTGCCCGAAGGATCTTAAGATGATTTCCACAGAACATTCAAGCAATAATGGCAAAAATACAGTAACCAAAAAAATCTCATAGTATGGTAATATTTTAACTAAAGATAAGAAGATCTTAAAATAGGGCCTGGTTACATGAGCCGGGTTGGCCCGGTTCGCCGGGTTGGGTTGCTTTGTCGGCTAACCGAGCTGGCCCAGTTGTCATGTAATCGCGGGGTTGAATTTTGTTGCGTTTAACAGGCGTGCCGAGATCTCGGCAAACTGAAACAAGCCCGGCTCATGTAATCAGGCCCTTAAGCTCTCAAGCTGACCCAGCGAGAGAAAATTGAATTTGAAGTTATCTATATTTCAATTAAAAGGGATCTTTCGCGTTAGATGAAAACACAATAACACACGCTTTGAGCATTCTTACGGGGTTTGACATTAAATTTCTCGAGAATGAGTGGGGATTTAATCGCGGGGTCACTAGAGAAATGAATTACAGTGAGATGTTTTCAAAAATAGTATTCAATAGTATTCAAAAAGTCACCGTGTTGTGAGTAGATATTTGGTAAATAATTTTTGCACTTATTGCTCGAACTTTGAGCGGAATCCGTCTTTTCTGTAACCCTTCATCGTTTTACAAGCACTATAACAGTGGGGAACTTTTTCGAGCCTACTTAAAATCATATTCATTTCTTTTATTTCTTGCGATAAAGAAATACGGCCAGTGCACTGAATGTTTGCCTGTATATGCGAACCGAACACCCCCTCCTCCCCAACCCCCCTACCCCCCGCTCCCCCTTCCTTCCAGCTCTTATCAAAATGTAACCTATGTCATGCAATACCCACAAATATACAAAAATAACACGAGACCAAGATCACGGTTGCATCCATTTACCGTTCTCTCTATAGTAAGAATTTATGGACGCATGGATTGATTAATTTGCTTACGAGCAAGAGGAACTGTTTTTGTTCTAAGTATGATGCTTCATGTCGATTATGTCCTCACTGTCGCCAAGATCTATCCATTTAAGTATAAGAGTCCCGTGGTATCGAAACTGAGAGAACTATTTCAACGAGCATATTATCTTCTCGCTGTGTTTTTTAATTAACTGTGATTAAATGAGTAAACAAAACATTGTTTTTGCAATAGCCATATTTATCAGAAATATATATGCCGTTGTTGTTGTTGTTTGTATTGTAATGTAACCAACAATGAACCAAGTTCTGCCTGATATTTTTTTTCTTTTCCTTCCAGGGATTGATGACCATGAATAAAATGACGGCCTTAACTCAGTAACATAATGATTACCTGGTATAATAAACGCTGAAGTAATGGGGCAAATTCGGGCTTCGTAGAGCAGGGCTTATATTAATTGCAACCAGTTAAAAATCATTATGAAAGTAGCGTTAAAAGTGGATAAATAAAGGCTGAATCATTAAAATGTGTCTTTTGTCTCACTCTTATAATAGAAGTTTAAACAATTCGACGACCAAAACCACCACCCATATCCCACCCCTGCACCACCCGCTCATTCCCCCCCCCCCCCCCCCAAAAAAAAAAGCCCAGGTAAAAGAGTCGACAGAAAACAAGCAAACAGAGTACGATTTATTTTATTGAAAAGAAGTTAAAATTTTATTTCGCTGAAAAAATCCTAGTCTCGTAGCATGCGGTGCCGGAGTATTTTTAACGCACCATTTCTTGCGGCAACATCCTGGAGCAAAACCTGCAACATTGTTGCTCAAATTTTGTTCGAGTTGTGTTCGTGTAATACCCCCGTCGCTGACTTTCAACTCGACATCTGTGATATAAATGTGCGCTCGAGCAGTACACATTTTCAAAATGTGGTTACGTTAAAAATCAACCCGTGTAACGTACCATTGGTGGACGTCGTTGCGTTAAAAGTTGTCTCGTGTAACATGGATTAAAAATCACTTTTAAAAGGGTTATTTATTTATTTATTTTGATTCTTCTGTATCTGGTTATGTAATTTTTTCTCAGCCTCCGGTGACGGAGTTCCTGCATCCGCGATCTTACCCATTCATGATTTTTTGGGATCTCACCAATTCACGATTTTCGGGATCTTACCCATTCCTGATTTTCGGGATCTTACCCATTCATGATTTTTTGGGATCTCACCCATTCACGATTTTCGGGATCTTACCCATTCATGATTTTCGGGATCTTACCCATTCATGATTTTTTGGGATCTCACCCATTCACGATTTTCGGGATCTTACCCATTCATGATTTTCGGGATCTTACCCATTCATGATTTTCGAGATTTTACCCATTCATGATTTTCGGTATCTTACCCATTCATGATTATCTGGATCTTATCCATTCCTGATTTTCGGGATCTTACCCATTCATGATTTTCTGGATCTTATCCATTCCTGATTTTCGGGATCTCACCCATTCATGATTTTCTGGATCTTACCCATTCATGATTTTCTGAATCTTATCCATTCCTGATTTTCGGGATCTTACCCATTACTGATTTTCTGGATCTTATCCATTCCTGATTTTCGGGATATAACCCATTCATGATTTTCTGGATCTTATCCATTCCTGATTTTCGGGATCTTACTCATTCATGATTTTCGGGATTTTACCCATTCCTGAATTTTGGGATCTTATCCATTCATAATTTTCGAGATCTTACCCATTCATGATTTTCGGGATTTTACCCATTCATGATTTTCGGGATATAACCCATTAATGATTTTCGGGATCTTATCCATTCCTGATTTTCGGGATCTTACCCATTCATGATTTTCGGGATCTTAATCATTCATGATTTTTGGGATCTTACCCATTCATGATTTTCGGGATCTTACTCATTCATGATTTTCGGGATCTTACCCATTCATGATTTTCGGGATCTTAATCATTCATGATTTTCGGGATCTTACCCATTCATGATTTTCGGGATCTTAATCATTCATGATTTTCGGGATCTTACCCATTCATGATTTTCGGGATCTTACTCATTCATGATTTTTGGGATCTTACCCATTCATGATTTTCGGGATTTTTCCCATTAACGATTTTCGGGATCTTATACCCATTAATGATTTTCGGGATCTTACCCATTCATGATTATCTGGATCTTATCCATTCCTGATTTTCGGGATCTTACCCATTCATAATTTTCGAGATCTTACCCTTTCATGATTTTCGAGATCTTACCCATGCATGATTTTCGGGATATAACCCATTAATGATTTTCGGGATCTTGTCCATTCCTGATTTTCGGGATCTTACCCATTCATGATTTTCGGGATCTTACTCATTCATGATTTTTTGGATTTTACCCATTCATGATTTTCGGAATCATTTGTCAATATTGCAAAATATCGTTGTAATATATAAACAATAGCTTCCATTTGGTGCGGAAATATGCTCAGATATAATAACGTGTGTGAAGATTTGTCCGAGGGCCCCCTAAATCTGTAAAACGTTGAGATTTTCGTAATTTTTATAAAGTTCGCAATTTTAGTTAAATTCGTAGTTTCGTCGAGGGCCTTCCGTCTAGCTCGCGAGGTTTATCCTTTTTATCGACCGGCTGTCACGACATAATTTGTAGGAAGAATCTGATGCGAAAATTTGACTACATTTCTTCCGCGCCCTCGCAGCTGTCAAAACGTATTTGATTTTGTGAGCGTCAAAGCCAAAAAACAAACAAAGCGGACTGTTAATGATTTAGTTAGGTAGTTAGTTATAGTTAATATTGTAAACTATAAGTCCTGAAGGAAATACCGTGTCTAAATAAAGATTTTACCTTACCTTACCTTAATTGCCGAACACACATAGAAAGGAGTGGTTTTGGCACACCGGGGATAAAATTTGTTGACGATGCAAACACGGCTCCAAATTTGTCGCCGTGTTTGCATCGACAACAAATTTTAACCCCGGTGTGTCCAAAACCACTCCTTTCTATGTGTGTGGGAAAAAACACCAATTTTGCACATGCGTTCACAAAAGTGTGCCAGAACCACTCTTGCATATTTTGCACAAAGTGTGCCAGAATTATTTTCCATTTGAAGAAGTGTGCGCGCATCCATATACGCGAACATGGCCGCAGCTGACTATTCAAACGATGTACTGCACGACGGCTCGATAACAGAGGCAATTCAAAACCTCCCAGCCGAGCTTCGTGAGATGATATTGAAAGAATTTATTTCCATCAAGACAAAAGAGAAATTGGACCTTGGTTTTTCTGAAGTTCATTATGAAATTTTCTCGCTCCCCTATTGTAAAAAAAATAAACAAATCACCAAAATCACGGCTTGCGGGAAATGTGATGGCAGATGTGGGAAAAGTAATTGGTGTTGCCTGTGTGCAAAAAACAAAAAGAATCATTTTCTCGGGTACCCTGTGTACGAAATCGAAGACTTAGAAGAATTCGGCGTTGTCGAGAAATTTTTGAAATACGTTTGATATGAGGTCATCTGACCGGATCAACTTTGAAAATAATTTGAAAGCGTGAAAAAATTTTTTGAAATATACGCGAAAATGTCAGCAGCCGATGTTCTTGTCAAAAACCTCCCACCCGAAATTCGTGAGATGATATTGAAAGAATTAATTAAAATCAAGATCCAAGAGAAATGGGATCTGGGTTTTTTTGAAGTTCATTGTGAAATGAGAATGCACCCATTTTGTGAAAAAAATCAACGCATCACAAAAGTTACGTCATGCGGGAAAGTTTGTAGTTTCAGGAAAATTGATTTGTGCAACCTGTGTTTAAAAAACGGAAAGAGGCATATTATCGGCCGCCCTGTCTTTCACTGAATTTCACAATGTTTTTTTTTCGTCCGCTTCACGCATCGCCTCAACAACTTGTTGAGCTATCTGTCTGACATCATTCAGCCAAACTGGAGAAGAAAGTTCCGCAAAAATAACGAAAAGCATGTGAAATATCGTGATCATTTTGAGTTATGCAGTCAACCTTTAATTATACTTAAAGATATTTTTTTTGTTTTTCCCTCAAACTTCAGTTCAAATTTGCAATGCTGGGCGCCGCGAGTTTTCTCATAAGCTGTTCTTGAAGCTCTTTTTTTATCTTTTCAATATCGGGCTGTGGTAAATCAGGAGTTTTTTCGGTGAATTTTGCACGCAAATTCTCTTTGAGTTGTCGGTATTTTTGGATTTCGCTTGTCACAGTTTGGAACTCCGAGTCAGAAATTCTATTGTCATCAAGTGCTTTTGACACATGGCTGTTGATGGTGTCGTGTTTTGACATCGCCAAAGCATGAATTTTTGTGTGCTTCGACACTTTCCGTTCAAGCTTTTTGTTGAAGGCAGTGAGAACAGTTGAAGTCGCACCGGAAACAGCGGCAACAGTGGCCACAGGAATTGCAGCAATCGCTCCAACACCGGTGAGAGAAAGTGCGAGAGCACCGGCTGACAGCAACGTTGTCAGCGAGCCAAGGCTGACGGCGGCAATGTGAATAACTTTCCTGACTTTTTTATATTTTTTCAGTACAAGCCTCCGGTGTTCAGCCTCGTGGCCAATTTCTTTTTCAATCCGGCTTATTTCAGTCAGCCGAAAATTCTCTGCATTTTCAGCAGAGATATTTGGATATAACCCGCTTTGTGGAGGAGCGCTCGGTAATACGTTTGATTTTGACATCTTGTATTAAAAGCAGATTTTATTTTTAATTGTTAAAGTATTTCTAATTCAAATTCAAGAGGGAAACCCTTGAAATTTAATAACTCCCCGAGTTCATCTCTAACTGATACTGTCACACCGTTTACATATTGACCAGAAGAAGTGTCACGCAAGACATTTGAATCAAAATTGTAAGAGATTTTTTCATACGGTTTGCCTCTCACATCGAATCGAGCCAAAATACTTGATCTTTTTCCATCGAGAAAATTCTTTTCTTTGTCAACAAGGTCGCAGTGAATAAAATAAGTAGACAGGCAGTGTTTTTTGTTGAATGTGAACCCTGATAAAGTTTCTACAATATCAAACAGTTTGTAAAATTCCTCGCTGAAATTTATACCAACTTGACTAAATTTAGAATTTTGAAGAATCATCACGCCCGCGGGCGTGTCGGCATCTGTAAAATTTATGTATTCGTTTTTTTGTAAGGCTTTCTTTAAAGCTTCAACAAAAGTCTCAATGGTGAAAAAACCGGGTTGTAAATTATTCTCAAATTTATAATTTTGCTCTTTATCTTTTAACGTGACCGTTCCACCCTTAAAATTAAACCACGAGTTGTAAAGCGAACAGCTTAAAAGCCTGATATACTTTGGCTTCGTAATTGGATAGTCGAAATTTACAGTGAAGTCGTTTGAAGTAGCTTTGAACGTGAGCACAACCATTTTTATATAAAAGAAAATATATTCAATATTTTAAACAAAAATATGTCTTTCGAAGTTATTTCAAATTCAAGAGGTAATCTCCAAAACGAAAGTGAGTGGCATCCCATTGAAATCGAAAAGTTCACCATTCTCATCTTTGACTGAAATAGTCAAACTGTTTACCTCTCGACTTTTCGAAGTGGCCCGAACATGCTGAGGCTCTGACTGATAAAAAACTTTATCCCAAGGTTCACCTTTTATATCAAAGTTGGCAAGAAGGGTGGATGGTTTTCCATTGAACTGATTTTCTTGATGGTCAATCAAGTCACAATGGATGAAGTACGTTGAAGGGGAGTTCAGTTTTTTTGAAAACAATAACGGAAAGAATGGTCCGACAATGTCAACGCCAAGAAGAGATCTCAAATTTTCATCAATTTCAAGGTTATCCAATTTTGTGTTGTAGACAAACATTTGACCAAAGGGTGTGTTGATTTCTGCTTTTAAGGTGTCACTGTCCGGCAAAAGACCATTTTCAATTTTACTTGCCAAAGATTTCAAGGTGTAATGGCCCGGTAAAAAGGTGATGGTTTTGTTCTTTGTTTTCGATTTAAGTCTGCCCACTTTTTTCAGGTTAAACCACGAATTTGGAAGCGAGCAGTTCAAAAGCCTGATATACTTTGGCTTTGGAATTGGACGGTCGAAATAAACAGTGTAGTCGTTTGAAGGTGCGATGATTGTGTGCACAACCATGTTTTGTTTATTGAAGAAAAAATATTTTGTTTAAATAATCGCAATGCAAGGAGAGTACAGTGATGATTTTGCAAAATATCTTAGCAGAGTGAGAAATAAATCAAGACATGGCACTTCAGAAAGCCAAGATGTGAAGAAAGCACCGGTCAGCAAACCACACACCCAAGAAGTGGAAAAAACACCTGTTGTGAAGAAAAAACCTGTTGTGGAATATATTGACGGTTTTCCAAAATGGCTTACGCAAATCAGTGAGAAAGAAGACTTGCCAATTCCAGCGGTGCCATTCCACGAAGCGGCCCCCAGTTTGAAGAAAATATTCAACAATGACTTGAAGATATACGTGACACCGGATTGGTTCTTTACAACGCGGTTCAGGGAGGTGTTTCAAAAAATGAAGCTGCCTCTGGACCAATCGCCTGGGGAGGATGGCGCTGACGAGGTGAGGCATTGGCTGGCAACACCTGACATGAAATATTGGCCACAGCAAATGAATTTTGCCACCTGGTGCGCGACCACGGGCTGCGGAATTTCACGGGATATTTTTGATGAAGAGCACACATCTTTGGAACTGCCACCGCAAGTCAGGGCATTTTTTGTTTTCCACGTGTACTTCACGGTCAGACGGATTTTGTATCAGCTCGGAGGCCCCCAAAACATTTTCGCGTTGCCGGGTGATCCAGCATTTACCCAGAGAAACAATCCTTATGATGTTGCTTCGTACGGAAGGATTTGCCATGAATTTGGGATCGAGGTTACGAATGACTTCCGCTTCACGCCCGGCAGCGGGACGTTTCATAATTGGCCAGGCGGGCCGCATTACAAACGCCACCCAACAAGCGTCGCATACAACCAATACGACTGGTTTTGCGCGAACCATGCCGAAGGGTTGACACCAGCCGGCTTGAGCCGAATAAACCAGTCGATCGAGGCTTTCGTGTACTGCGTTCTCGGCGCACAAGTGGATCAAAGAAGCAGCATCCAGGGCACTGGAGGCCGAGCGCGTGAGGTCCAAAGCCAGTTTATTCACCTGTTTGAAGACGCAGTGATACAGCCAGATTTGTCAGCGTCTGTTCAAAGATACCAACTTGCCATTGACGAGGCGAAAGTCAGGCTGAACCTTGCTTTGTGCCCGGGCGCATGGCTGATGCCAGGCTACATGGTGATCAACACAGAAAGCGTTATGGGCTACAACAACTTCCTCAAACAAGCTGTGGCGGGGATGAAACTTGGAATAAACAACCAGATCAACAAGGACAAAAAAAAAGTGACCCATCAACCCATGGATGGAGAGAAACCAAAATACAACCCACCAAGCAGCCACCCTTCGAACCCAATTCACAAAGCGGCCACAGCTGAAAGCAAAAAAGATCTGGAGCCTTCTGCCAAAACACCTGCGGCCACAGCTGAAAGCAAAAAAGATCTGGATCCTTCTGCCAAAACACCTGCAACAGGGGTGCGGGGTTCACCCCGCGCACAAACGGTTGAAACAGCCAGCACGGACAGTGAGGCTCATGACACGAACAAAACGGCTCTGATAGTTGGCGTGGTCGCACTTGCGGGTTTGGTGTTTTTGGCGTCCCGCTAACTCTGTTTTTTGGTCAAGCGCTCAATCAAAAAGGCGACAACAGCCAAAATCACAAGCCAGGCGTGCTCAGCCAGAAACCCGAGGACCTTACCAGCAGTTGTGAAAAGAAAAGAAACAATCGAGCCAAGGAGACCTGGAAGGACGGACAATATTTTTTTACCGAGGTCTTTTAGCCCGTTTCCCAAAGCTTTGCCGAATGCTTTGACAGCATTGACAACAGGTTTCGTTAAAAGCTTTACGATTTCCATGATGAGAATACCGGCGGCAATTAAGATCGCTGTCACCGTGAAACCGTATTTTTTGAAGACATTTTTGATTTTTTCTCTGACTCTTTCACGGAAAGAAAGCCTTTCAAGGTCTCTTTCTCTTTCAGCCTCGATTTGATTTTCTTCATTCACGAGCCGCTCAACGTTTTCACGGGCGTGCTCTCTTTCATCAGACGGGGCATTTTCATCATTAACGATTTCTTTTTGCTTTTCTTTTTCTTGTTGTATTTCTTTTTCTTTTTCTGTCCTTTGTTCTTCATTTTTTTCAAATTCTTGAAGGGGGATCGATTCAAAATCAATCGACTCGTAATCATTGTTTTCCAACCGTTCAAGTTCTCGCTGGAGATCAGTCCGTTCTGCAATTTGTCTTTTTGCTCTTTCTCGGGCTTTTTCTCTTTCTGTTGGGCTTTGCTTTTCATCGTCTGCAAATTTTTTATTTTCATAAATGTCTTGTGACAGTGTTCCAATTTTTTCATCGATTGTTTCTCTTCGACTTTTCCCAAGTTCACGAGTTATTTCTTTTGGAAGTGCAGGATTTATCCGGAATTTATTCGTTTTTGTGTCTCTTGTTGTTAAAAAATATGTTGTTGTTTTCACACCTTTTTTGGTGGCTCTAAATAAACCGACTTTCACCCTATTGTTTTCCATTCGGACATTAAGATCTTCCAACTTTGCAAATGGAAACTCTTTTTTAAGAAAATCATTAGCAACCATGATTGTTGTCAAATCGTTTTTTGGAGGATCAGGCTTAGGATCAGGCAGATCTTCTTCGATATAAGAGGTTTCTGCAGTGGAAGAACTCCTTGACCTTTCCCTCAGACGTTTCAGGCGATCTCTCATTTCTTGTTCTTCAGGAAAACCGGAATCCCCGTCGCCATGATCAAGATGTTCATATTTCTCATCATCTTTCTCAGCATCTTTCTCATGATCATCATCATGTTCCAAAAGAGGGTCTTTTTCTTCTTCCATCATTGCCATTGCGAAATATAAATTCTATTTATTTTCAATTTAAATAAAAATGTGCAGCTTTCAATACCATGTATGTGCAAACAGAAGTTGACGGAAGAAGAGTGGAACGTGCGGTGCAAACAAACCTTCATCCAGAGCACAGCCAAAAAACTGGCCTCGCGATGAAAGCCGAGCGCGTGGTCAATCGCATCACTTTTGATCGCAGCGAAGCCAACCCCGGGGAGACCTTATATGTTTACGTGCCCAAGCTGGATCAGAACGAGGTTCTCGTGCCAGGCACGCTCGCACTGGTCTTCAAAATCGACTTGGCGGGAGGGGACGCTGACAACTTCCTCGTTCAAAACGTCACCCGCGCCCTGGTCGATAAACTGCATGTGAAGTTCGGCGCGGAAACACTGCAGGACACGGATGGATATGACATCTACAAGATCTGGGAGGACCTTTTTCTCTCGCAGGAGGAGCGGGACGACATGCTGCTCGAGGGCATCCAGTCTGAAGACCTCTGCAAGATCCGCTCAGACTCGGGAGACAAGAAAACCTCGGGTGTTGACAAAGAAAACGCGCTGGAAAAGGTTTACGGGAAAAAATACCGGATCCGCCTGGACCACTCAATACTGACCGACCACGGCGTCTTTTACCCCCAAGCGCTCCTCCACGACCTCCTGTTTCAGCTGAAGCTCGCGCCGGCCTCGCAGGTTGTCAAAGGCTCTGACCACGATAAACTGAAATACAAGCTGACAAACCTCCAGCTCGAGTTTGAAACAATCAGAAGCAAGACCTTGGCGGACGAGGCTCGCAGCGTTTACACCGCGGGAAAGGGGTTCAAATACGACCATGTGGTGCGGCCCGAGGTGGTCAGCTTCAAAAAAGAATTGGCCTCAAGCGTGACCATCAAATTTAACGCCCAAAAAAGGTCCCTGAAAGGCCTTCTTCTCCTTTTCGTTGAGCCTTACATTGCAGGAGCCCGGGATTCAGAAAAGTACATTAATCCGTCCCTGAAGAAAGTCGTTGTCACGGTGAACGGCTCGACCAACAAGCTCTTCAACAACGGCCTCGGAATCACGGATGCTTGGGCCGAAGTTGACCGCTTTTTCGGAAAGAAAGCCCAAAAAACAAAGCACATGAATCCGGTAAAGTTTTTCACCGAAGACAGGTTCGGGCTTCTGATTGATTTGCGCACATCGGGGGATCCAACGCTGCATGGAAGCGGCACGCGGCTTGTGAACACAACACATGGAGTCCAGCTTGAAATCGAGCGGGACCTCATTGGCGCAGGCGATGTGAAATGCCACATCTTTGCAATTTCGGACGCGCAAATAGACATTAAAAATCAGCAATTAGTTTCAGTGTTGCACTGATCATATAATGGACCCAAACAACATCCCGTTCAACGCTCTCATCGTCGGGCCGACGAATTCGGGCAAATCAAAGTTTGTGGTGGAACAGCTCCGCGGTCCTTTCCACGGCAAGTTCGACTTCATCACGCTCATCTGCCCGACATTCGCGCACAACAGGACTTTTCATCGCTTCGCTTTGGCGGACCCGCGTTTCAAAGTTATCATTTGTGAACAGCATTTTGTTGAAGCCTGGCTGAAAGTGGTTTGCCTTGAATTGGAGGGCACCAATGCGCTCATTATCCTCGATGACTGCGCGGCCTCGAAAGATGTGAAAAAGCGCACGGGCCAGCTGGTCAATCTCGCGTTCAGCGCCCGCCACACAGGATTCAGCGTGTGGGTGCTCGCCCAAAAGCTGACCAGCATCACAGCCTCTTTCCGCGAAAACGTTGCGGCGCTTGTGCTTTTTTACACACCCTCGTGGAAGACAACGAAAGCGGTTTTTGAAGATTACGCCGGCGAACTTTCTCAAGATGAGTACAAAGACCTCATTTCGAGGTTGAAAAAAAATAAGTTCTCCTGCCTTGTGTTCGCACTTCGGCACCCGTTCGGAATAAAATTCAAGCTCAATTAAAAATTCACAACTTATACACAAAATGGCGAACCCATCAACACTCGAAATTGATGAACAAGCCTTGACCGACATTGCGGGCTTGCTTGAAGCTGAGGCAACGAGCGCACCGGCCAGCAATTTCCCCGCAGTTGTTTCAACGCAGCCCGATATCCCAGCGCTGCGCGAGCAGCTGGCCGTGCTGGTGTCGACAGGAAAATCAAAAGAAGCCATCGGGACGCAGCTTTCACACGACGATGTGAAGCGCCTCTCTGACAAAGATGTTGAGAAATACATCAAACGCTACCATGCGTACGTGGGCTCCAAGACAACGGACAGTTTGCTCGACGGCTTCCTTTTTGTTTTGACCAAAGCGGTCGGAATGGTCGTCAAAATCAAAGACATCGAGGCTTATCAAAAAGAAATCAAAAACGACTGGATCATCAACAATCAGCTCTCCAACATGGCCGGCAGCACAGCTTTGACTTGCGGCCGTGGTCTCGCTGTGGCCAACGCGGCGATGATCACTGCAAAACACATTGATTTTGATTCTTTCAAGCACGAAGCGCAAACGACTGAAATTGCTGAGCTTTCCTCACCAACTGCTGAACATTCCTGACCAACTGCTGAATAATTCCTCACAAATTAAACAAAAATTTCTTTCAATATACCATGGCTGAAGAACAACCGACTGTTGCACCACAAGCAAACCTTGCACCACAGGAAAGCCAAGTGACTTCACAAACGCCGCCAACAAAGCCCGCCAAAAATCCCCATCGAGTGGCTGCGGGCAAAGCGACTGCTGATAAAACTCGGCAGGCCCGCGAAGCACAGAAAAAAGCCCTTGATGAAGCAAATGGCAAACTTGCATCAATTGAGAATGCGCAAGCTCAACACCCCGTGGAGGCGACGCCGGAGCCCACCGTGCGGCAAGCCCCACACCCCGCAAAAACCGGTCTCAGCACAAACGAATGGCTCACACTCGCCGGAATTGGCGTCGCGCTCTTCACGACTTATGTCAAGCGTGAAGACATCCAGCGCTTTTTCACACGGGAACCTGCAGGGGGGCAAGCCCCACACCCCGTGGAGGCGACGCCAGCACCTGCAGTGGAGCAAGCCCCACACCCCAGGGTGGCGACGCAGCCATCAAGAAATGCCTTTCGACCGATGGATTAAATATTTACACAATAAACAAAACATGAAAATTGACGGTGCCCAAGCTGTTGCATCAGGCGTTGGTATTTTTGCAATCACCTTTGTGTGGTTCAAACTTGCCTTCGCCTTTGCTGATACAATCATGCTTCTCTGGGATGCACCATTCATTGAAGAAGATGAAGATGAAGATGAGGAATTTCCTGTGTTGCCAATTTACCCTGACGAGAAACCGCCAAGCTATGCAGATTCACTGGCTGATGAAGATGATTAATTTCTTTTGAACGTTTATTTTTTTTTCTTTTATACCAAACATGCCTGAAAACAATCTTGTAAAAAACGCCATGGAGGCCGCGACTCTCGTTGGCCTCTCTGCTGGCATTGGGTGGGCTGTCAAAAAAGCGTTCAGGAGAAGTTTTACAGATGACCCTTCAGATTCTATCGAAAACTTCGCAATGTTCACTGGTGTGATGACGGGCAGCATCTGGCTCAAGAAGTACCTGGAAGACCAGAAAATCCTCCCGACCAACGTTTGAACACCCAAAAATCATTTGAAAAAATGGCGGCAATTTATAATCATGGCAAGTATCGCAATTATGGTTGGCGGTGCTTTGGTGAACGCAGCGGCTTTCATCGGCGGCAGTTATCTGGCGAAGGCTTTGGATGGTGATGGCCAGGCCTCGCGTGAAGAAATAGAGCGCCACGACCGAGCTATGGAGGAGTATCAAGCTGCGTACAACAAATTCGTGCGCGACCGCACCAAACGTCTCGACTGGATTGAAACAAACGAGCGCATGAAAGCTGACGCCAAGCAGGATTTCACAAACACTGACTACGCTTTAAAACTTTACAACCAGGCGCATCCTGAAGAGGCTCCTCTAAAAGAGCCCAAATTTTCGGATTTTTATCAACCAAGCCAGCGGCAAAAAAATGGTGAACTCATGTTCGTCGGGGCCGGGGCTCTCGCTTTGGGCTACGCTGCTTTCCGGTTCTTTTAAACTTTTTTTTACCTCTTTTATATGGATTTCTACTGTGTGTATGAGAAGAAGATCACCCCAAACGTTCGTGGGAGTGAAAGACTCGGAAAAACAAAAAATGGGCAAACCTTTCTGAAAGTCAAATGCGCCTCTTGCGGGAAAACCAAAACAAGATTCATCTGCTAACATTTAAACTTTTTTTCACCTCGTTTATATGGACACCAAACTCGCGAAGATATACTACAGCCCTGGCGGTTATTGGAAAGGCATTGCCGCCATCAAAAAACTGGCCGCGGCTGCAAACGTCCCGGAAGACACCGCAAAAAAGTGGTTGATCCAGCAAGCCCTCTGGCAGATATTCCTTCCGGCGCCGAAGCATATACCTCGACCGAAATTCGACGTGTCCTTACCCAACAAGGTCCACCAGGCGGACCTTCTTTTTTTGCCTCACGATAAACTGCCTCGCGGTCGCAAAGTCAGGAAATACGCGCTGAACGTTGTCGACGTGGCCAGCCGTTTCAAAGAGTCCGAACCCTTGACCTCGAAAAATTCTGATGAGGTTGCCCAGGCTTTTCAGAAAATTTACAAGCGCGGCCCTTTGAAATGGCCTGAAATGTTGCAAGTTGACCCTGGGCGCGAATTCATGGGCGCTGTGACGAAAGTCATGGAAAATCACAAAACTTTCATCCGGCGCGGGCGCGTCAACATTCACCGCGATCAGGCCATTGTTGAACGTTTCAACCGCACCCTTGCCGAACGCCTGTTCGGTCACCAGTATGCCGTGGAAATGCGGCTGCCTGAGGGCCAGCGGTCCAGGGCATGGGTGAAAAGACTTCCTGAAGTTGTTTCGGCTTTGAACAACGAGGTGACCAGCCTCATCGGAAAGAAACCCGCTGTTGCAATCAAAGAGAAATCTGTTTTTTCGAAACCTTCGACTGCTTATCACAGACCTGTTGGGAAGGATGAAAAAATCCTGCCATATCTTGTTCAGGTTCGCCATCTTTACGAACCTGGTGAGCTTGAAGGGGGGAAAAAAAGAGCCACGGATCCGATCTGGTCTTTGAAAGTTTTCACCATTGAAAAGGTTTTACAAAAACCCGATCAGCCCTTTCTGTACTATTTGCATGATGGACCCAAGCGCGGCTTTGTGCGTGAAGAGCTGCTGGTTATTCCTCCAAACACCGTTCTCCCGCCAGCCAGCGTGGACAGTTGAACAAACAAATGAAAATACAGATTAAATTTTTTCTATATACCCAGAATGAAAATCAACGCTGCTTTGATCAATACCGTCTGTTTTTTCTCTTTGGTTTTTCTTGGTTCTGCCATTTATGGTCCGAAAGTTCTTGATTCTGTACCCTTTTTGATCAATTTTGTTGATGGCCAGCTTGAAAACATCTTTTGGAATTTGCTCAAAATTACAGTGGCGTTTAATGTGATGCTTGTTATTGCAAAAATGTCTTCAGGAACGCGGATTGAAATTCGCTCACCGTTTGGTTTGGGGGAAAAAACTGGCTTGAACAACCAAAACTGGCCAAGTTGAACAAACAAATGAAATTTTGAAAAATGGGCCGTGGACGCAAAGGTGTTCTCATTCAAGCTTCAACCATTGGGAAAAAAAGGACAAGAAGTGACGTTAACCAAAAATATTCTGATATTTTTGGCAGAAACAACACCGTTAAAAATCCAGAAGAAATTTTTCTTGACCCTGGAGTTTTGAATTATTTGCACAGTTTGCGCCCGAGCGAGATTGTTAAAACTGTTCTTCCAACCACTCCCCGAGCGCTGTGATCACTTCCGTGTCCAACAGTTCTGCAAAGTCTTCTTCTGTGAGTGAGGTTTCACCCCACACCCCACAACACTCTTTTTTCCCATATGCTTTTGTGTGGATCCCGTCTTCCGCAATCCAGCGTTTTGAATCAAACGCGCACAGTGAAATCTTGTTCACGTGCATGCCCCAGATTTCATGCCCTTCGCTCCGCAGAATGTTCATGCCGTGTCTCATCTGTTTCTTCTCGCCAAAAATCATTTCGCGGTAATGCTCGTGCTTGATTTTTTTCTTGACGACGCACTTTTTCACCCCCTTTGCCTTTTTTATATTTTTTTCGTCCCCTCGGAGGATGGAATACATTTTTGACCTGAGACAGATGACTTCGTCAATTGGCACCCCCGCGCATTCATCTTTCATTTTGCCCAGGACCTTTTTGTTGACGTTTGAGTGCAGCGGGTGCTCCTTCGGGTAATCACTCAAGTCATACAATGATTTGTTTCGTGCAACGTCTTTGTACACGTCTTCTGTTTCGATCTCGAGCAGAAGGCTGTCCGTGTCTGTGTACAAAAGTTCACATTTTGGTCCGTACTGCTTTTTCAGGTGGTTGTAGAAAAAGTCGTACATGAGGATCTTGCTGTTGTCCAGGATCGTCATGCCCGTGTACACCGGTTTGTTCAGCAGAATTTTTCCTTTGTGCATGTGTATGCCCGCCATATCATTTGTGAATTCTACAAACCTTGAGAACAGGGGGCTGGCAACCAGTTTTCTTATTTTGTTTTCTTCATCACCGCGCACGATTTTGATGTCCGTGCGCTTCCGCAGGTTCTCCATCGTTTTCCCGAACACCGAGTTGTTCATCAGCTTGTAGAAGTTCTTTTCAAAGTCGCTTTTTGCTTCTTTTCGGAACTCTGTGTTCATCATGATGTACGGCTCCATCCAGCGCTCTTGATCGAACTCGAGCACCTTGTGGACTTTTTTCAATTTCATGCCCTGTTTCAGATAAAACTGGAGGTTCCTGTAATGCAAAACGTAATTGTTTTTGTCTTCAAGCGTCAGCAGCAGCTTCTTGTCTTTGGGTGGTTTCAGATCAAGCTTTTCCATCAGACGATTTTGATAGTCCGACATGTCCTCTTTTTTTACCGCCTTTTTTTCCGGTGCAAGCGGATAGCTGTTGTGCTCTTCATGCAGTTCCGCCGGATATTCAAGGTCAACCTCAAGTATCCAACCAGTTTTTGCACCCTCTTTTTTATTTTGGATTTCTTCTTCAGTCGGCATGACACGTTTCCATTTGAAATTCCTCAATGGCAGGGGCTTGCACATGGCCCAGCCGTAAAGGTTGTTTGCATCGAGATACATGATCCAACTTTTCGGTTTGCTTTCATCGAAGCCTTCACACATTGGGTTGTTGGCTTTGGCGTGCCTCTTACTGGCCATTGAAATCCCGCCGCGCATCCCCCTTTCCACAAACAAATGCATGTCGATGTCTGTGAAAAGCTCCAGCTCGACGCCTGTCATTTTCAAGAGCGCGTCCCAGCTCAATCCTGGTGATGTGAAATAATGCGCCGGATCAAGCCCATACTGCTTTTGACATAAGTCCCTGAAGTTTTCAAAAACATCTGCCAGCAGGGCGACATCCGTTTTCACATAGAGATCGTGATAATCTCCAAGATTTTGGCACTCAAATGTTTCCCAAACTTTCTGTGCGTGCGCATATTCAGAATCTGTAATTCCTTCGTCATTCAGTTTGCTGTAAAACTTTTCTTTTTCAGGCAGTTTTGTCTCGTCGAATCTCTCCCATGAATCCATGTACTCATAAGGATAGATACCTTTTTGAAACAAAAGTTCGCTTCCGTTTGAAATTCCTGCTGTGTTTTTCAATGCCTCTTTGGGTGTTGCTTTCACAAGTGAATCGAGGCTCCCCTGCAGAAAATTCAAGCTGTCAATGAAATGCAAACCACCCATGGAAAATGTGATGTACTTTTCCATGTTGTTGGCGATGCATTTCACTTCTTTTTCTTGCTGCGCTATCGCTTGCATCAAGTGGTGCGCATCATAACCTCTCAGATTGTGAAATACAACTGGAATTGGGAATGTTTTTGGTTTCAACTTCAGTTTGAAATTACACCAATTGTGTGCGGCTCCGCGGAACTTGCCTGTCAAGTGGCAGTGGTCTTTTACAGCGTCTCTGAAAACTGGTTGGATCAACGGTTTTTCACAAAATCGGCATTTTTCTTGTTTTTCCGCCGCTTCTTTTTGTTCTTTTGCCAACTTTTTCATGCAAATGAAATCCAGCTTCTTTTGCGCAAACCAGAAACATTTTTTGTGAACCTGCCCCAAATATTCGTCTTTGTTTTTGTTCCATGCTGGCAATGAGTCGAGAAAATTTTCTTTCATCAAACTTTTGTTGCATATGTGGCAGTCTTTTGCTGTTTTGAAATTTTCCCAATCTTCTGGTGTCATCGCAACCGGTTTTGGTTCTTCCACACTTTCTCTCAATTTTTCTTCCTCTTGCACGATGTCGTTCAGAAAGTTCCCCACCGCATTTTTTCCCCTCCAGACTTTTGTGTTCATGATTTTTCCATCACTTCTAACACTCATCCAGGCGTACCCGCACGCTTCGTGCCATTCAGTTTTTTCTGTGAAACTTTTTTCTTTGCTCTCTGGCCCTCGCTCGCATGTCGAGATTTTTTTCACAAGTGCCTCAAAATCAGCATAAATCACGAACGGGGCCTTCATCTGTTTGTGGAAATTCTGGAATGAAAGCTTGTTTTTTCCTTCTTCCGGCGTGTCAATCCTTGTGGGTCTGCCCTCCAAGCCGTTGCAATATTTTTCATGCTCTGCAAGCAAATCCGCACTTGTGTAACCTGTCAGGCACATCATGCAGTAGTGCTTTTTGCAGCATATTTTTGTCTGATCAAACAACAAAGCGCTCACCCTTTTGACAAAACAGTAATGTTGAATTTCTCCTGACTCAATCAGAATCAAATTGATTCGTGGCAAGTTTTTCTCACTCACATGGTGGAATATCACGCAGTTTTTTTCCCAGCCAAAGACGTTTATTGCCAGATGTGCGTTTTGTTTTTCAAGCTTTTCAATCTGTGACACCGGTGTTGGAAAATTGATGCCTGTCCAATTTATTCCGTCGTTGACCGGATATTTGCTTGGCCTTTGTGGGTTCTTCCCGTCTCTTGGTGGGTATAAAGCTGCTCTGAGCGCCCACTTCAAACATTCGTTGTCTGTGTTTTTCACATTTACAATTGCTTTCTTGGCCGCAAGTTTGGCCGGCAGTGGCAACCATGTTCCCCCGCTCAATGGCTGAAAGCGCGCGACATTCACGTATGCGACCATTACTTCAACAAAATCCCATCCTGATCCTTCTGCTGACCAGTTCTCGATTTCTCCATTGATCTGGTCAATAAATTCATCGAATTTCTCTACAAACTTTACTTCGTCTTCCAGATCTTTCTGAAAGAAAATATATGGATCGTCGTTTTTGAAATAAACTTCTTTTTCAACCGTTTTCGTGCCGCCTTCTCCATCGTCAATTTCTCGTGAAAACTTTACTCTCATTCCGAAACCCACTTTCACGTTTTTCAATGAAACAATTTCATTTTTCACCACATTTATGAACTTATCTTGATAAAGGTTTGCAAAAGTGTAAAGATCTTTGTTGTTTGGGTCATTTTCTCTGAATCTCATCGACCAGACGCTGAGCCATTCACGGTAATTTGTTTGTGAAATCATGAAATTTCCGTGAAGACGATTCTTTTCTGGGTCCAATGTTTCTTGTTGAATTCTGGGGGTTTGACCGTAAAACATTTGCAGTACATCGTTTGAATAGTCAGCTGCGGCCATGTTCGCGTATATGGATGCGCGCACACTTCTTCAAATGGAAAATAATTCTGGCACACTTTGTGCAAAATATGCAAGAGTGGTTCTGGCACACTTTTGTGAACGCATGTGCAAAATTGGTGTTTTTTCCCACACACATAGAAAGGAGTGGTTTTGGACACACCGGGGTTAAAATTTGTTGTCGATGCAAACACGGCGACAAATTTGGAGCCGTGTTTGCATCGTCAACAAATTTTATCCCCGGTGTGCCAAAACCACTCCTTTCTATGTGTGTGCCGACAATACAGCGCGGGTGAATGACAAAATACGAGACTCACCGAGACGCCGAGCGATATTCCAAAAATCCGAGGCTGCGACTTAAACGATATCATATATACTACGAAACAGAAAGAAAACCAAGAAGAGGCACAAAGGCTTTCAAGATTTCGACACGGGATCAAATGATTTGTCGGTCCCACAGTGTTCTAGCTGCCATTCGCCAGCCCTATGGTTCTGTTTATATGCATGGTGAACAAACAGTTCTTGCGGTTTCTTTGAGAGGATAAATTCGTGTGTAGCTTGTCTTTACAACTTTAAGACATACACAAGACGGACGCCACTCACATCTTGGTTCGACTTTATTCTGCAGCGCTTTATGCCTTTTCTGGATTCAACTGACGGAAATTTCTGTTCACCGCTGCATTAGAGGCGAATTATTATATAATTTCTTTCAGGCTATTTCTCGCAAATGCCTCACGGCTATTATGCAGATTTCTTTGAAATACCTGCGTCCCTTTATATTATAAAATAAGTCACACGCTCTATTTGAACTGTACTATTGCGAAGAAACGATTTCTTAACAGGACGAATAACCCGATGCACTTGAAGGTACTTAAGAAAATTAAAATTTGCTTCCCCCAGAGCACTCTCTACAGGGGCGGATCTAAGGGGAGGGTGAGGGGGGTGTGCACCCCCTCTTGAGATGTTTACGTCACCCATCAGTAACGTCATTCCTTGGTGACACCTTGATGGCGCCACGTTCTATCACTGGTTCGTTGGAATTGCTTCTAGCTCATGTTCATCGTAAATTCTCTTTTAAATTGTTCGAAAAGATGGTCTTTCTCTTTTTTGCTTTATTCGTCAAGGTTGTAAAGTCTCTCTTTTGCTCACATCGTTTCTTTGCCAGATTACAAAAGTGATTGAAATTTTCTTCTGTAATTATCTAGAAAAGGAGAAAAGAAAACAAGATTAAAAATTAATATATCAAACTCCTGCAGTCCGTTAACGCTCGGTAGTTAGATAACTGTTTCAAACTACTTTATAGCATTATTTTTTCTCAAAATAACCTATTTAAAACGTATTTGATTTTTTTTTCTATTTAACGCATCGTGATATTTCTGTTCTAAAGCACGCGATATTTCCAACGTTTTGCGGTGACGAGCAGATTATTTTGTTATATTTGTTTTGCCCAAAAGAATCAATTATCTCCAAAGAGAAACATTAGGATACATAACCCAAAAATATTCAAGAAAATTTTATTGCTGGAACCTACAAAGAATTAATAGCATTAAAACCTAATCCTTTTTAATAAGTTAACAGGATGTATTGTTCTCTGGCATACCCTCTTAAATTAATTTCGTGGAAAGTAAACCAATTTAATTCTACGTATATCCGTTGGGAAGGGCTGAGCCTATCTGATAAGATTACAAGAAAAGCTTTAAAATTTAGCGAACTAGTTAATGGCTTATTTGAGACATAGCAAATCGCCATAACAGTTGCGCATTTAGTTAAAAAATGCCACCTTCGATTAATTAAAACGAACGTATACAAAATTATTCTACATTAGTTGCAATAATATGATCAAAAATACTTTTAGCAAAGTTTGTATATCTTACATTTTCGATTACTTGATTCTCAAAATCAACTGAATTTAATTGCCCGCTTTCAAACGACAAACAACAGCAGGTAAAAAAATATAAAACAATCTTCAAGTGTTTTTTTTTTTTTTTTTTTTTTTTTTAATAAATTTTAATGCGACACAATTGCTTACATTACAATACAAAAAAAAAAAAAAAGAAACAGTACTCTGCTGCAACAATAAATACTACTTACAATGGAGTACTAACACGACTAAGATACAAATACGTATATCACTTACGGTACATTGGTCTATTTACAATGCGTTTTTAATATTACTTACAAAGCTATTACATAAGGTAGAGGTTTGCATGGCTTTACCTTTACATGTGGAATTAAGAAAAGGTTTTTGTTATGTCGTAATGTGAGAGGAAAAGGGAAAAGTTTTCTATTTTGGGAGAAAGACTGCGCATTTTACATATCCAAATAAAATATCTGGCGATCAAAAAGTAGAAGTTTATGCTCTTGTTCTTGTTTGGCTTTAACCCTAATACCAGAAATGGCGATAGATGAGTATCACTACTTTTTTATGATTTATTTAGTTGTACGCATGCCATCACCAGATTTTCGCCGCGGTGCCGTCGTACGTTAACAGCAGTTTGAAATCAAATGAATTTTAAATAAACTACAAGTAAGCGCAGAATCTACCTTTTTCGCTAAATCCCGTTTACCGTGCTGGAAGCATGCTAGATATGCCATCGTGGATGATAAATACAAAAGAACCAAAATCAGACCCAAACATTTTGTACCCATGTCAAGAGTCGCTGGAAAGTCCACTTCCAACTCGGCAATTGTGGGCGGATTTGTGTCGGATGGAAAATGGGACTCGGCGTTCTTAAGCTAGGAATATTGGAGTAATTATTGATGAGACTTTGTCACTAGATAGGCATGTGAGCTCCGTTTGTAAATCTGCTTTATTTCATCTTTGGAATATCGCGAAGATTGGAATGTATCTGACTTCTGAGAGCATAAAGATCCTCGTCCATGCTTATGTTATTTGTCGACTTGACAATTGTAACTCGTTGCTCCTCGGGTCACCGAAGTATGTGATTCAGAAGCTCCAGCGCGTTCAAAACTGCGCTGCACGCCTCGTAGCTGGGCAACCTAGGGCTGCACACATTCGCCCCGTCCTTAAGGAGCTACACTGGTTACCTGTGGAGCAGCGAATTACCTTTAAAGTATTACTGTTAACTTTTAAAGCTCTCAATAATCTGGCGCCTGTGTATTTAAGTCAACTTATAGTCCCGTATAACCCTACAAGAAATCTTAGGTCGGCTGGCAGACATTTATTAGAAGTACCGAATGTGCGCCTGAAGAGCTATGGGGACAGGGCCTTTTCAGTCGCTGCCCCAAAGCTTTGGAATGAAATTCCCTTAGACATTAAATTAAGTCAATCAGTCGATGTTTTTAAATCCAGATTGAAAACTTATCTTTTTAAACTTGCTTTCAATTGATTTTTTGTTTTAGTGCTATTGTTAGTTAGATATTTATTAGATTGTAAAGCGATATAGAGCTTTTGTATATACCGCTATAGAAATAAAGTTATTATTATTATTATTATTATTATTATTATTATTATTATTATTATTATTATTATTATTATTATTATTATTATTATTATTATTATTATTATTATTATTATTATTATTATTATTAAGCCTTCTACCAGTTCGCCGCGGGCTTTAGTCTCGAAACGGGGGCTGTGTGAAATGAACCGCAGCTTGAATCAAACCCTCCGCCCACTTATTGGCTTGCTTCATTAATATTTTCAGCAAAACTTTAAAAATGGAAGCAACTTCGTTGGACGTATTTTTGTCGTTAAACTGACCTAATGTGTTCTGTTCAATTTTATTTTGCATTTTTTTTTGCTAAAAATTTAAAGACTAACCAGGTTACTCTTCAATGTAGCTTAAGACCGAATTAAACGCCTAAGGGGTACTTCCCGAAAAACTGGGCGGAGGTGGGGGTTTGAGGAGTGTTTCTCCAAATAAAAACCCCTACTTTATTTGAGACCAAATTTAACAAACTGTTGGCGTTAAATTTGTGGTCTGAACCAGAAAAGTCGATGTCCTATTTCTTCCTTGTATAGGATTCCACCAAGAAATTTTTAAGGTTTGGGTAAACATTGGAGAAGAATCTCAAATTCCCGATTTAGTTAAATTGCTCTTCTAAAGCGGATGAATATTAAGGATGATATACCGACAATAGTTTCTTCCAAGGATTAAATCTCCTCCAAATGAAGCAAATTTTAAATGGATTACCCGTTAACCTATCGCCTCGTTAAAATTGATTTGAGACGGCCCTTCAAACATAAATTTTAACTTCAACTTCTCTTTTTGAAACTGTCTTCTGCATCCTTTGTTTGTTTATTTTTAAAAATCTCTTTTTTGGGCTCATTTGAATCTGATAACATGTTTTTTTGCGGGTAATTTTCATTTAATTTGCGTTTTCATCACAATCTGAAAAGTTAACTCTGATAGCAAAATCGTCCAGTTTAATACCAGAGGGATAAAAAGGTTAACTGTTTCTTCATTCATCATCAAAAAGTCTAGAATGTAGCTGGGATGGGAAATAAAATTAAAAATGATTGAAGAAACATTGATTTTTTTCTAATTAAGAAATAGCATGCTGTTGATTAAATCTTCGGTTTATCTAAATATAAGATAGGGCAAGAGCGACTTTCTTGACCAGTTGAGGAAGACTTTCGATGTGCTCGAACCCTGTGTGGGTCCATAACACGCTTACCACCATGCGATATATAAACGAGAAACGTGCCAGGAAATTGTCATGAAACCCACTCACGCCGCTGATATAGAACTCAGTCTACGGGTTACAGATAAACGTTTAAAGAAGTTTAAGATGACGGCAATATATCATGAATTCAAGCAACCAATATTTTCATCCGGTGAATAAGCAACTTATCTTCACCAAGTTTATCCGATATTATCACAACTTCTTTTGTGTACATGTAGCCGCTTTTCATTTCCATTTAACGTGTAGGTTTAGTTAGAGGAAATAACTTCGTTGTGTGGAAATATACACCTTGCATAGATATCGTCCATCCCATACAGTTAAAAGCGATTTATTATACGGTTTTCATATTAAACGCTTTGGGGGGTGATTTCATACACGATTGTAAGACCCCCGCTATCGAACATTTCTTTGTATCAGATCCATCGGACAGTTAATGATCACTTCATCCAATTAGCAGGGGAATGGGAACGAATAGTTAACATCGTCTGAATGGAAAAATAACAGATTTCAAGCCACAGGCGATCAATGCGTTGTGGGTGATTTACGTGACATAATGTAAGTCGAGAATGTATGAGAAAGGTTCGTAGATTTCCTTATTAATGTTTAATTAACTAACCAAGAAAATAACTAAGAAAACATTGTTATTGCAATTGTTATATTTATCAGAAATACATGTTTTTGTTGTTGTTGTTGCTGTTGCTGTTACTGTTACTTATAAAGCAATAAACAATGAATCAGTTTCTTGCCTGATATTGCTTTTTTCTTTTCCATCCAGGAATTGATGTCCACGAATGAAATGACGGCCTTAACTCAGTAACATAATGATTAGCTGGCAGGCTTCGTAGAGGACGGCGCATTGTATTTGTTTCGTCAATATAATGAATTATTAACTTGATTTCCTGATTGATTTTGATTGACACTTACTTATGCAATTTAGCCACGTGAATACGTCAGTTTTCCGGCAGTTCAGATATTCTAGATTCGAAGCTACGTGCATGTTTTGCTAACCTGTCTCGCTGACCCGTCTTCTGTTATTACCTGACCTGTTTTATCCGTTGCTGACCTGTACACAGTTGTATACCGTGAAACAATCCTTCTAGACATCGTCAAAGAAGTAAGTTCTCAGTGATGTAATTCTAGCTGTAATAGTTTTACTCGTGCGTTTATGAACCTATGGTCCTGTTCAGTTTCTGAAATGTATTTTGTTCTTTTCCTCAGATCGAATAATAATAATATACTGGAATAAATTATACGATTTGCGTAACCTAGTTGGATTGCCTGTTTGGTTTGTTGGACCATTTCATTCGATTTCTGGCTTGATGAAGAGAGTGCGCTAATCGACCCCGACCATGGCTGAAGCGGCGCTAAAACAAGCGAAGACTGACCGGCGTACAGCAAAATCGGCCTTCACAAGGGCTGGAAAAGCGTTGGTACATGCCGTAGAACATAAAAGACCTCCGAATGAGATAAGAGAAGTCTTAATTAAGCTGCAGGGAGTGTATGAAAACTTAGTGGTTAAACACGAGGATTATACCAAGCTCATTGAAGATGATAGTGCGTACGAAACGGAAGAACAATGGCTCTCCGATTGCCAGGAAACATTCATGCGGCTTGAAGTAGACGCAAAAATGTTTGTTGAAAGTATGGAACAGTTTAGTTCGGATGATTTAGCTGAGAATGGTAATTTAAGTAAAGAAAAGGAGAGTATTGCGTGTAATGAAGTGCTTGAAAACGAAGGAATTTTAAATATGCAGTCGACAACACCCAGCACAAGCGACGTGTCCCACAGCGATGAAATGCAATTAGTCGGACAAGTCGGTCCGGAAATTAACGTCGAGAAAGGCGCTAACTCGGTACAAGTAATTAACAGTGTCTCGACAGCTGATGATAAGTCGATTAACACAGAAAGCAATGTAAACATCACGTCAATCGGTAGTACAGAGAAATTACAGCAAAGTCCTATTGAAACTGGCGCCTGCACGTTTAAAAACCCAAGCTTCCTGTTTTCGCTGGGAATGTCCGAGATTACGCCATCTTTCGTTCAGATTTCAAGCACGCAATAGAAGCGAAGTACTCAAAAAGGGATGCAATCACACTTCTACGTACGTGCCTGCGAGATAAGCCACTGCAAAGGCAAATCACCTGTGCTTCAGCTGCTTGAAAAGGGCTGGGAGAGGACATACTCTGGATAACTGCAAACGCAAACAGCAGTGCACAAAGCTGGAGAATGGAACGCGGTGTCCACAGCAGCACCATCAACTCCTACACAAGAGCAATTCCGTGAAGATTGGCGTCGCCACTACAGCCAGCCCCAGTGAAGTAATTCTTCCCGTTTTATCTGCTAACATCGGCAGCGCTAACGGTCTCTTTAAATGCGGAAACGTGCTTCTTGACTCGGGGGCTCAAATAAGTCTTATCCGACAGGATACCGCTGAAATTCTTGGTTTGAAGGGAAAGGACGTGTCCATAACCATTACTAAAGTTGGCGGCGAGGACGAAACAATGAAAACAAAGGAGTACAATGTTCAGCTAACCTGTATTGACAACAACAAGCGTTTTACCGTCAAAGCAATCCGTATTCACAGCATCAGTGACCAGATTCCGGCAGTGAAAACCTCGCACTTACCGGAGGTTCTTGGAGCACCAAACACCAGATTTCACCGTGGAAAAGGGAACGTTGACCTGTTGATCGGTATTGATCACGCACACATGCATGCTGGTGAAACAAGACAAGTGGACAACCTGCTTGCTCGCAAGTCTCCACTTGGATGGGTGGTTTTTGGAGGAAAACCAGAGCAGATCAGCGATGCAACCAACATATTGCACGTCAAGTACGCCTCACCAATAGACTTAACAGACTTTTGGACAACCGAAACTATGGGTGTGGCCGTGAAACCCTGTGTCTGCGATGCAGACAAACTGACTCAAACGGAAAGAGAAGAAGCTGAGCTCATAGAGAAGTCGTGTATCAAAGTCGAAAACCAATGGATGATCTCTTACCCTTGGAGAAAAGATCCTAACCTGCTGCCAGACAACAGAGGTTTGGCAATAAAACGCCTAGAGTCAACAGAGCGACGCCTGAAAAGAAATCCTGAACAAGCTGAAGCTTACTGCAAACAGATGGAGGAAATGGAAAGCATGAAATTTGCGCGAAAGCTGTCAAAGGAAGAACAAGACAGGTATCATGGTCCTGTTCACTACATTCCACATCACGCTGTCCTGAGGCCAGACAAGAAGAGCACACCTGTTCGAATCGTTTTTAATTCATCCTCTGCATTCCAAGGACATGTTCTAAACGATTACTGGAAGAAAGGTCCCGACCTTTTAAACGGCATATTTGGAGTTGTCTTGCGATTTCGAGAGAAGGAAGTTGCAGTACTGGGAGACATCTCCAAGATGTATCATCGGATCCTTATTCCCGAAAAAGATCAACACGTACACCGCTTTCTATGGAGAGATATGGAAACAGACAGAGAACCTCACACTTATGTCAAAACAGTTCTGACGTTTGGGGACAAGCCTGCACCCGCCATGGCGCAAGTAGCTCTAAGAAAAACAGCCCAAGACAGCAAGGCAAGCTACCCAGAAGCAGCGGAAGTGCTAACGAACAACACGTACATGGATGACATCTGTGAGTCTGTAGATACAGAAAAGGAAGCTCGGAAATTAACAAATGACATAGACACTGTCTTGAAGACGGGAGGATTCAAAGTTAAAGATTGGATTTCTAACAAGATACTTAAAGACAAAGTGAACGGTGACCCAGAGAAAGAAGTTGACATGTTCAAAGGAGATGAAGAGAAGGTCCTGGGGACCCTGTGGAATTTTAAAACAGACAAATTTCACTTCAGAGTGGCAGCAGACTTACGGAAGCTGGAAAACAGTCCAGACCACATGCAGAAGATGACCAAAAGAATGATCCTGAGTAAAGTGGCTCGTATTTATGATCCGATTGGATTTGCAGCAGCGTTCATCGTCAGAACAAAGATAGGAATGCAAAGACTGTGGCAGCTGGGACTAGACTGGGATGACGAGGTACCACTTGCAGTTCAGGAAAGCTGGATTTCACTCTTCCAGGAAATTAAGGAGCTAGACAGTGTGTCCTTTGAAAGATGTTTAACGGTAATCAATGCTGTGGAACCGCCAATGTTATGTGTTTTTGCTGACGCATCACAGGACGCACTCGGAACCTGTGCCTACGCACGCCAGAGAAAGGATGACAACACTTACGCAATCAAGTTCATCGCAGCGAAGTCTCGAGTATCCCCACTGAAACAGCTGACAATTCCGCGCTTGGAGCTACAAGCAGCTGTCCTCGCAAGTCGCCTAGCCAAATCCATTCAGGAGGAATCTAGGATACAATTTAAAGATGTCAAGTTCTTCACCGACAGTACGATCACCTTGGCCTGGATTCAAAGTCCATCACGCGGCTTTAAACCGTTCGTCTCCTCGAGAGTGGGAGAAATTCAAAGTAACACAGATCCAAACCAGTGGAAGCATATCCCTAGTGAAGATAATGTGGATGACGACCTGTCGCGAGGGATCCGCGTTACAAGGCAGATGGAAGAATGGCCCAGAGTTCCTATACCTACCAGAAAGTCAATGGCCGATTACGACAGCCCCGCCAGTGTCGAATGCAGACATGGAACGCCGTCGGATGCAGATACTGACCACAGTCACAGCACCGAAAGTTAGCAATGGAATTGATCCACGCAAGTTCTCAAGCTGGAGAAAACTGATCCGCGTGACCGCACGAATACGCAGACTAGCAGTAAAGATACGACTAAGAAAATACGACCAACACGGAAAGGAAGGACCGCTGACCCCTGAAGAGCTTCAGCAAGCAGAGCTTTACTGGATTAACCAAGCGCAGACAACCCTCTACAGCCGTTTAAATAGAGGTGAATTCAAATCGCTCAGCCCATTCAAAGATGAAAACGGAATTATCAGAGTGGGAGGAAGAGTGGATGAAGCTATCGTGTCCTACGAAATGAGGCACCCCGCCCTTCTTCCAAGTGACCACTGGATCTCCTTGCTGATAACAAGGCACACTCATCAGTACGGACACTCCGGCGTAGCAGCTACCACAGGCAAAACAAGGAGGAAGTTCTGGATCTTGAAAGCGAACAAGCTAAGCAAGTCCGTGAAATCTAAGTGTGGATTCTGCCGTGAAATGGCGCACAAGGCTGAGACACAACTCATGGCAGACCTTCCTGTCCTCCGTCTAGCACCACACACACCTCCATTTTACTACACCGCGTGTGATTACTTTGGTCCCTTTAACGTTAAAATAGGGAGAAGCAAGACGGCTAAGCACTATGGCGTGATCTTTACGTGTTTAAACACCAGAGCTGTCCATCTAGAATTAGCAGTTGACCTAACTACAATGGAGTTCATCCAAGTCCTTCGTAGATTCTTTTCAATCCGAGGATACCCAGCAGTGATACTGAGCGATAACGGAACGCAGATGGTTGGAGTCGCTAACGAGCTGAGAGAGATGGTGAAAGACCTAGATGGCGATCAATTGCGAGAATTCTGTGGAGAGAAGAGCATTAAGTGGATTTTCACAACGCCAGCTGCACAACACCAAAACGGATGCGCAGAAGCCCTTGTAAAGAGCTGTAAGAGATCGCTGAAGACTGTAATCGGCGAACAAATTCTGACGCCTTTCGAGTTGTACACCTGCCTCCTAGAGATCGCCAACCTGCTAAATCAACGTCCCATCGGGCGCATCCCTAATGATCCAGACGATGGAGCTTACCTGTGTCCAAACGACATGCTCCTTGGAAGAGCAACTCCGGAGGTGCCGCAAGGTCCGTTTAAGGACACCAGAAATCCTCGTAAGCGAGTAGAGTTCCTGCAAAGAATAGTTGATTCATTCTGGAAACGCTGGACTAGAGATGTCTTTCCTACCCTAGTACCAAGAAAGAAGTGGCACGTCCAGAACCGCAATGTCCAAGTCGGTGACATAGTAACGGTAGCCGATAATAACGCTGTGAGAGGCAAGTGGGCTGTAGACAGAGTAATCAAAGTATACCCTGGAGCTGATGGACGCGTTCGAAACGTTACAGTCAAGACAGCCACTGGAGAGTACAGCCGTCCAGTAACGAAGATTGCGGTAATTCAACCTGCTGAAGGCGACGATTAAACGGACATTTGCTATGATAAGGACTACGCCCTTATCGGGGCGGAGAGTGTTTCGTCAATATAATGAATTATTAACTTGATTTCCTGATTGATTTTGATTGACACTTACTTATGCAATTTAGCCACGTGAATACGTCAGTTTTCCGGCAGTTCAGATATTCTAGATTCGAAGCTACGTGCATGTTTTGCTAACCTGTCTCGCTGACCCGTCTTCTGTTATTACCTGACCTGTTTTATCCGTTGCTAACCTGTACACAGTTGTATACCGTGAAACAATCCTTCTAGACATCGTCAAAGAAGTAAGTTCTCAGTGATGTAATTCTAGATGTAATAGTTTTACTCGTGCGTTTATGAACCTATGGTCCTGTTCAGTTTCTGAAATGTATTTTGTTCTTTTCCTCAGATCGAATAATAATAATATACTGGAATAAATTATACGATTTGCGTAACCTAGTTGGATTGCCTGTTTGGTTTGTTGGACCAGTATTAGTTCCAACCTTGACAAAACATCACCAAGGTGACGTAAAAGGTGGATAAATAAAGGCTGAGTCATTAAAATGTGTCTTTTGTCTCACCCTTGACACAAATTTAAATTTAAAATATTCTACGACAAAAACCACCCCCATCTCTCAAACCTCCACTACCCATGCCCCCCCCCCTCCCCCCCCACCCACCTTCCTCCCAAAAAATGGCGAGGTAAAAGAGTCGAAAGAAAACAAACAAACTGAGTAAGGTTATATCTCGCTAAAAAATCCGGACGATTTAACGCAACATTTTGCTGTGGGAACATTCTGCTGCAATTTGAAAGCGATTTGAAAACCTGCAGCGTTTTGGAGTTGGTTCGTGTAACCGTCCCTCGTCGCTGACTTTCAATTAAAAATCGCGTGATATTAGCGTGCGCTCTGGCAGTACGCTTTTGCAAAATGAGGTTGCGTTAAAAGTCATCCGGGTAACATACCACGGTTACTCAATTTTGTCCCAGCTTACCCATCATTTCTTAAGTGAAGTGGGAGCTCTTGCAGAGCAACACACAAATGGACTAGACTACAGGAGGCCCAAGCGTTGTTTGTGATGTGCACGTGACAACGTGCTGCAGTCATTTTCAGTAAATTAAGAAAATGTATAAGAATGCTTCGAAAATTACTTAAAAATTTTGTAAAGGATTTTAATAAAAGTACTGTGGCTTACCTACGCCTGTGCCTGTGTTATTTTAATGTCATTGAGGAATCTGAGTCGTTTTTTAAAAAGCCATCAGTTAGACGATTTTAATCTGTTTGGACGGAATGTTAAAGGAGCTATGCAAGTTTGCTAAAGAGGAAAAACACCAAAGGAGTGATACTAAACCAAAAAGGAACAAGGATGGCTGGGATGCATATGGAGAAGATTGAAACGGATTGGAAATGACGATTGTGAAAAATTTAGGCTTAATTTTTCAAAGTGCACGAACGATGACGTAGCCCCCTTAAGGTAAGCGCTGTTTCTAGAGGATATTCCTACGGGATATTTAAACACAGAACAGCCAAGCTAAATTGCAAGTAGTAATGTTTTGTAGTCAATGTAATGAAATTAGCGCATGTCGGAATGCTTTTAGCTGAATTAGAGCCCAGGAAAACGAGGAAACATGTTTCCAGAAAAATTCATAGCGTGCATATGTTCCCTTACCGTTTTCAGGTTTGTCATACAGCCTGGAAGCTTTGTTTCCAGTAACAGCTTTTGTCTCCAAGAAGCGAAATTTATTTCTGCTATATGCCAGAAACATTCCGTGTTTTCGCGCGGCAAGAAGACATATTTCCTCGTGTTGCCAGACCTTCAGTGTCGTTCTTATAACAAAGCGAGGAATAGGGCATGCAAAATTAAAAATAATTTTTGGATTTAATTCAGAGCAAGTCTCACCATTCTTTCTAGTCATGTCAGTAGATGAAGAAAGCCTGTACTTTTTTGGTCGCGCTTTTATTCGTTACAAGTTCCGAGGAAAAGGTAAAAATAACTGACAAATATTGAACCAACCAAAAGTATAACATCCATTGTATCGTTCAGTGTTTAACATCGTTTCACAATCACCAGCTAAAGAGTTACCTGCCAAAATATTTTTGGCACTTAGCTAGCAAAAGGCCGATTTTTTCGTTCTCTATAAAATGTGTCTAAAGGTTAGGGGAAGCAGAGGTAGCGTAGTGGTGAGAGCGCTCGCCTCCCACCCACGTGGCCAGGGTTCGATTCCTAGAGCCGGCGTCATATGTGGGTTGAGTTTGTTGTTGGTTCTCGTTCTTGCTCGGAGGGTTTTTCGCCGGGTTCTCCGGTTTTCCTCCCTACACAAAAACCAACACTTCCAAATAGGCCCTTCACAGGACCCAGTCACATGGTACAAAATAACACCCTGCTGGTAAGCAAGCTACGCTCTGGGACATCCAAAACAAAGCCACTTCATGTCCCAGAACGTAACTTGCTTACCAGCGACGAGTTATTTTGTACCATGTGACCAGGTCGTGCAAAGGGCCTATTCCAATTCGATCTGGGATATACGACCCCACAAGCTTGTAACTTTAAACACTACCGTGTGTAATTTATTTATTGTTCTTATTTTTATTTGTTGGTAAATAATACTATAAGGGGAAAAATGAAATGTTCAGGTACCCAATTATATTTCTCAAGCAGTTTTTTTCTTTTTTCTTTCATTTAACCATAAACGTGGACAATGTTGAGATAGGAAAACGTGGTTGACCGCTTACCAATTGCCTTTCCAATCCCTATCGCAGTTGAAGTCCAATATGTTGCCATCGACAAACTTTGCCCATGTGAACCGTGCCCATCATCTTTCTTATTTTTCTTCCCTCTTCATAGCTCACATTAAACTAACCCTAACACTAACCCTAATGTTTCCTGTTTCTGCTTGCAGCTAATTTACCAACCAATGGGATATTGAAGATGTTTTTAAGGTTTATGTGCAGTTAACTGGTCCTGTAGAAGACTCTACGTCAAAGAGGCGTGGATGTTCGCCATCTTTTATAGCTTTCAGTAATGAGAGTTGTTTGTGACTTGCTTTACGGTTCACTCCCTAGGTCGCATGCAGACTAATCATAATATATAGATTTAGCCAAGCCTAAAAGCGGAGCTCGGTATTTTTGCTGGTTCTTAATAATTTCTCGAAATAAAATCTGACCTGAGCCCGCGATCAATGAGCAAGAAAAATCTGGACCTGAGCCCGCGATCTGGTAATGTGATACCTCAATTTGACAGCTGTCAATTGACCATAACATGGATGCCCTATAACAAAGATGTAAGCTGATAAGGCTGACAAGGTGTTGACAAGGCATGGCTATTTATGGCCGCCACGTTGCGCTACTCCGTCGTCGTCGTCTTCGTCGCCGTGCGTACCCGCCCACGAGCAATACCGCTAGCCATGATAACCATGAGAAAATCAACTCATGGGTTTCCTTTTCTTACCCATATGAGTATGGGGCTCCGCTACTATCAGGGGGAGTTGGTACTTGGTTCAAGCTTTGCTGGGTATGCGCCGCTGACCTCTCAGCTCAGAGCCCTACCTCATATTATGAAACTCGTGGTCTTAGGCCACCTAGCTTGATTAATAATATAACAAAAACAGCGGTGCAGATGTTTTCTGTCTGGGTTCGGCAGAACCCATTGTTACAGTGTAAATACTACAAACTAGCCGTTATCCGCTGGAAATAGAGTCGAACGTTTTGGCTGTTGCTGGTTTTGTTATTCTTTCTCGTCTCAGAGTAAATTCAGAGTCTTTCAAACTAAAATACTAGACTTGAAAACGTCGAATATACAAACCAAACGATAAAGCACCAAGACAATTTTTATTTTAACTGATGTTAACATCGACTATTTTCCAATCATATTAATTCTAAAGCAAGTACAGTGGCTTGTACTATTTATTTTATAATACTAATCATTATTTTCAGTTACTCCGACCGAACCAGCCAGAACTTGCCTTGGAATGGGAGAGTCAATGGCATAAACTCGCTTGTTGCATGCATTCAACGACTCGAAATGAATATACAATCCAATCCCTTCCGTGTGATTAGGTTTGTGTCATCTGGTCTTATACTAAGCCTTGATACAAATAATTTATTTCTGCGAAAGGATTATTATAAGGCTGTACAAGTCGAACACATCTACTAATTTGTCAATGTGAAATAGCGTTATAACTTTTCCTAATGATCATATGGCGTTGCATATAAGAAGTCGAAAGAAGCCGGGTTACGGCTTCAACAAGCAAGACTGGATTATTTATGAAAACTCTATTTCTAAAACGAATTTGTGAATCGATCAACAAAACCTTTTCACGAAGAACTTTAACACAAGGACTGATATAGGTCGAAAATTCAGAATTTTGCCTTCGAACCCCTAAATGTATATATGTTTATCATCAACCCTAACAAGTTATAATGTGCATCGTGCGGTTTCAACAACATCGTTTTAATTACGAAAAGATACCCAAGAAAGATCTATTATATAGAAACAACGGCACTTTGAAAGTTTTAGTAATAGTTTGCAAGGGAAAATAGTTTACATATAGACTTTGGAAACCTTTAAAAATAACACTAAAGAGTACTTTTTAATAGGTTTTTGACGATGTGAATATTGTAATGAACGTTTTCCAATAATCAATAAACACAAAGCCGGTTAAGAAAATAGTCGTGCCAAAAAAATCGACTGAAAAAAAAAACGTTGGAAGTCAAAATAATCACAAATAGTAATTTTAGCATGCAATGTTTCCTTGAGATTTTCAAACACTGAAGAAAAGAGTGGCAAAATAAGTTTGCTACTCTTGCTTGGATTTTACTGTTTGATCCAGATATTGGTCTTGATCTTGATCTTGAAAAAGGTAGCGGGACTTAAGGATACTGAACAGGCTCGCGGCTCAAATTCGTTCAAAATTGTGATTTTTATTCTACATAAACTGTGTGTATTTTTCTTTCTTTTACAAAAAACAGAAATCCAAAATCTCCGGAGTTATTACGAATTTCCTTTTGTGCGTGACTCGTTGCGTCACACATTAAAGGTGTCGAGCTGTCACCACTGCTAGATCAAACGCGGGAAATTGGCTTCCAACAGAGGGAATTTTCTTTGCTCGGGTCGCTAACTTTTGTCGTTGCAGTACAGTTTTGGCAGGAGATTTTGGATGGAGAGAGAAAGAACAGAAAAAGCGAGAAAAAAAAAAGCGAGAAAAAAGGCTGATCGGTTGTACCGTAAAAAGTAACTAGGGAATTTTTGCGAAACGTAGAAATGCTGGCGGAAAGCGACAAATTGTCACAACGACCGAACGAAACATTAAATATTGTTACTAATTCGGATACCTTCCTGGGCTTCCGCAAGCCGAAAAAAAAAACGTAAAAGAATTCTATTGAACCAGGCGAAGATTTAGATTCCGGAATGGTGGATTCTAGGCGTTCTTTATCGGACGAATCTGTTGAAATATCACACGACAACAGCGACGAATTCATACTATTATAAAGTACTATAAAGAAACACAAGACTGAAGAGCCGATACGCTAAACAATACAGTACTGCTATCCAATGACTCTTAACCCTTTCCTGCCCAAGCGTGACTTATAGATTTTACTCTGTCTAACGCCAGACGATTTTACTCGTCAAATGGAGACCCCTTGGGCAGTAAAGGGTTAAGGTGGGCCCACACGAGGGGACATGTTGCAGGAAAATGTTGCAGCAACATGAAGCGGGGACAAAATCGCGTTAAGTGCACACTGAGGGGACATGTTGCAGGGATGTGTAGCAGGGACATGTAGCAGGGACCAAATCGCATAGTTTGCACACTTGTGAAAAAGCTGCCGGGACATGTTTCAGTTTTCACTTGTGCAACATCGAATTTGTGCAAAATTTGTCCCCGCAACATGTCGCACGGAGTTCAACTTGTTGAACTTCATGGGACATGTCGCAGCGACAGAACTTTGCGTGAAACGCCATGATCACCGTGTGCAAGGATGTGCAACATGTCCCTGCAGCTAAAACTGATATTTGAACCAATCAGACACAAGATCCAGCTTGCTTTGCGGAAGTGCATTTAGAAAAAAGATGGCGGCCGTTCACAGAGGAGTCCGTGATCGCGCTAGTAATTGGAATCACTGGGATAGAAACCGAAAACTGGTTGTTCTTTTGATGCTGCTGCTCGATGATGAAGCTCTAAGCTCATTTTCCTTAAAATGAGAAATAAGCATACGAGTCTGGCTTACATTCCACGAGGTCTGACTGTTATTATCGGCAGGATCACCCAACTGGTGTTCTTCGATTGATTCATCACCGAGCGCCGCCATCTTCATTTCCAGATATAAGTGACCAATGCATTGTGGTCTTTATTTCTTAAACTCTCGCATATTACCGTCGTTGTTTCACACGAGGGGGCATGTCCCTGCAACATTTACCAGGGACATGTTCCAGCTACATTTTCGTGTGTGTGTGCAAGTCTTAATCCTTTCCCTGACTCATGTCCCTGCTACACGTCCCAGTTACATGACCGCTAATGTGAACAGTTTATAAAAATGTTGCTGCTACATGTTGCAGCAACATGTTCCTGCGACATGTCCCCTCGTGTGAGCCCACCTTTAACCTAAGAATATTAGAAGGTTCTTCCTGTATCCACCGGTACACGAACAGAAAAGAAGGAAAAGCAATCATCAACAAATATTTTATAGATGCGTGCTACATACCCTGCTGCACGCATTTCGGAGAGCACGCTTTCCCGATCGGCGGCTTGCTCGCGATTTTCGTTCGCCTTTTTTGAAGCCCTTGTACTCTTTGGTGATCTTTTTCCTCTCAGTGGGCCGGAAATTGTTCAGTGTTTTACCATCGTGGTCAAAACCCGCAAGAAAATTACCACATTTAACTGCCGGCAAAGGATACTTTGATTTTCAAATAATATCTACCACCACTTTCCCGCGAGTTTTGCGAGAGAACTTGATTGGTGCATTAAGGCGATAAACCGGAAAACCACTCCCGGTAGGAGTGCTATGTTTACGAAACTATCTTTGTCGTATTTCTCGGCAAAAGTTTGCACCATCTTTGAGCGGCTAGTTTGCATATGAGAATTCATCGTACAAGAGTGAAATTTTGCTCAATGGTACATGAACCCCTCTTCTCCAAAAGTGTGTCGGGTTTTAGCTTATTTGTTTTTCGTTTTGAAGATATAAGTCCAAATGCTGTGTCAAACCGAGAAAAATACGTGAACAAACTTTGAATTATAATAACTTTTTTTGAGAGCTCATCCAACGATTCCCCGACACACTTTTGAAGCCAAACATGTGCTGAGTGGCATGCAGTCATTGTTTACTTCGAAGGGCCAAAATCTATTTGCATCTAACTGACTGCAGCTTCTCCTATATTTAATTTTACCAGTTAAACACATTTCCACGACTTTCTTGGTTCTATAATCTTTAAAATGATGTATAGGTTTAGGCACTTCCCGCAAATTAAGCGCGCGTGAGGATCTTTTTCCGCAAAGCACCCGCGAACCTGTTCAGTAACCTTAAATAATACGATACGAGGTCCACTATATTCATAGTGCATGTGATCCCGCAAGTCGCCGTTTTGGCACATAAGCTCCGGTTTCACCGAGGCCAGACATTTTGAGGCTTTCGTCCGGTTCTCGAATCATCTCCTTTCTTCACCGTACAGTATGATGTATTTTTGATTAAATCGTTTTCACCGCTGTCTATTTGAATACCTTGACCGTTAGTAGTTTAATTCATATAACCATTTCTAGTCCAGTCCTCGTGTTTTACCACAGCTCTTACGTTGTTTACTTATCTTCGAAGAAATGCACCCACATTGACCAGCTGATCAATTTGAACAGGTGTAAGTAGAAACAATTCCAAGTTGTATTCATGAATGAAAAGAAAACTAGTTTATCTAGTCGTTATAAAATTAATTAGAATCTTGCTAAGGTTAGGTTTGTTTTTCGTGAAATGTGTTCTCCCGTGCCGCTGAATCGTATTCTGTGAACAACAACAAAATTTTATTGGTCAGAAATATAAGTAATTACATCAGTTTCCCCCCGCAAATAGCTTACAAACTAATCGAGGCGGGGAGATCTAAAGACATTTTACGAATACAAGGTTTATCTATAGATGGACTAAATAACAGAGAAAACACTACTATACAATACATAGAATAGACTAACATAAAACAAAAACAAATATATTAAGCTTACGAAAAGAGGCTAACCTAAAGTATTAAATAACTTAATAAGACGGGAGACTTCGACATAATCATCTTCAGACCGCAAGAAATTTAGTAACAATTCCTTTAACAATTCCTGTTGATATCATACAATAAACAGCTAGAATCTCTGAGAAATAGGCTAGGTTGGGGAAGGCAATTCGATTTGAGAAAGAAGGGTACGGTGTGTTCCTTAGACTTACTGAAATAAATAAGACGTAAGGCCCGGGACGTAATGTCGAATCTTGGTTATAATTCCCATTAACTTGCTGATATTGTGGCAGATAGATTCTATGTGATATTTCCATGAAAGAATTGAATCAATCATTAAGTCAAGATATTTTGCATAGTCTTTCATTTCAAGGTTTGCGAAGGTATTAGTCAGGGGGTCAAAAATTCTAATCCTTGGTATGAAAGACATATTCTTTTGCCGGAGACGAAAGACTACAAAGTTTGATTTTTTATGTTCAGAGACAGTTTGTTGGCCTTAAGCCATTCGTTGACGTTGCCAAGCTCGCGATTAACAAGAGACTCGACTTCCTTTATTTGTTATTTGCAAGTATTATACTGGTATCGTCAGCAAATAGATAGAAGGCAAATAACGACGAGGATTTTTTCACGTCTTGGTGGATTCACCACTCCTCGCGAATGAGAAATAGAACTTGTGGCGCCCAAAATAGCATATTTCCCCAATGTCCTATTCGCATTTCTAGGTTTTACACAAATACGTAGTGCTAGGTCCGTTACGAGAAAAGAATATCATTTAACTGAATATCCCAATATCCTTTTCCAAGCGAGGATCGTCTCTATTATTTCTTACAATTAGTTCATTGATCAACTGAAACCCAACCCAGTTCTAAAACGAAGATTTCTATCGACGTGATCTATCACTTATCACCTGGCTTCTATAATAAACAAAGAAATACTTTCAGGGGAATGGTTCAGTGAGGTTGTTTTATAATTTCACGTGGAAAGCCGGTTCTTGATTTTCGCATATAAATTGGCTATATATTCTTTATTTAAATGTATGTTCAACTTCAACGCTAGAAACATTTCACGTGTTTTCAGTAAAATGATGACTACCAAACAAGATATCAAAGCAATATTGTAAGTTATCGAAATATGAAGCGATATACATTACTGAAAAATAATTATTAACACGTACTCATAACCGATAAAGGTAAAATAACACTGCTGAACTGAATAATTTACAGGTAAATGTATAAACCTTTTGGAAAACAACGCAATTGAGTTCTTCGATAGGTGGCTTCCAATTATAAATAGTAACTTTGTTACCAGACATGTCGTGCCAAATAAGAGCAGTCACATCACCTGTTATGATTCAAAGCTATACGGTAGGAATGAATTTGTAAGCGTGGCCCATGCATCACACAAGTTCAAGTTGAAATAAAACATGAAGGGGACTTGAAAAAGGAACGAGAAGAGAGGAATGGTTAAGACCCTAGGAATTTGGTTGGACTACATGAGGGTCGATTGGGGCAAATTTAAAAAGAGAAGCACGCCATACAGTTTCATTTTGGTAGTCAATGTAACGAAAGTGAGATTAAGGAATGCTTTTAGCTGATACAATTTCACCATTATTGCAAACGAGGGCTACCGCACGCAAATGCATAAATAATACGAAAACGAATGAGTTGAGATAAGATCAACTTTCGCCTTTCCTAGTCAGTACTTTCAAGGACTTGAGGAAAGTATTTTGTTATCACGCTGTGGTAAGAGAAAAGATAGGAGTATCAAAATTTAACAAAACAATCTTATTTTAAACGTATCATTCAGTGACCTATTAAATCTTCTTAGCTTGCCCAGGCCAAATTTTCTTTTTCTACAACACATCATTTCAAAACGCTGGTAAAGGATAAACAATAGTGGGGAGAATTTCTGAGGCTGTTCCAGGGTGTTAGGACAGTCCTTACTCCTTTAAGTGGCGACATCGGTACCAAAGAAAATACTTTTCAAAAGCCATTTATATTTTTCGCATTATGCAAGTAGTTTATATCTATTTGGTGTACTAACTTTCCAATTGGTTCAATTGGAAAGTTATTGCAAAGATCATTTCTCACGGCTTTTAAGCTTATACGGTTGACCAAATTTGGTACATTTGTTAAACTAGGATTTTAAATTACTGATATACATATGGTGGCCAATCGTCGACACACCGTGCTCTGGGGCACTCAGATAATAGGCCATACCTCCTGCTTTTCATCTAATTCTAGCAGCCCTTCCCCAGGGAAGCTGTAGAGGTCAGCTTTGAGATGCTGTCTCGCAAGGTTGAGCCGTTTTTTGCTTCTTAAGGTGAAATCCTGCAAAGTGGTTGTAGCGTGCTTAACTTCTCACACCGATCTCACGGCTGCCATTACAGTTTTTAAGAACTTGCCTAAGATTTGGGGAAATTTCCAAAACAAAAAAATATTTATGGATACTTAATTATCAGCGGATAAACTTAAGACTTCGTCTGCTATAAAAGCGCTCAATGGAAAACCAGAGAGCAGTAAATAGATAGATTTGCGGAGTCGGACTAGTTCAAACACATTTATTTGCTACTCCGAGTTTCATGTTTCCAGCTCGCGAAGCAATCATCAGGAAACTGCCAAAATGACGGTTACACTCTTAGATATACACTTTTAAAAATAGGAAATACATATTAGCAGACATCGTGGGTAAAACAAAGTGTTATTTTGTTTTCCTTTCTCTATTATTTCTTATCATTAGTTCACTGATCAACTGAAACCCAGCCTTTCAAAAACGAAGATTTCTATCGACGTGATCTATCACTTATCACCTGTGTTACATAATAAACAAAGAAATACTTTCAGGGGAATGCTTCAGGAATGTTGTTTTGTAATGTCACGTGGAAAGCCGGTTCGTGATTTTCGCATATAAATTGGCTATATATTCTTTATTTGAATGTATGTTGAACTTCAACGCTAGAAACATTTTCCGGGTTTTCAGTAAAATTATGACTACCAAACAAGATATCAAAGCAATACTGTAAGTTATCGAAATATGAAGCGATATACATTACTGAAAAATAATTATTAACACGTACTCATAACCAATAAAGATAAAATTACTCTGCTGAACTGAATAATTTACAGGTAAATGTATAAACCTTTTGGAAAACAACGCAATTGAGTTCTTCGATAGGTGGCTTCCAATTATAAATAGTAACTTTGTTACCAGACATGTCGTGCCAAATAAGAGCAGTCACATCACCTGTTATGATTCAAAGCTAGACGGTAGGAATGAATTTGTAAGCGTGGCCGATGCATCACACAAGTTCAAGTTGAAATAAAACATGAAAGGGACTTGAAAAAGGAACGAGAGGAGAGGAATGGTTAAGACCCTAGGAATTTGGTTGGACTACATGAGGGTCGATTGGGGGAAATTTAAAAAGAGAAGCACGCCATACAGTTTCATTTTGGTAGTCAATGTAACGAAAGTGAGATTAAGGAATTCTTTTAGCTGAGGCAATTTCACCTTTATTGCAAACGAGGGCTACCGCACGCAAATGCATAAATAATTCGAAAACGAATGGGTTTAAATAAGATCAACTTTCGCCTTTCCCAGTCAGTACTTTCAAGGACTTGAGGAAAGTATTTTGTTATCACGCTGTGGTAAAAGAAAAGGTAGGAGTATCAAAATTTAACAAAACAATCTTTTATTTTAAACGTATCATTCAGCGACCTATTAAATCTTCTTAGCTTGTCCAGGCCAAATTTTCTTTTTCTACAACACATCATTTCAAAACGCTGGTAAAGGATAAACAATAGTGGGGAGAATTTTTGAGGCTGTTCCAGGGTGTTAGGACAGTCCTTACTCCTTTCAGTGGCGACATCGGTACCAAAGAAAATACTTTTCAAAAGCCATTTATATTTTTTGCATTACACAAGTAGTTTATATATATGTGGTGTACCAAACGTTAAAAAGCTTCCCGTTGAAGCCCTAATTTTTTTCAGGCTTTTTTATTCCAATTGGTTCAATTGGAAAGTTATTGCAATATAGAGCGCTTAACTTCTCACACCGATCTCAGGACTGCCATTACAGTTTTTAATAACTGGCCTAAGATTTGGGGAAATTTCCAAAACAAAATAAATATTTATGTATACTTAATTATCAGCGGATAAACTTAAGACTTCGTCTGCTATAAAAGCGCTCAATGGAAAACCAGGGAGAGCAGTAAATAGATAGATTTGCGGAGTCGGACCAATTCAAACACATTTATTTTCTACTCCGAGTTTCATGCTTCTAGCTCGGGAAGCAATCATCAGGCAACTGCCAAAATGACTGTTACACTCTTAACTCTTAGATATACACTTTTAAAAATAGGAAATACATATTAGCAGACATCGTGGGTAAAAGTCTGTTACTTCGTTTTCCTTTATCTGCTCGTAAAGAATAGACCTTTGTAACTCTTATTTCCTTACACAAGGCGTGGAGTTTACGTTCTCGGGTTCTTGCAAGAGGGATGTTTTATTGATCACCTTTCCAGATTAAAGACCTTTTTGTTCAATTCCGCTTCAAACCTTAAATCCTGCCCAGTCATGATGTTATGTCCGTACGTGGATGCTACATTTACTACCCATCCAACTGTCCACTCCTACGTGGATAATAAAAGTAGTATGTACTATGTTTAAATGGCAGAGGGTATTTCCGTATCTACAAGTCGCACATTTAATAAAGCCCGCGGTTGCCTCTGTTATCTCTGTATAGTCTTACAAAGCTATACTCGCAGCGGTTTATTCGTATGTAATCTGTTGGATATTTTAAGGATAGAAGATCAGTTTACTCTGATAATGCAATCCTGTCTACAACACATTATTTGCCCGTATGTTTTCCTCGATTTAGGCTTTTTCTAGAGGGGGGCGTAAGGGTTTGCGGTTATTTTTGGTGCGGTTTTGCGGTAATTTTTATTGTAACTCGCGGTATTACGGTTTTTAAACACTAACAATTTTTTAAATATACTCTAGTGAGCAGCACACAGCAACAGATCTTGTCAACTTCTTTATTTTCTCCTACCGGTTTCGTCTGATACACAGACTTCGTCAGGGAGTTTGAACAAGATAGTGAAGGAACTTATTTTATACCTAATTATTGTAGTACAAATCACGTTCCAACAAGGGTGTGAACAGCGAAAAACACCCTAAAAACATTACGTGCAGGATATGACTAAAATCCTGCGTGACGCTGAAAATGTGCAATGTTTATTTTTATTTTTGGGGCTCACAGATTTAACGTTAAATCCGTGAGCCCCAAAAATGAAAAAGTGTCTGCTGTGATATCACTCTTTAGACCGGTCGGTATTTGGTTAGTAGTAAATAGAGTATAATAGTGTAGTACAATATACCGTTGGCGTTATGATGGTATGTTTAATATTAACGCATAATGCTACGTCAGGTTTCATATTGTGGCCTCCATATACGTGCGGTTTCGGTATTCGGGAAAAAGTCCGATGCGGTTTGCGGTTTATTATCGTATTTCTGTGCGGTTTTGCGGTTTTCGGACCCTCCTTAAGCCCCCCTCTTTCTAGGACGAAGCGGCCAGCCAGTCTAATTGAAATTATATAAACAAACGAAGTGAGAAATATATGAGGACCCATCCACCCTTCCCAGTCTGCACCGTTGTGCCAATATAAATAAATGCGATATGGTCTCAGTCGTACACAGCATTGAAAGAATGGAGCACCATGTGTCATCGGTTTAAAATACGCTTTTATTTGCGTTAAAGAGTGGTTCGCAGCACAATTTAATAAGTGGGATTCTACCTGATGTTTTCACATAAATTTCTCACTTCGCTTGTTTATATAATTTTATTATACTGGCAGGCCGCTTCCTGGCCCTGGTATAATTGCGATTTTGCTATTTTGGTTAGTCCAATAAGCATGCTGAAATATTTTTCCATTGCAGAAAACAATGAACGCCAAGTTTCAGTTATGCCTGTTGCTGATTGTTTTGGGGGCCATTATTGTGCAGGGTGCTGTCAGGGGAAGCCGAAAGAAGAGCCCCATGGATGTTTTTAGTAAACGCGTGCGTGAGTGCAGCCCTTTGAATTGATAACTACCAAGAGCCCATGAGAAGGAGCCTCCATTCGTACTTTGCCCTTGAGTCAACCCTGTCCAGTATCTTTTTATTTTTAGAACAGTGAGCTCTCACATGATTGGCTATTACACATACCGCGAAAACATACCGCGAAAACCACCGTGGGAAATGCTTCTAAAAATAAAAAGATACGGGACAGGGTTAACTCAGATGGTCAGTATGGGAGATGAAGGCTCCTTCTCATGGGCTCTTGTAACTACTGAATGTTGTCAGAATTTTGTTTTACTGGTAAAAAGTTGAGACATATAAATTTCAATCAAATTTGTTTTGCGGAGACCACACACTGCGCCAAATGAAAAATATTCCAGAGTATTCTGGCCTAGAATATGTCAGCGTGATGCCATAGAATCCTAGAGTATTCAAGGCGTACGCTATACGCTATACACCTGGAGTATTCGATTTGAAAACGTGAAATGCCCCTGGTGTATTCACGAGTATTCAATATTGAATACGTGATGCAGACCCGGAGTCATCAATTTGAATATGGAAAAACGGGCCGGATCCTGATAGGATATCCCAGGTGTATTTTGAATCAGGCGTACTAGAATACGTCGGAAAATTTCAGTATACGAGGCGTGTGCCGAGTCGTATTCGAGCGAACTTTGGCCCGAATATTTGGCTTTTCGCGCAGTGACAATCGTATGTGGCTACCAAGTGTTGGCTTAGTGGTTTAAGGCGCTGGCGTTGTAATCCAGAGGTCCCGGGTACAAGACCTCCACCCTGCCGCTAGCGGGATTTGTTTCTCGGGAAGTCCCGGGTTTAAATCCTCGGTCACGTTCTGGTCTGCCTCCTGCCAGTTGGGATTTCTAACTATGTTCTGTTCATTTAAAGTATTTGTTTCAGCAGCATGCCTGAAAACTAGCTTAGTGCCTTTGAAGCTAAGTGCATGACCACTATAAATAACATTTACATTGACATTTTTTCCCACTTAGCAATGTGTGATTGGCCGTTAGGGACGTGTTACTACTATGAGGACGATTGTCCAGAACACAGCTTGGATTGCCCCGCCAAATGCAACTTACCTACCAACAAATGCTGCTGCTGGTAGGAATTTACAGAATATGTTTCGTGCATTATCACTTATTAGGAGGGTCGAAAGGGTTTTCAGCCGCGCAGGTTCTTTCATTGCTCGCGTCAGCTTGGGGTACAAATTCCCATTTAAGATGCGTGCGCTTCATCTGAACTTTATAAAACGCCTTTTAAATAAAACCTGTAATACTTTTAACACTGGCATACAAGATACAGAATTAAGGGAGCTTTTAAATAACGAAATAAAAATGGCAGGTCACCAACTTAATTTAAAGATAAATGACAAAAATCTGAAATATTGGAGGTAATTTGTGACTGTCGGGGTGTAACCCTGGTAACTGCTATGGCATCATAAACATTCTTACAGCCTTGCTAAGAAAACCGTGAACACCAGAAATGTTTATGGAATGTTGTGTTATAAGAAAAAGCCAATCAAGTGTGAGAAAACTAAACCGCAAACACCAACGGTAATCAGTTTGCGGTTTTGAGGTTTGTTCGCGAGTACTGAACTTTGCTGTGATTGGTCACCACATAATCAACATTCCTGAAATATTTGAGGTGTTCACGTTTTCTTAGCAAGGCTGTAAAGTATTGCCCAATAACAGAGTTTGAAAGCTATTCATACTTTGCCCGAAGGATCTTAAGATGATTTCCACAGAACATTCTAGCAATAATGGCAAAAATAAAGTAACCAAAAAAATCTCATAGTATGGTAATATTTTAACTAAAGATAAGAAGATCTTATCGAGACTTAGGGCCTGATTACATGAGCCGGGCAGGCCCGGTTCGCTGGGTTGGGTTGCCTTGTCGGCTAACCGGGCTTGCCCAGTTGTCATGTAATCGCGAGGTTGATTTTTGTTGCGTTTAACAGGCGTGCCGAGATCTCGGCAAACTGAAACAAGCTCGGCTCATGTAATCAGGCCCTTAAGCTCTCAAGCTGACCCCGCGAGAGAAAATTGAACTTGAAGTTATCTATAGTTCAATTAAAAGGGACCTTTCGCGTTAGATGAAAACACAATAACACACGCTTTGAGCATTCTTACGGGGTTTGACATTAAATTTCTCAAGAATGCGTGGGGATTTAATCGCGGGGTCACCTAGAGAAATGAATTACAGTGAGATGTCTTCAAAAATAGTATTCAATAGTATCCAAAAAGTTACCGTGTTGTGAGTAGATATTTGGTAAATAATTTTGCACTTATTGCTCGAACTTTGAGCGGAATCCGTCTTAAGTACTTTTCTGTAACCCTTCATCGTTTTACAAGCACTATAACAGTGGGAAACTTTTTCGAGCGTACTTAAAATCATATTTATTTCTTTTATTTCTTACGATAAAGAAATACGGCCAGTGCACTGAATGTTTGCCTGTTTTTGCGAACCGAAAACCCCCTCCTCCACAACCCCCCTCCCCCCCCCCCCCGCTCCCCCTTCCTTCCAGCTCTTATCAAAATGTAACCTATGCCATGCAATACCCACAAATATACAAAAATAACACGAGACCAAGATCTCGGTTGCATCCATTTACCATTCTCTCTATAGTAAGAATTTATGGACGCATGGATTGATTAACATTTGCGTTCGATCAAGAGGAACTGTTTTTGTTCTTAGTATGATGCTTCATGTCGATTATGTCCTCACTGTCGCCAAGATCTATCCATTTAAGTATAAGAGTCCCATGGTATCGAAACTGACAGAACTATTTCAGCGAGCATATTAATGTCTCGCTGTGTTTTTTCTTTTTTGTTGATGTTTAATTAACTATGATTAAATGAGTAAACAAAACATTGTTTTTGCAATAGCCATATTTATCAGAAATATATATGCCGTTGTTGTTGTTGTTTGTATTGTAATGTAACCAACAATGAACCAAGTTCTGCCTGATATTTTTTTCTTTTCCTTCCAGGGATTGATGACCATGAATAAAATGACGGCCTTAACTCAGTAACATAATGATTACCTGGTATAATAAACGCTGACGTAATGGGGCAAATTCGGGCTTCGTAGAGCAGGGCTTATATTAATTGCAACCAGTTAAAAATCATTATGAAAGTAGCGTTAAAAGTGGATAAATAAAGGCTGAATCATTAAAATGTGTCTTTTGTCTCACTCTTATAATAGAAGTTTAAACAATTCGACGACAAAAACCACCACCCATCTCCCACCCATGCACCACCCCCTCATCCCCCCCAAAAAAGGCCAGGTAAAAGAGTCGACAGAAAACAAGCAAACAGAGTACGATTTATTTTATTGAAAAGAAGTTAAAATTTTATTTCTCTGAAAAAATCCTAGTCTCGTAGCATGCGGTGCCGGAGTACTTTTAACGCACCATTTCTTGCGGCAACATCCTGGAGCAAAACCTGCAACATTGTTGCTCAAATTTTGTTCGAGTTGGTTCGTGTAATACCCCCGTCGCTGACTTTCAACTCGACATCTGTGATATAAATGTGCGCTCGAGCAGTACACATTTTCAAAATGTGGTTACGTTAAAAATCAACCCGTGTAACGTACCATTGGTGGACGTCGTTGCGTTAAAAGTTGTCTCGTGTAACATGGATTAAAAATCACTTTTAAAAGGGTTATTTATTTATTTATTTTGATTCTTTTGTATCTGGTTATGTAATTTTTTCTCAGCCTCCGGTGACGGAGTTGCTGCATCCGCGATCTTACCCATTCATGATTTTTTGGGATCTTACCCATTCATGATTTTCGGGATCTTACCCATTCATGATTGTTTGGGATCTCACCCATTCACGATTTTCGGGATCTTACCCATTCATCATTTTCGGGATCTTACCCATTCATGATTTTTGGTATCTTACCCATTCATGATTTTCGAGATTTTACCCATTCATGATTTTCGGTATCTTACCCATTCATGATTATCTGGATCTTATCCATTCCTGATTTTCGGGATCTTACCCATTCATGATTTTCTGGATCTTATCCATTCCTGATTTTCGGTATCTTACCCATTCATGATTTTCTGGATCTTACCCATTCATGATTTTCTGGATCTTATCCATTCCTGACTTTCGGGATCTTACCCATTTATGATTTCCTGGATCTTATCCATTCCTGATTTTCGGGATCTCACCCATTCATGATTTTCTGGATCTTACCCATTCATGATTTTCTGAATCTTATCCATTCCTGATTTTCGGGATCTTACCCATTACTGATTTTCTGGATCTTATCCATTCCTGATTTTCGGGATCTTACTCATTCATGATTTTCGGGATTTTACCCATTCATGTTTTTCTGGATCTTACCCATTCCTGAATTTTGGGATCTTACCCATTTATGATTTTCGGGATCTTACCCATTCATGATTTTCGAGATCCTACCATTCATAATTTTCGAGATCTTACCCATTCATGATTTTCGGGATTTTACTCATTCATGATTTTCGGGATATAACCCATTAATGATTTTCGGGATCTTATCCATTCCTGATTTTCGGGATCTTACCCATTCATGATTTTCGGGATCTTAAACATTCATGATTTTTGGGATCTTACCCATTCATGATTTTCGGGATCTTACTCATTCATGATTTTTGGGATCTTACCCATTCATGATTTTCGGGATTTTACCCATTAACGATTTTCGGGATCTTATACCCATTCATGATTTTCGAGATCTTACCCATTCATGATTTTCGGGATATAACCCATTAATGATTTTCGGGATCTTATCCATTCCTGATTTTCGGGATCTTACCCATTCATAATTTTCGAGATCTTACCCATTCATGATTTTCGAGATCTTACCCATTCATGATTTTCGGGATATAACCCATTAATGATTTTCGGGATCTTATCCATTCCTGATTTTCGGGATCTTACCCATTCATGATTTTCGGGATCTTACTCATTCATGATTTTTTGGATTTTACCCATTCATGATTTTCGGAATCATTTGTCAATATTGCAAAATATCGTTGTAATATATAAACAATAGCTTCCATTTGGTGCGGAAATATGCTCAGATATAATAACGTGTGTGAAGATTTGTCAGAGGGCCCCCTAAATCTGTAAAACGTTGAGATTTTCGTAATTTTTATAAAGTTCGCAATTTTAGTTAAATTCGTAGTTTCGTCGAGGGCCTTCCGTCTAGCTCGCGAGGTTTATCCTTTTTATCGACCGGCTGTCACGTCATAATTTGTGGGAAGAATCTGATGCGAAAATTTGACTACATTTCTTCCGCGCCCTCGCAGCTGTCAAAACGTATTTGATTTTGTGAGCGTCAAAGCCAAAAAACAAACAAAGCGGACTGTTAATGATTTAGTTAGGTAGTTAGTTATAGTTAATATTGTAAACTATAAGTCCTGAAGGAAATACCGTGTCTAAATAAAGATTTTACCTTACCTTACCTTAATTGCCGACAATACAGCGGGGGTGAATGACAAAATACGAGACTCACCGAGACGCCGAGCGATTTTCCAAAAATCCGAGGCTGCGACTTAAACGATATCATATATACTACGAAACAGAAAGAAAACCAAGAAGAGGCACAAAGGCTTTCAAGATTTCGACACGGGATCAAATGATTTGTCGGTCCCACAGTGTTCTAGCTGCCATTCGCCAGCCCTATGGTTCTGTTTATATGCATGGTGAACAAACAGTTCTTGCGGTTTCTTTGAGAGGATAAATTCGTGTGTAGCTTGTCTTTACAAATTTAAGACATACACAAGACGGACTCCACTCACATCTTGGTTCGACTTTATTCTGCAGTGTTTTATGCCTTTTCTGGATTCAACTGACGGAAATTTCTGTTCACCGCTGCATTAGAGGCGAATTATTATATAATTTCTTTCAGGCTATTTCTCGCAAATGCCTCACGGCTATTAACGTATTTCAATATGCAGATTTCTTTGAAATACCTGCGTCCCTTTATATTATAAAATAAGTCACACGCTCTATTTGAACTGTACTATTGCGAAGAAACGATTTCTTAACAGGACGAATAACCCGATGCACTTGAAGGTACTTAAGAAAATTAAAATTTGCTTCCCCCAGAGCACTCTCTACAGGGGCGGATCTAAGGGGAGGGTGAGGGGGGTGTGCACCCCCTCTTGAGATGTTTATATTTTATATTTCCAACGTTTTGCGGTGACGAGCAGATTATTTTGTTATATTTGTTTTGCCCAAAAGAATCAATTATCTCCAAAGAGAAACATTAGGATACATAACCCAAAAATATTCAAGAAAATTTTATTGCTGGAACCTACAAAGAATTAATAGCATTAAAACCTAATCCTTTTTAATAAGTTAACAGAAGGTATTGTTCTCTGGCATACCCTCTTAAATTAATTTCGTGGAAA
>OX393565.1:23792487-23842487 GCA_947652115.1 Blastomussa wellsi
ATTCACGTCTGCCAAAACTATAACTCACATAAAATTAAAAAGAGACACTGGACGTACTCAGAGTTAAATTTGCCCGCTCTTTTCTTGCAAGCAAATAGCACTCACACAGATTTAATATTTCAAATTTTTCATTTCATGTTAACCGTATACTACTGGAACAATTAATTTCTGGAGCTTAATTACGCTTCAACCCGATTGAACATCCTTATTGTAGTTACGCGCCGACCGTAAATAAACTAATTACGTTTCCCGATTGGAAGCTACATGAAAGCGGAACCTTTTTGCAGTTATATAAACCGAAAACGGCGCGACACCTGTTCACCGTATCATACACAGATATTAAAATTGTTTATTTTTCTCCTTAACTTCTCTAAAGATTTGTTTTATTGAATTTGAGAAATATGGTTATCGCAGAAAGCTAGCAGTTTCGTATACTTGTTTGTATCTGTTGCATTTATTTATTTATTATTTTAGTTTTGATGCTGCGGATTTACAGTTTGGCTTTATTTTCACAAGCACATTTGTGTAAGAAAACTTTTCCCTAACTTTCACCATTTTTAAACTAGTATTTTTTGATCCTTGGTTTCTTTTTTCAGAAGATTGCCTACCAAACATGTACAATAGGCCCGGATCAACTGATTTTTCTTTAAATTAAATATTACTTAAAATGATGTTCAGTACTGAAGCTTTAATTACCGCAACAAATACAACGCTACATCAAGCACATGGCGGACCCAATCCAAGAGTGCCAAGATCTGACGTAACGGAACGCAAACGAGGCTACTGAAGTACCCAAACGCTTATCGGCGGGAATACAAAATACACCACAAATGACATTGCCACAGAGATAACAAGTTATTTAGTCTAGAACGCTTCAATCGTTTGCAATTTTTTTTTACAAATCCTTAAAATATCTGTTACCGACGAATTTTTTTAAGATAAAAGTGAAAAATAAAATCTCTCACTTTTTTCCCATTTAAAAAGTTACTGAACAGTTTCGAAGGTCAAATTTGTTCAAAATGATTTTTAGAGTACGAAAACTGTATAAATTTTCCTTTCTATTGCAAAAAAAAAAAAAACAGAAATCAAAAATCCTTTTTCACTCCGGAGTACTTGCGAATTTCTTTTCTTAGCGTGACGCATGACGTCGAGCTGTAAAAACTGCTAGACCAAGCCCGGGAAAGTGGCTTCCAATATATGGGTTTCCTTTGCTCGCGTCGCTCTCTTCTGTCCTTGAAGTACAGTTTTTGCTGGAGCTTTCGGATGGAGGGAGAAAAGAAAAGAAAGCGAGAAAAAAGTCCTTGGGTTCCAAAGGCTGATCGGTGGTACCGTGAAAAGTAATCAGGGAATTTTTGCGAAAAGAAGAAAATGCTGGCGGAAGGCGAAAAATTGTTACAATCACCGAACGAAACACTAATATTGCTGCTACTTCGTATACTTTCACCGGCCTCCACAAGAAGCAAAACTAAAAACGTCAAAGAATGGCATTTAACTTGTTATAGGTTTGGATTCAGAAAAGGTGGATTCTTTATCGGAAGAATCTGATGACGACAACAGCGACGAATTCATACATTCTAAAAACACAAGATTGAAGAGCCGATACAAAGCACTAAATAATGCGCTACTGCTATCCAATGACTCCTAATCCAAGAGCATGAGAAGGTTCTTCCTGTGTGCACCGGTACACAGACAGAAAAGAAGGAAAAGCACAAAGAAACATTTTATAGATGCGTGTTACCTACCCTGTTACCCGCATTTCGGCGAGTGGTGGTTTCCTCGCGACTTTCGTTCGTCTTTTTAAAGCCCTTGTACTCTTTGATGATCTTTTTCGTCTTACGGGGCCGGAAAGTTGTTTTTCCTCATTGCGGTCAAACCTGTGTCAATCCGAGGAAAGTACCTGCATGATCTTTAAATTATTGCTTCGGAGCGAGCGCAGCTAGCGGAGCAGCAATTCACACTCAAAAATAAATAAAAAAAAAATGAGATTTTGCCGTGGCTTGTAGCCTCGCTTTCAGCGGACCACATTGCACTGCAGTGGAAGAGCCTCGATTTCAGCGGACCAGAATGCACTACGTATTGGTAGGGCCTCGATTTGAAACAAATAATAAAGAACGCTTACGTTGTGATCTTCCTTTTCGTGTCTCGACGCCACGGTATACAGGTGAGTGCATGAAGTCGATTTCATTGCAATGTTAGGTACGAAGATATATGTCGTTAAATAGGCTGACAATTTCAAGTTTGCCGCAATAAGTTACACTGTATTTTTTCCGATAGTAATGTCGTCTGTCATTTACGCTAAAAAATAACTTCGGCGGCTGGCGTCTGTTATAACTGTGGTGGCTTGGATCTCTGGTGGACGGGCATGTCTTGCAAGAAAGAAAAAACTTGAATAATATTCTATTTTCGTACAGTGCAGGCCTTGCCGTATTCTCACAAAAAATTGAAAGAAGTTTAAGTATCATTTCTGATAGCTATGTCGTTTACATCTGCAGTTGCCATGTGCTTCTACTTGCCAAATTTCGTACCTCGGCGACTTTGACAAGCCTTTCATGTGTTCGCACTTGTGCACGAATTCGCACAACTGCATTCGATAAGTTTTAAAATTTGCTTCTGTTGTTTCTCGTTTTCACCTGTGCAGCTAATTTTTAAAATTTGCTTTGGATGTTTGTTGTTTTACACTTGAGCAGCAGCTGCCATGTGCTTCTTGCTGAATAACTTGTGCATTGGTTTTTTCGCACCCCGGCGACTTTGACGAGCCTTTCATGTGTTCGGACTGATGCACGAATTCGCACAGCCACATTCGATAATCTTTAAAATTTGCTATGGCGGTTTGTCGTTTTCACATGAGCAGCTAACTTTTTGCTTCGGATATTCGTTGTTTGACACTTGTGCAGCATTTAACATGTGCTTCCTTGTTTAAAAAAATTGTGCATTGCAGTGTGTGCAAAGCCTGATTCACACTTGTAAGCTAAAAATGCCATCAAAGTCGTGAGGAATTAAAGTAACACTATTATTAGAGTTATGCAAATGTTCGTTATTGTGACGGGTGTTTCTGTTCAGGTTATGAACTACCAACAGAAACTAACCTCTGTTGTATTATTATTTCAGTTAATGAAAGAAAAAACAGTGAAATTCAGAAAAATTAATAGTTGCAGCGAACGCTAACTGCCACAAGTGTTACTAACATTGTGTTATTTTTTCATTACGATAATTGTTTATGTTGAAAAGTTAACTTGCTCTTTTAGAAAACAAAGTTAATGAAAAAGGCCTCCAAGATTTCAGGCCATAAATATTTGATAAATGTCATGAAGACAAAGTAACAAATTTCAATTTAACAGTTGTATATCATTGCATGTCGGTCGTTTCGACAACTGGTTGTCAGTATACTTTTTAGTATACACTTGGTTCAAGTTACAGCAAGCACCCAAGTGTGACCACTTTTAATTTATTTTCATTTTTTTTTTCGTGCGGACATTAACCAATAAGAAACCACGTACAGCTTTCACTTGGTTTCTTATTGGATTATTTCACTTGGCTTCTTATGGATCACACTTTAGGCGCCTTGCTGTAATATAGATCAAATTGAAATGCAAATTTTCAGAAGGTCATCAGTATTTAATAAGGGGAAATGTGCCTATTTCAAGAAAAGAATCTGCAGAAAAACCTGATTTAGGCTTTCATAATTCAACAAGAATTAAAAGAATTAAAAGAAATTGACGAAGTTAAAAGAAATTGTCTAATTTCTCATCGTCGACGGCATTAAGGAGGTTCATATTTTCAAAATCTGTTTCAACGTGGCTCTGAAACTGCTCCAGATATCTTTTTTAACTTTGCAGAAAGCTGTCTTGAAATACTGAATATTATTCAATAATAAAAGATGGGGTCACCAAGCTCGTTTTAAATTGAAATTGTAGCATTTTTCGATATAAATTCAATGTCACCATCAGCGTTTTCAGAAACTTGACCATGCAAATTGATGAACAACGACCATTAATACATCAATACAAACCTTATACAATTTGAAAACAACATCCAAATTTCCGCAGCACTTTCATAGCCCCGGCTGCACTAGTTGTAATTCCTTTGACGATTCGCCGACACACCTTGGAATCCAAACGTGCTGAGTGACATGCAGTCATCGTTTTCGAAGGGCCAAAATACGACGCGAGTTTGCCGCACTTATAAACATTTCTTTGTTTGCATTTGTAACTGGCTGTGGCTCCTTTTATATTTATAATATTATGTATAGTTTTAGGCACTGCCTAAAAATTACGCTCGCGTGAGGATGCTTTTGCGCGAAGCTCCCGCGAACCTGTTTAGTTACCTCAACGCTTAATTCCTCTAAAAACAGTTAAAACGACATTACGTTCAATAGGCCACTGTACAATCACCAAGATTCAGAAAATGGGAAGTTTTTGGAAAGTACGATTAGAACTCTTCAATCCTGTTAGCACAGGATAATCATCGATATTCCACAGTGGTAAACGTTTGGTGTGTCTTAGATTTGTTCTTCAATTCATCTGCAATACCCATCAAGAATTTACTGTTTTAAGGTCGCGCTCTACAGAATCCAATACTCGGTATACATTAGTGTAAAATATATTCACGAAGTGGACGACTATAACCGACAATTCACGAAATATTAAGATCTCTATAAATGAAAAGGTTTTGCAATAATTACACGTGATTCACATCATGCGGCACAAACGTCTTGCGCATTTAGATTGTCATTCTGTACAGATGCCAGTCGTCCGTATTCATTTGCTTGTAAGAATATTTTGTCTTGAACGAGACAACAACGGCCGATTTGTATGTGCATAATTCAGCGGCCATTTTGTGTCCAAGAATTCTGCGCGGATAGAGAATTTCATGAGCTGAAACAGAAGGGAGGAGAAATAGACGTATCAAAGATAGTCATTTCTGACGCCAAATGTTTAATAAGCTTTAGAATTAACGATTGAAGACTTCTGGCATGACAAATTTGTTCCTCTCGCGCGAAGGACGTCGTGACTCGGACAAACAAACCGAAATCGAGAACTATTTTCCAGATTTCTTCAGCATGAAAGCCGGTGATAATAAAAACTTCGCCTACATTCCCACTCTTCCTCTTAAAACGCGCTAATGTATCCGAGTATCGCTGGAGTCCAATAATTTGCATTAGGTTTTTAGATTTCACACGACTCGCTATTTTGGTTAGTCCAATAAGCATGCTGAAATATTTTTCCATTGCAGAAGACAATGAACGTCAAGTTTCAGTTGTGCCTGTTGCTGATTATTTTGGGGGCCATTATTGTGCAGGGTGCTGTCAGAGGAGGCCGAAAGAAGAACCCCATGGATGCTTTAAGTAAACGCCAGCGTGAGTGCAGTTCTTTGAATTGATAACTACCGAATGTTATCAGCATTTTGTTTTTCTAGTTATTCAGTCAAGACTTATTAATTTTAATCAAATTTTGCAGAAACGTGTGATTGGCCAGTAGGGGTATGTGTTTACTGGGATGACCCTTGTCCATCAAACAGCGATGAATGCGTTATGCCTTGCAGCTCCATTGTCAACAAATGCTGCTGCTGGTAAGAATTTAGCGAATACTTTTCGTGCATTAGTACTTAAGGTGGCTGAACCCACTCCACATAATTCTTTTAAACTTTGCAAAAAGTTGCATCTTGTCATGCTTATTACGATTCGATAACACAAAATTGGGATCAACTAGCTCGTTTTCGAGTTATAAGAGCTTAAAGCTAAATTGAAGGGTGTTTTCAGAAGGTCATATTCTTGCTATAGTAACCGATTGTGCAACAAAATTGACATCAACATGTTCATTGATTGGGCAGTGTTTTGATACCATGAGTTTGTCATCCACTTTTATAAAATCTACGTCTTGGAAAGTGCTGGGAACTGTTTCGAGCAACCTTGAGAAGGCTCGAAATTGTTTCAAGCCGCGCACGCGCTTTCGTTGCTCGCGTCGGCTTGGTGTCCAAATTTATTTTAAAGCGCACCTAAGCCCAAAATATTTTTTCGCTAGAATAAACGTTTGCTGCACCAATTTGAAACGCATTGCACCTTTTACCCAAATTCCGAATACAGCATTTAAAAGTTACGATAAACTGCTTCATTTTTTGCGCGACCGAGTTAGAAGGGGCGTGGGTCTATTCCCGATTTGACGTGAAACTGATTTTCATGCATTTTTACCAAGACTTGGTGCGATGCAAATCATTTTGTGACGTCAAATCAGGAATAGACCCACGTCCCTTCCGACTCAGTCGTGGAACAAATGATGCAATGTTTGTCGTAACTTTTGAATGCTATAAATAGCCAGAATTTGGTAAAAATGAGAAACGAAAGGTGCCATGCGTTTCAACCTGGTACAAAGGTATATTTTAACAAATATTTTGGGGTTAGGTGCACTTTAAACATGTGCGTTTCATCTACATTCCGCGAAACCGAAAGTGAAACGTGCGAAACAATTTTATTTTTCTTTCGAAACTTAACTTGGTGAATTTCATTATTTTCAATAATTCTTTATTTTTAAATATGATCAACTTTTCACACTACGAAGTTTTTTAACAATGGCAGACAAGATACAGCATTGAGGGACCTTTTAAACAACGAAATAAATTAAAAAAATGAATTGTTATTACTGTCGGGGAGTTGCCCTTTTAACTGGTACGACATCATAAACATTCTTAAAGTATTCCACCATAACAGAGTTCTATAGCTTTTCATACTTTGCTAGAATGATCTTTAGCACTTTTCTGTAATCCTTCATCGTTTTACAAGCACCATAACAGTGGGAAACTTTTTCGAGCCTCCTGAAAATCTTATTTTTTCTTTCATTTCTTGCGATAAAGAAGTACGGCTAGTGCACAGAATGTTAATCGAACACCACCTCGCCCACCCTCCTTCCTTTCAGCTCTCATCAAAATGTAACTTAACATGTCCTGCGATACCTACAAAAATACAAATAACACAAGATAACACAAACTTTTACCTTTGTTTACCATTCTCTCTGTACTAAGAATTTATGGACGGGTGTACTGAAAAACATTTATGTACGATCAACAGGAACTTTTTTTATCATAAGTATGATTTTTCATGTCTATCATGTCCGCACTGTCGGGCAGATTTATGAAGATCCATGGTATAAAAAATTGCCAAAGAGAGGACTATCAATGAGGATACTGTCCCAGTGTCCTTTTTTCTTTTTTATTAATGTTTAATTAACTAACCAAGAAAATAACTAAGAAAACATTGTTATTGCAATTGTTATATTTATCAGAAATACATGTTTTTGTTGTTGTTGTTGCTGTTGCTGTTACTGCTACTTATAAAGCAATAAACAATGAATCAGTTTCTTGCCTGATATTGCTTTTTCTTTTCCATCCAGGAATTGATGTCCACGAATGAAATGACGGCCTTAACTCAGTAACATAATGATTAGCTGGCGGGCTTCGTAGAGGACGGCGCATTGTATTAGTTCCAACCTTAACAAAACATCACCAAGGTGACGCAAAAGGTGGATAAATAAAGGCTGAGTCATTAAAATGTGTCTTTTGTCTCACCCTTGACACAAATTTAAATTTAAAATATTCTACGACAAAAACCACCCCCATCTCTCAAACCTCCACTACCCATGCCCCCCCCCCCCCCCCCGCCCCCCCACCTTCCTCCCAAAAAATGGCGAGGTAAGAGAGTCGAAAGAAAACAAACAAACTGAGTAAGGTTATATCTCGCTGAAAAATCCGGACGATTTAACGCAACATTTTGCTGTGGGAACATTCTGCTGCAATTTGAAAGCGATTTGAAAACCTGCAGCGTTTTGGAGTTGGTTCGTGTAACCGTCCCTCGTCGCTGACTTTCAATTAAAAATCGCGTGATATTAGCGTGCGCTCTAGCAGTTCGCTTTTGCAAAATGAGGTTGCGTTAAAAGTCATCCGGGTAACATACCACGGTTACTCAATTTTGTCCCAGCTTACCCATCATTTCTTAAGTGAAGTGGGAGCTCTTGCAGAGCAACACACAAATGGACTAGACTACAGGAGGCCCAAGCGTTGTTTGTGATGTGCACGTGACAACGTGCTGCAGTCATTTTCAGTAAATTAAGAAAATGTATAAGAATGCTTCGAAAATTACTTACAAATTTTGTAAAGGACTTTAATAAAAGTACTGTGGCTTACCTACGCCTGTGCCTGTGTTATTTTAATATCATGAGGAATCTGAGTCGTTTTTTAAAAAGCCATCAGTTAGACGATTTTAATCTGTTTGGACGGAATGTTAAAGGAGCTATGCAAGTTTGCTAAAGAGGAAAAACACCAAAGGAGTGATACTAAACCAAAAAGGAACAAGGATGGCTGAGGATGCATATGGAGAAGATTGAAACGGATTGGAAATGACGATTGTGAAAAATTTAGGCTTAATTTTTCAAAGTGCACGAACGATGACGTAGCCCCCTTAAGGTAAGCGCTGTTTCTAGAGGATATTCCTACGGGATATTTAAACACAGAACAGCCAAGCTAAATTGCAAGTTGTAATGTTTTGTAGTCAATGTAATGAAATTAGCGCATGTCGGAATGCTTTTAGCTGAATTAGAGCCCAGGAAAACGAGGAAACATGTTTCCAGAAAAATTCATAGCGTGCATATGTTCCCTTACCGTTTTCAGGTTTGTCATACAGCCTGGAAGCCTTGTTTCCAGTAACAGCTTTTGTCTCCAAGAAGCGAAATTTATTTCTGCTATATGCCAGAAACATTCCGTGTTTTCGCGCGGCAAGAAGGCATATTTCCTCGTGTTGCCACCTTCAGTGTCATTCTTATAACAAAACGAGGAATAGGGCATGCAAAATTAAAAATTATTTTTGGATTTAATTCAGAGCAAGTCTCACCATTCTTTCTAGTCATGTCAGTAGATGAAGAAAGCCTGTACTTTTTTGGTCGCGCTTTTATTCGTTACAAGTTCCGAGGAAAAGGTAAAAATAACTGACAAATATTGAACCAACCAAAAGTATAACATCGATTGTATCGTTCAGTGTTTAACATCGTTTCACAATCACCAGCTAAAGAGTTACCTGCCAAAATATTTTTGGCACTAAGCTATCAAAAGGCCGCTTTTTTCGTTCTCTATAAAATGTGTCTAAAGGTTTGGGGAAGCAGAGGTAGCGCAGTGGTGAGAGCGCTCGCCTCCCACCCATGTGGCCAGGGTTCGATTCCTAGAGCCGGCGTCATATGTGGGTCTAGTTTGTTGTTGGTTCTCGTTCTTGCTCGGAGGGTTTTTCTCCGGGTTCTCCGGATTTCCTCCCTCCACAAAAACCAACACTTCCAAATAGGCCCTTCACAGGACCCAGTCACATGGTACAAAATAACACCCTGCTGGTAAGCAAGCTACGCTCTGGGGCATCCAAAACAAAGCCACTTCATGTCCCAGAACGTAACTTGCTTACCAGCGACGTGTTATTTTGTACCATGTGAGTGGGTCGTGCAAAGGGCCTATTCCAATTCGATCTGGGACATACGACCCCACAAGCTTGTAACTTTAAACACTACCGTGTGTAATTTATTTATTGTTTTTATTTTTATTTGTTCGTAAATAATACTAGGGGGAACAATGAAATGTTCAGGTACCCAATTATATTTCTCAAGCAGTTTCGTTCTTTTTTTCTTTCATTTAACCATAAACGTGGACAATGTTGAGATAGGAAAACGTGGTTGACCGCTTACCAATTGCCTTTCCAATCCCTATCGCAGTTGAAGTTCAATATTTTGCCATCGACAAACTTTGCCCACGTGAACCGTGCCCATCATCTTGCTTATTTTTCTTCCCTCTTCATAGCTCACATTAAAATATCTCGGATTTCTACGTCAAAGAGGCGTGGATGTTCGCCATCTTTTATAGCTTTCAGTAGTGAGAGTTGTTTGTGACTTGCTTTACGGTTCACTCCCTAGGTCGCATGCAGACTAATCGTAATATATAGATTTAGCCAAGCCTAAAAGCGGAGTTCCGTATTTTTGCTGGTTCTTAATAATTTCTCGAAATAAAATCGGACCTGAGCCCGCGATCAATGAAGAAGAAAAATCTGGACCTGAGCCCGCGATCTGGTAATGTGATACTGGTCAGCGGATACCTCAATTTGACAGCTGTCAACTGACCATAACATGGATGCCCTATAACAAAGATGAAAGCTGATAAGGCTGAGAAGGTGTTGACAAGGCATGGCTATTTATGGCCGCCATGTTGCGCTACTCCGTCGTCGTCGTCTTCGTCTCCGTGCGTACCCGCCCACGAGCAATACCGCTAGCCATGATAACCATGAGAAAATCAACTCATGGGTTTCCTTTTCTTTCCCATATGAGTATGGGGCGCCGCTTGGCTGCCCTTCGGGCCGCCGGAGCTCCGCTACTATCAGGGGGAGAGGGTACTTGGTTCAAGTTTTGCTGGGTATGCGCAGCTGACCTCTCAGCTCAGAGCCCTATCTCATATTATGAAACTCGTGGTCTTAGGCCATCTAGCTTGATTAATAATATAACAAAAACAGCGGTGCAGATGTTTTCTGTCTGGGTTCGGCAGAACCCATTGTTACAGTGTAAATACTACAAACTAGCCGTTATCCGCTGGAAATAGAGTCGAACGTTTTGGCTGTGGCTGGTTTTGTTATTCTTTCTCGTCTCAGAGTAAATTCAGAGTCTTTCAAACTAAAATACTAGACTTGAAAACGTCGAATATACCGTCTCCCAAACGATAAAGCATCAAGACAATTTTTATTTTAACTGATGTTAACATCGACTATTTTCCAATCATATTAATTCTAAAGCAAGTACAGTGGCTTGTACTATTTATTTTATAATACCTATCATTATTTTCAGTTACTCCGATCGAACCAGCCAGAACTTGCCTTGGAATGGGAGAGTCAATGGCATAAACTCGCTTGTTGCATGCATTCAACGACTCGAAATGAATATACAATCCAATCCCTTCCGTGTGATTAGGTTTGTGTCATCTGGTCTTATAAAGAGCTTTGATACAAATAATTTATTTCTGCGAAAGGATTATTATAAGGCTGTACAAGTCGAACACATCTACTAATTTGTCAATGTGAAATAGCGTTATAACTTTTCCTAATGATCATACGGCGTTTTCATATAAGAAGTCGAAAGAAGCCGGGTTACGGCTTCAACAAGCAAAACTGGATTATTTATGAAAACTCTTTATTTCTAAAACGAATTTGTGAATCGATCAACAAAACCTTTTCACGAAGAACTTTAACACAAGGACTGATATAGGTCGAAAATTCAGAATTTTGCCTTCGAACCCCTAAATGTATATATGTTTATCATCAACCCTAACAAGTTATAATGTGCATCGTGCGCTTTCAACAACATCGTTTTAATTACGAAAAGATACCCAAGAGGGAGCTATTATATAGAAACAACGGTACTTTGAAAGTTTTAGTAATAATTTGCAAGGGAAAATAGTTTACATATAGACTTCGGAAACCTTTAAAAATAACACTAAAGAGTATTTTTAATAGGCTTTTGACGATGTGAATATTGTAATGAACGTTTTCCAATAATCAATAAACACAAAGCCGGTTAAGAAAATAGTCGTGCCAAAAAAATCGACTGAAAAAAAAAACGTTGGAAGTCAAAATAATCACAAATAGTAATTTTAGCATGCAATGTTTCCTTGAGATTTTCAAACACTGAAGAAAAGAGTGGCAAAATAAGTTTGCTACTCTTGCTTGGATTTTACTGTTTGGTCCAGATATTGGTCTTGATCTTGATCTTGAAAAAGGTAGCGGGTCAAATTCGTTCAAAATTGTGATTTTTATTGTACATAAACTGTGTGTATTTTTCTTTCTTTTACAAAAAACAGAAATCCAAAATCTCCGGAGTTATTGCGAATTTCCTTTTGTGCGTGACTCGTTGCGTCACACATTGAAGGTGTCGAGCTGTCAACACTGCTAGATCAAACGCGGGAAATTGGCTTCCAACAGAGGGAATTTTCTTTGCTCGGGTCGCTAACTTTTTGTCGTTGCAGTACAGTTTTGGCAGGAGATTTTGGATGAAGAGAGAAAAGAACAGAAAAAAGCGAGAAAAAAAAAAGCGAGAAAAAAGGCTGATCGGTGGTACCGTAAAAAGTAACCAGGGAATTTTTGCGAAACGTAGAAATGATGGAGGAAAGCGACAAATTGTCACAACGACCGAACGAAACACTAAATATTGCTACTAATTCGGATACTTTCCTGGGCTTCCGCAAGCAGAAAAAAACAAAAAAAAACCTCAAAGAATTCTATTGAACCAGGCTAAGGTTTAGATTCCGGTATGGTGGATTCTGGGCGTTCTTTATCGGACGAATCTGTTGAAATATCACACGACAACAGCGACGAATTCATACTATTATAAAGGAATACAAGACTGAAGAGCAGATACGCTAAACAATACAGTACTGCTATCCGATGACTCTTAACCCAAGAATATTAGAAGGTTCTTTCTGTATGCACCGGTACACGAACAGAAAAGAAGGAAAAGCAATCATAAACAAATATTTTATAGATGCGTGCTACATACCCTGCTTCACACATTTCGGAGAGCACGCTTTCCCGATCGGCGGCTTGCTCGCGATTTTCGTTCGCCTTTTTTGAAGCCCTTGTACTCTTTGGTGATCTTTTTCCTCTCAGTGGGCCGGAAATTGTTCAGTGTTTTCCCATCGTGGTCAAAACCCGCAAGAAAATTACCACATTTAATTGTCGGCAAAGGATACTTTGATTTTCAAATAATATCTACCACCACTTTCCCGCGAGTTTCGCAAGATTGAACTTGATTGGTACATTAAGGCGATAAACCGGAAAACCACTCCCGGAAGGAGTGCTATGTTTACGAAACTTTCTTTGTCGTATTTCTCGGCAAAAGTTTGCACCATCTTTGAGCGGCTAGTTTGCATATGAGAATTCATCGTACAAGAGTGAAATTTTGCTCAATGGTACATGAACCCCTCTTCTCCAAAACTGTGTCGGGCTTTAGCTTATTTGTTTTTCGTTTTTAAGATATAAGTCCAAATGCTATCTCAAACCGAGAAAAATACGTGAACAAACTTTGAATTATGATAACTTTTTTTGAGAGCTCATCTAACGATTCCCCGACACACTTTAAAAGCCATGCAGTCATTGTTTACTTCGAAGGGCCAAAATCCGACGCGAGTTTGCCGCACTTATAAGCATTGTTCTATTTGCATCTAACTGACTGCAGCTTCTCCTATATTTAATTTTACCAGTTAAACACATTTCCACGACTTTCTTGGTTCTATAATCTTTAAAATGATGTATAGGTTTAGGCACTTCCGCGCGTGAGGATCTTTTTCCGCAAAGCACCCGCGAACCTGTTCAGTAACCTTAAATAATACGATACGAGGTCCACTATATTCATAGTGCATGTGATCCCGCAAGTCACCGTTTTGGCACATAAGCTCCGGTTTCACCGAGGCCAGACATTTTGAGGCTTTCGTCCGGTTCTCGAAACATCTCCTTTCTTCACCGTACAGTATGATGTATTTTTGATTAAATCGTTTTTCCCGCTGTCTATTTGAATACCTTGACCGTTAGTAGTTTAATTCATATAACCATTTCTAGTCCAGTCCTCGTGTTTTACCACAGCTCTTACGTTGTTTACTTAACTTCGAAGAAATGCACCCACATTGACCAGTTGATCAATTTGAACAGGTGTAAGTAGAAACAAAAACCGGGCATTCCAAGTTGTATTCATGAATGAAAAGAAAACTAGTTTAACTAGTCGTTATAAAATTAATTAGAATCTCGCTAAGGTTAGGTTTGTTTTTCGTGAAATGTGTGCTCCCGTGCCGCTGAATAGTATTCTGTGAACAACAAAAACAAATTTTATTGGTTAGAAATATAAGTAATTACATTAGTCCCCCCCGCAAATAGCTTACAAACTAATCGAGGCGGGGAGATCTAAAGACATTTTACAAATACAAGGTTTATCTATAGATGGACTAAATAACAGAGAAAACACTACTATACAATACATAGAATAGACTAACATAAAACAAAAACAAATATATTAAGCTTACGAAAAGAGGCTAACCTAAAGTATTAAATAACTGAAGACGGGAGACTTCGACATAATCATCTTCAGACCGCAAGAAATTTAGTAACAATTCCTTTAACAATTCCTGTTGATATCATACAATATTTAGCTACAATCTCTAAGAAATAGGCTAGGTAGGGGAAGGCAATTCGATTTGAGAAAGAAGGGTACGTGTGTTCCTTAGACTTACTGAAATAAATAAGACGTAAGGCCCGTTTTTTAAATTTAAGATCTTTCTTTAAAATGTCAAGGCACAATTTCCCCAAGCACAAACACCATAAGTTAAGTAAGGGACGATAAGTGAGCTGTAAATTGAAAGTAAAACACGACACGGCACGTAATGTCGAATCTTGGCTATAATTCCTATTAACTTGCCGATTTTGTGGCAGATAGATTCTATGTGATATTTCCATGAAAGATTTGAATCAATCATTAAGCCAAGATATTTTGCATAGTCTTTCATTTCAAGGTTTGCGTAGGCATTAGTCAGGGGGTCAAAAATTCTAATCCTTGGTATGAAAGACATATTCTTTTGCCGGGGACGAAAGATTACAAAGTTTGATTTTTTTTATGTTCAGACACAGTTTGTTGGCCTTAAGCCATTCGTTGACGTTGCCAAGCCCGCGATTAACAAGAGACTCGAGTTCCTTTAAGTTGTTATTTGCAAGTATTATACTGGTATCGTCAGCAAATAGATAGAAGGCAAATAACGACGAGGATTTTTTCACGCCTTGGTGGATTCACCACTCCTCGCGAATGAGAAATAGAACTTGTGGCGCCCGAAATAGCATATTTCCTCAATGTCCTATTCGCATTTCTAGGTTTTACACAAATACTTAGTGCTAGGTCCGTTACGAGAAAAGAATATCATTTAACTGTATATCCCGAGGATCGTCTGTATTATTTCTTACAAGGTTGAGCCGTTTTTTGCTTCTTAAGGTGAAATCATGCACTACCCTTCTGGCAAATTTTCGTGGAAACTTTATAGTGTGGCAATTTAATGCAAAGTGATTATAGCGTGCTTAACTTCTCACACCGATCTCAGGACTGCCATTACAGTTTTTAACAACTGGCCTAAGATTTGGGGAAATTTCCAAAACAAAATAAATATTTATGTATACTTAATTATCAGCGGATAAACTTAAGACTTCGTCTGCTATAAAAGCGCTCAATGGAAAACCAGGGAGAGCAGTAAATAGATAGATTTGCGGAGTCGGACTAATTCAAACACATTTATTTTCTACTCCGAGTTTCATGCTTCTAGCTCGGGAAGCAATCATCAGGCAACTGCCAAAATGACGGTTACACTCTTAACTCTTACACTTTTAAAAATAGGAAAGGCATATTAGCAGACATCGTGGGTAAAACAAAGTCTGTTACTTCGTTTTCCTTTATCTGCTCGTAAAGAATAGACCTTTGTAACTCTTATTTCCTTACACAAGGCGTGGAGTTTACGTTCTCGGGTCCTTGCAAGAGGGATGTTTTATTGATCACCTTCCAGATTAAAGATCTGTTTGCTCAATTCCGCTCCAAACCTCAAATCCTGCCCAGTCATGATGTTATGTCCGTACGTGGATGCTACATTCACTACCCATCCAACTGTCCACTCCTACGTGGATAATAAAAGTAGTATGAACTATGTTTAAATGGCAGAGGGTATTTCAGTATCTACAAGTCGCATATTTAATAATGCCCGCGGTTGCCTCTGTTATCAATGTGTAGCCTTACAAAGCGATACTCGCAGCGGTTTATTCGTATGTAACCTGTTGGATATTTTAAGGATAGAAGATCAGTTTACTCCGATAATGCAATCCTGTCTACAACACATTATTTGCCCATATGTTTTCCTCGATTTAGGCTTTTTCTAGAGGGGGGCGTAAGGGTTTGCGGTTATTTTTAGTGCGGTTTTGCGGTAATTTTTATTGTAACTCGCGGTATTGCGGTTTTAAAACACTAAGCGGTTTGCGGTTATTACAACCTTTAAGTCGCGGTTTTCGGTGAAAAAGTGTCTGCGGTGATATCACTCTTTAGAACGGTCGGCATTTGGTTAGTAGTAAATAGAGTATAATAGTGTAGTACAATATACCGTTGGCGTTATGATGGTATGTTTAATATTAACGCACAATGCTATCAGAATTTAGTATATTCTCAGCTCCGACTATTGCATTTCTAGCTTTTTGATTGGCTAAAAAACTCCGACTATGAGCCAATAGTCGGAGTTTTACGTCATATGGAAAATAGTGCGCCAAGTTTTTACTTTACGCTTTGTAAAATTGTGGAAATAAAAATCGGCGGCAAAACCCGGTTTTAGAATTTACTAAAACAATTATTCCATTCGCCCTTGTTGGATATGAAGTGATTATAACCAACTCGCGCTACGCGCTCGTTGGTTATTTTATCACTTCATATCCAACAAGGGCGAATGGAATAATTGTTATATATCACAAGTCCTGCTGACGTCAGGTTTCATATTGTTGCCTCCATGTACGTGCGGTTTCGGTATTCGGGAAAAAGTCCGATGCGGTTTGCGGTTTATTATCGTATTTCTGTGCGGTTTTGCGGTTTTCGGAACCCCCTTAAGCCCCCCTCTTTCTAGGACGAAGCGGCCAGCCAGTCTAATTGAACTTATATAAACAAACTAAGTGAGAAATATATGAGTACCCATCCACCCTTCCCAGTCTGCACCGTTGTGCCAATATAAATAAGTACGATACGGTCTCAGTCGTACACAGCATTGAAAGAATGGAGCACCATGTGTCATCGGTGTGGTAGCGCAAGGAACTGTGGAATTACGTTAAGTGTTAATTATGTTTTAACCTGGGGGTAAAATACGCTTTTATGTGCGTTAAAGAGTGGTTCGTAGCACAATTTAATAAGTGGGATTCTACCTGATGTTTTCTCATAAATTTCTCACTTCGCTTGTTTATATAAGTTTATTCTTCTGGTAGGCCGCTTCCTGGCCCTGGTATAATTGCGATTTTGCTATTTTGGTTAGTCCAATAAGCATGCTGAAATATTTTTCCATTGCAGAAAACAATGAACGCCAAGTTTCAGTTATGCCTGTTGCTGATTGTTTTGGGGGCCATTGTGCAGGGTGCTGTCAGGGGAAGCCGAAAGAAGAGCCCCATGGATGTTTTTAGTAAACGCCAGCGTGAGTGCAGTCCTTTGAATTGATAACTACCAGGAGCCCATGAGAAGGAGCCTCCATTCGTACTTTGCCCTTGAGTCAACGCTGTCCCGTATCTTTTTATTTTTAGAACAGTGAGCTCTTACATGATTGGCTATTACACATACCGCGAAAACCACCGTGGGAAATGCTTCTAAAAATAAAAAGATACGGGACAGGGTTAACTCAGATGGTCAGTATGGGAGATGGATGCTCCTTCTCATGGGTTCCTGTAACTACTGAATGTTGTCAGAATTTTGTTTTACTGGTAAAAAGTTGAGACATATAAATTTCAATCAAATTTGTTTTGGGGAGACCACACACTGCGCCAAATGAAAAATATTCTAGAGTATTCTGGCCTAGAATATGTCAGCGTGATGCCATAGAATCCTAGAGTATTCAAGGCGTACGCTATACGTGAAGTACACCTGGAGTATTCGATTTGAAAACGTGAAGTGCCTCTGGTGTATTCACGAGTATTCAATATTGAATACGTGATGCACACCCGGAGTGTTCAATTTGAATATGGAAAAACAGGCCGGATCCTGATAGGATATCCCAGGTGTATTTTGAATCAGGCGTACTAGAATACGTCGGAAAATTTCAGTATACGAGGCGTGTGCCAAGTCGTATTCGAGCGAACTCTGGCCCGAATATTTGGCTTTTCGCGCAGTGACAATCGTATGTGGCTAACAAGTGTTGGCTTAGTGGTTTAAGGCGCTGGCGTTGTAATCCAGAGGTCCCGGGTACAAGACCTCCACCCTGCCGCTAGCGGGATTTGTTTCTCGGGAAGTCCCGGGTTCAAATCCTCGGTCACGTTCTGGTCTGCCTCCTGCCAGTTGGGATTTCTAACTATGTTCTGTTCATTTAAAGTATTTGTTTCAGCAGCATGCCTGAAAACTAGCTTAGTGCCTTTGAAGCTAAGTGCATGACCACTATAAATAACATTTACATTGACATTTTTTCCCACTTAGCAAAGTGTGATTGGCCGTTAGGGACGTGTTACTACATAAACGACCCTTGTCCAGAAAACAGCGTGGATTGCCCCGCCCAATGCACCGAACCTACCAACAAATGCTGCTGCTGGTAGGAATTTACCGAATATATTTCGTGCATTATCACTTATTAGGAGGGTCGAAAGGGTTTTCAGCCGCGCAGGTGCTTTCATTGCTCGCGTCAGCTTGGGGTACAAATTTTTTCATTAAAGATGCGCGCGCTTCATCTGAACTTTATAAAACGCCTTTTAAATAAAACCTGTAATACTTTTAATACTGGCATACAAGATACAGAATTAAGGGAGCTTTTAAATAACGAAATAAAAATGGCAGGTCACCAACTTAATTTAAAGATAAATGACAAAAATCTGAAATATTGGAGGTAATTTGTGACTGTCGGGGTGTTGCCCTGGTAACTGCTATGCCATCATAAACATTCTTACAGCCTTGCTAAGAAAACCGTGAACACCAGAAATGTTTATGGAATGTTGTGTTATAAGAAAAAGCCAATCAAGTGTGAGAAAACTAAACCGCAAACACCAACGGTAATCAGTTTGCGGTTTTGAGGTTTGTTCGCGAGTCCTGAACTTTGCTGTGATTGGTCACCACATAATCAACATTCCTGAAATATTTGAGGTGTTCACGTTTTCTTAGCAAGGCTGTAAAGTATTGCCCAATAACAGAGTTTGAAAGCTATTCATACTTTGCCCGAAGGATCTTAAGATGATTTCCACAGAACATTCAAGCAATAATGGCAAAAATACAGTAACCAAAAAAATCTCATAGTATGGTAATATTTTAACTAAAGATAAGAAGATCTTAAAATAGGGCCTGGTTACATGAGCCGGGTTGGCCCGGTTCGCCGGGTTGGGTTGCTTTGTCGGCTAACCGAGCTGGCCCAGTTGTCATGTAATCGCGGGGTTGAATTTTGTTGCGTTTAACAGGCGTGCCGAGATCTCGGCAAACTGAAACAAGCCCGGCTCATGTAATCAGGCCCTTAAGCTCTCAAGCTGACCCAGCGAGAGAAAATTGAATTTGAAGTTATCTATATTTCAATTAAAAGGGATCTTTCGCGTTAGATGAAAACACAATAACACACGCTTTGAGCATTCTTACGGGGTTTGACATTAAATTTCTCGAGAATGAGTGGGGATTTAATCGCGGGGTCACTAGAGAAATGAATTACAGTGAGATGTTTTCAAAAATAGTATTCAATAGTATTCAAAAAGTCACCGTGTTGTGAGTAGATATTTGGTAAATAATTTTTGCACTTATTGCTCGAACTTTGAGCGGAATCCGTCTTTTCTGTAACCCTTCATCGTTTTACAAGCACTATAACAGTGGGGAACTTTTTCGAGCCTACTTAAAATCATATTCATTTCTTTTATTTCTTGCGATAAAGAAATACGGCCAGTGCACTGAATGTTTGCCTGTATATGCGAACCGAACACCCCCTCCTCCCCAACCCCCCTACCCCCCGCTCCCCCTTCCTTCCAGCTCTTATCAAAATGTAACCTATGTCATGCAATACCCACAAATATACAAAAATAACACGAGACCAAGATCACGGTTGCATCCATTTACCGTTCTCTCTATAGTAAGAATTTATGGACGCATGGATTGATTAATTTGCTTACGAGCAAGAGGAACTGTTTTTGTTCTAAGTATGATGCTTCATGTCGATTATGTCCTCACTGTCGCCAAGATCTATCCATTTAAGTATAAGAGTCCCGTGGTATCGAAACTGAGAGAACTATTTCAACGAGCATATTAGTGTCTCGCTCTGTTTTTTAATTAACTGTGATTAAATGAGTAAACAAAACATTGTTTTTGCAATAGCCATATTTATCAGAAATATATATGCCGTTGTTGTTGTTGTTTGTATTGTAATGTAACCAACAATGAACCAAGTTCTGCCTGATATTTTTTTCTTTTCCTTCCAGGGATTGATGACCATGAATAAAATGACGGCCTTAACTCAGTAACATAATGATTACCTGGTATAATAAACGCTGAAGTAATGGGGCAAATTCGGGCTTCGTAGAGCAGGGCTTATATTAATTGCAACCAGTTAAAAATCATTATGAAAGTAGCGTTAAAAGTGGATAAATAAAGGCTGAATCATTAAAATGTGTCTTTTGCCTCACTCTTATAATAGAAGTTTAAACAATTCGACGACCAAAACCACCACCCATATCCCACCCCTGCACCACCCGCTCATCCCCCCCCCCCCCCCAAAAAAAAAGCCCAGGTAAAAGAGTCGACAGAAAACAAGCAAACAGAGTACGATTTATTTTATTGAAAAGAAGTTAAAATTTTATTTCGCTGAAAAAATCCTAGTCTCGTAGCATGCGGTGCCGGAGTATTTTTAACGCACCATTTCTTGCGGCAACATCCTGGAGCAAAACCTGCAACATTGTTGCTCAAATTTTGTTCGAGTTGTGTTCGTGTAATACCCCCGTCGCTGACTTTCAACTCGACATCTGTGATATAAATGTGCGCTCGAGCAGTACACATTTTCAAAATGTGGTTACGTTAAAAATCAACCCGTGTAACGTACCATTGGTGGACGTCGTTGCGTTAAAAGTTGTCTCGTGTAACATGGATTAAAAATCACTTTTAAAAGGGTTATTTATTTATTTATTTTGATTCTTCTGTATCTGGTTATGTAATTTTTTCTCAGCCTCCGGTGACGGAGTTCCTGCATCCGCGATCTTACCCATTCATGATTTTTTGGGATCTCACCAATTCACGATTTTCGGGATCTTACCCATTCCTGATTTTCGGGATCTTACCCATTCATGATTTTTTGGGATCTCACCCATTCACGATTTTCGGGATCTTACCCATTCATGATTTTCGGGATCTTACCCATTCATGATTTTTTGGGATCTCACCCATTCACGATTTTCGGGATCTTACCCATTTATGATTTTCGGGATCTTACCCATTCATGATTTTCGAGATTTTACCCATTCATGATTTTCGGTATCTTACCCATTCATGATTATCTGGATCTTATCCATTCCTGATTTTCGGGATCTTACCCATTCATGATTTTCTGGATCTTATCCATTCCTGATTTTCGGGATCTCACCCATTCATGATTTTCTGAATCTTATCCATTCCTGATTTTCGGGATCTTACCCATTACTGATTTTCTGGATTTTATCCATTCCTGATTTTCGGGATATAACCCATTACTGATTTTCTGGATCTTATCCATTCCTGATTTTCGGGATCTTACTCATTCATGATTTTCGGGATTTTACCCATTCATGATTTTCGGGATATAACCCATTAATGATTTTCGGGATCTTATCCATTCCTGATTTTCGGGATCTTACCCATTCATGATTTTCGGGATCTTAATCATTCATGATTTTTGGGATCTTACCCATTCATGATTTTCGGGATCTTACTCATTCATGATTATCTGGATCTTATCCATTCCTGATTTTCGGGATCTTACCCATTAATGATTTTCGGGATCTTACCCATTCATGATTATCTGGATCTTATCCATTCCTGATTTTCGGGATCTTACCCATTCATGATTTTCGAGATCTTACCCATTCATGATTTTCGGGATTTTACCCATTCATGATTTTCGGGATATAACCCATTAATGATTTTCGGGATCTTATCCATTCCTGATTTTCGGGATCTTACCCATTCATGATTTTCGGGATCTTAATCATTCATGATTTTTGGGATCTTACCCATTCATGATTTTCGGGATCTTACTCATTCATGATTTTTGGGATCTTACCCATTCATGATTTTCGGGATTTTACCCATTAACGATTTTCGGGATCTTATACCCATTCATGATTTTCGAGATCTTACCCATTCATGATTTTCGGGATATAACCCATTAATGATTTTCGGGATCTTATCCATTTCTGATTTTCGGGATCTTACCCATTCATAATTTTCGAGATCTTACCCATTGATGATTTTCGAGATCTTACCCATTCATGATTTTCGGGATATAACCCATTAATGATTTTCGGGATCTTATCCATTCCTGATTTTCGGGATCTTACCCATTCATGATTTTCGGGATCTTACTCATTCATGATTTTTTGGATTTTACCCATTCATGATTTTCGGAATCATTTGTCAATATTGCAAAATATCGTTCCATTTGGTGCGGAAATATGCTCAGATATAATAACGTGTGTGAAGATTTGTCCGAGGGCCCCCTAAATCTGTAAAACGTTGAGATTTTCGTAATTTTTATAAAGTTCGCAATTTTAGTTAAATTCGCAGTTTCGTCGAGGGCCTTCCGTCTAGCTCGCGAGGTTTATCCTTTTTATCGACCGGCTGTCACGTCATAATTTGTGGGAAGAATCTGATGCGAAAATTTGACTACATTTCTTCCGCGCCCTCGCAGCTGTCAAAACGTATTTGATTTTGTGAGCGTCAAAGCCAAAAAACAAACAAAGCGGACTGTTAATGATTTAGTTAGGTAGTTAGTTATAGTTAATATTGTAAACTATAAGTCCTGAAGGAAATACCGTGTCTAAATAAAGATTTTACCTTACCTTACCTTAATTGCCGACAATACAGCGGGGGTGAATGACAAAATACGAGAGTCACCGAGACGCCGAGCGATTTTCCAAAAATCCGAGGCTGCGACTTAAACGATATCATATATACTACGAAACAGAAAGAAAACCAAGAAGAGGCACAAAGGCTTTCAAGATTTCGACACGGGATCAAATGATTTGTCGGTCCCACAGTGTTCTAGCTGCCATTCGCCAGCCCTATGGTTCTGTTTATATGCATGGTGAACAAACAGTTCTTGCGGTTTCTTTGAGAGGATAAATTCGTGTGTAGCTTGTCTTTACAACTTTAAGACATACACAAGACGGACTCCACTCACATCTTGGTTCGACTTTATTCTGCAGCGTTTTATGCCTTTTCTGGATTCAACTGACGGAAATTTCTGTTCACCGCTGCATTAGAGGCGAATTATTATATAATTTCTTTCAGCCTATTTCTCGCAAATGCCCCACGGCTATTAACGTATTTCAATATGCAGATTTCTTTGAAATACCTGCGTCCCTTTATATTATAAAATAAGTCACACGCTCTATTTGAACTGTACTATTGCGAAGAAACGATTTCTTAACAGGACGAATAACCCGATGCACTTGAAGGTACTTAAGAAAATTAAAATTTGCTTCCCCCAGAGCACTCTCTACAGGGGCGGATCTAAGGGGAGGGTGAGGGGGGTGTGCACCCCCTCTTGAGATGTTTACGTCACCCATCAGTAACGTCATTCCTTGGTGACACCTTGATGGCGCCACGTTCTATCACTGATTTGTTGGAATTGCTTCTAGCTTATGTTCATCGTAAATTCTCTTTTAAATTGTTCGAGAAGATGGTCTTTCTCTTTTTTGCTTTATTCGTCAAGGTTGTAAAGTCTCTCTTTTGCTCACATCGTTTCTTTGCCAGATTACAAAAGTGATTGAAATTTTCTTCTGTAATTATCTAGAAAAGGAGAAAAGAAAAATTAATATATCAAACTCCTGCAGTCCGTTCACGCTCGGTAGTTAGATAACTGTTTCAAACCACTTTATAGCATTATTTTTTCTCAAAATAACCTATTTAAAACGTATTTGATTTTTTTTCTATTTAACGCATCGTGATATTTCTGTTCTAAAGCACGCGATATTTCCAACGTTTTGCGGTGACGAGCAGATTATTTTGTTATATTTGTTTTGCCCAAAAGAATCAATTATCTCCAAAGAGAAACATTAGGATACATAACCCAAAAATATTCAAGAAAATTTTATTACTGGAACCTACAAAGAATTAATAGCATTAAAACCTAATCCTTTTTAATAAGTTAACAGAATGTATTGTTCTCTGGCATACCCTCTTAAATTCATTTCGTGGAAAGTAAACCAATTTAATTCTACGTATATCCGTTGGGAAGGGCTGAGCCTATATGATAAGATTACAAGAAAAACTTTAAAATTTAGCGCATCTAGTTAATGGTCTATTTGAGACATAGCAAATCGCCATAACAGTTGCGCATTTAGTTAAAAAATGCCACCTTCGATTAATTAAAACGAACGTATACAAAATTATTCTACATTAGTTGCAATAATATGATCAAAAATACTTTTAGCAAAGTTTGTATATCTTACATTTTCGATTACTTGATTTTCAACAGTGTTTCAAGGCTCAAAATCAACTGAATTTAATTGCCCGCTTTCAAACGACAAACAACAGCAGGTAAAAAAATATAAAACAATCTTCAAGTGTTTTTTTTTTTAACTACTTTTTTATGATTTATTTAGTTGTACGCATGCCATCACCAGATTTTCGCCGCGGTGCCGTCGTACGTTAACAGCAGTTTGAAATCAAATGAATTTTAAATAAACTACAAGTAAGCGCAGAATCTACCTTTTTCGCTAAATCCCGTTTACCGTGCTGGAAGCATGCTAGATATGCCATCGTGGATGATAAATACAAAAGAACCAAAATCAGACCCAAACATTTTGTACCCATGTCAAGAGTCGCTGGAAAGTCCACTTCCAACTCGGCAATTGTGGGCGGATTTGTGTCGGATGGAAAATGGGACTCGGCGTTCTTAAGCTAGGAATATTGGAGTAATTATTGATGAGACTTTGTCACTGGATAGGCATGTGAGCTCCGTTTGTAAATCTGCTTTATTTCATCTTTGGAATATCGCGAAGATTGGAATGTATCTGACTTCTGAGAGCATAAAGATCCTCGTCCATGCTTATGTTATTTGTCGACTTGACAATTGTAACTCGTTGCTCCTCGGGTCACCGAAGTATGTGATTCAGAAGCTCCAGCGCGTTCAAAACTGCGCTGCACGCCTCGTAGCTGGGCAACCTAGGGCTGCACACATTCGCCCCGTCCTTAAGGAGCTACACTGGTTACCTGTGAAGCAGCGAATTACCTTTAAAGTATTACTGTTAACTTTTAAAGCTCTCAATAATCTGGCGCCTGTGTATTTAAGTCAACTTATAGTCCCGTATAACCCTACAAGAAGACAGGGCCTTTTCAGTCGCTGCCCCAAAGCTTTGGAATGAAATTCCCTTAGACATTAAATTAAGTCAATCAGTCGATGTTTTTAAATCCAGATTGAAAACTTATCTTTTTAAACTTGCTTTCAATTGCTTTTTTGTTTTAGTGCTATTGTTAGTTAGATATTTATTAGATTGTAAAGCGATATAGAGCTTTTGTATATACCGCTATAGAAATAAAGTTATTATTATTATTATTATTATTAAGCCTTCTACCAGTTCGCCGCGGGCTTTAGTCTCGAAACGGGGGCTTTGTGAAATGAACCGCAGCTTGAATCAAAGCCTCCGCCCACTTATTGGCTTGCTTCATTAATATTTTCAGCAAAACTTTAAAAATGGAAGCAACTTCGTTGGACGTATTTTTGTCGTTAAACTGACCTAATGTGTTCTGTTCAATTTTATTTTGCATTTTTTTTGCTAAAAAATTAAAGACTAACCAGGTTACTCTTCAATGTAGCTTAAGACCGAATTAAACGCCTAAGGGGTACTTCACGAAAAACTGGGCGGAGGTGGGGGTTTGAGGAGTGTTTCTCTAAATAAAAACCCCTACTTTATTTGAGACCAAATTTAACAAACTGTTGGCGTTAAATTTGTGGTCTGAACCAGAAAAGTCGATGTCCTATTTCTTCCTTGTATAGGATTCCACCAAGAAAGTTTTAAGGTTTGGGTAAACATTGGAGAAGAATCTCAAATTCCCGATTTAGTTAAATTGCTCTTCTAAAGCGGATGAATATTAAGGATGATATACCGACAATAGTTTCTTCCAAGGATTAAATCTCCTCCAAATGAAGCAAATTTTAAATGGATTACCCGTTAACCTATCGCTTCGTTAAAATTGATTTGAGACGGCCCTTCAAACATAAATTTTAACTTCAACTTCTCTTTTTGAAACTGTCTTAGGGCTCGAAACAGATTTTACTTGCTAAAGGTATATATTGTTTCATTATGTATTGATTTCTAGCAAGAACTGTTGACTTTTCTGAATTTTTTCCTGGTTTTTCACTAGTTTGCTGGTAGGAATGCTAAGCCTGATAGCCAATATAAACAAAATAATTTACTGGCCTCTGACCCTTCAGTTGACGAGCCCTGTAATTTATTAACCTTTTCATTCTAGTTACGTTTTTCACTCCATTAACATCTTGATATTTCTTACTATTAATAAACGTTTTCACTTATACTAAATCATAATCAAATTGTAAAAAAGATGTGAATTCGCTATTTTTTTTAATATGGCTGTGTAGTTTAATTAAGGGGATTTTTTCGCAGCATGGTTGCCGAACATAATCCACAAATCTCTTGAGTATCCGCATTGCGAACGATTTTCCTTTATGAAGGCCGTCCTTTACGGATTTTTACTTCCGTAAAAAGATACAGATGTTTTTGTTATACAGATGATATTTTGCATAAAAAGTGAAGTAAAAAATAGATGACTTAGATTTTGAGTAATAGTAATTCAGAGAACTTTCCCAGTTACTTGTTATGTCTTCTGCATCCTTTGTTTGTTTATTTTTAAAAATCTCTTTTTTGGGCTCATTTGAATCTGATAACATGTTTTTTTGCGGGTAATTTTCATTTAATTTGCGTTTTCATCACAATCTGAAAAGTTAACTCTGATAGCAAAATCATCCAGTTTAATACCAGAGGGATAAAAAGGTTAACTGTTTCTTCATTCATCATCAAAATGTCTAGAATTTAGCTGGGATGGGAAATAAAATTAAAAATGATTGAAGAAACATTGATTTTTTTCTAATTAAGAAATAGCATGCTGTTGATTAAATCTTCGGTTTATCTAAATATAAGATAGGGCAAGAGCGACTTTCTTGACCAGTTGAGGAAGACTTTCGATGTGCTCGAACCCTGTGTGGGTCCATAACACGCTTACCACCATGCGATATATAAACGAGAAACGTGCCAGGAAATTGTCATGAAACCCACTCACGCCGCTGATATAGAACTCAGTCTACGGGTTACAGATAAACGTTTAAAGAAGTTTAAGCTGACGGCAATATATCATGAATTCAAGCAACCAATATTTTCATCCGGTGAATAAGCAACTTATCTTCACCAAGTTTATCCGATATTATCACAACTTCTTTTGTGTACATGTAGCCGCTTTTCATTTCCATTTAACGTGTAGGTTTAGTTAGAGGAAATAACTTCGTTGTGTGGAAATATACACCTTGCATAGATATCGTCCATCCCATACAGTAAAAAAACGATTTATTATACGGTTTTCATATTAAACGCTTTGGGGGGTGATTTCATACACGATTGTAAGACCCCCGCTATCGAACATTTCTTTGTATCAGATCCATCGGACAGTTAATGATCACTTCATCCAATTAGCAGGGGAATGGGAACGAATAGTTAACATCGTCTGAATGGAAAAATAACAGATTTCAAGCCACAGGCGATCAATGCGTTGTGGGTGATTTACGTGACATAATGTAAGTCGAGAATGTATGAGAAAGGTTCGTAGATTTCCTTATTAATGTTTAATTAACTAACCAAGAAAATAACTAAGAAAACATTGTTATTGCAATTGTTATATTTATCAGAAATACATGTTTTTGTTGTTGTTGTTGCTGTTGCTGTTACTGTTACTTATAAAGCAATAAACAATGAATCAGTTTCTTGCCTGATATTGCTTTTTCTTTTCCATCCAGGAATTGATGTCCACGAATGAAATGACGGCCTTAACTCAGTAACATAATGATTAGCTGGCAGGCTTCGTAGAGGACGGCGCATTGTATTTGTTTCGTCAATATAATGAATTATTAACTTGATTTCCTGATTGATTTTGATTGACACTTACTTATGCAATTTAGCCACGTGAATACGTCAGTTTTCCGGCAGTTCAGATATTCTAGATTCGAAGCTACGTGCATGTTTTGCTAACCTGTCTCGCTGACCCGTCTTCTGTTATTACCTGACCTGTTTTATCCGTTGCTGACCTGTACACAGTTGTATACCGTGAAACAATCCTTCTAGACATCGTCAAAGAAGTAAGTTCTCAGTGATGTAATTCTAGCTGTAATAGTTTTACTCGTGCGTTTATGAACCTATGGTCCTGTTCAGTTTCTGAAATGTATTTTGTTCTTTTCCTCAGATCGAATAATAATAATATACTGGAATAAATTATACGATTTGCGTAACCTAGTTGGATTGCCTGTTTGGTTTGTTGGACCATTTCATTCGATTTCTGGCTTGATGAAGAGAGTGCGCTAATCGACCCCGACCATGGCTGAAGCGGCGCTAAAACAAGCGAAGACTGACCGGCGTACAGCAAAATCGGCCTTCACAAGGGCTGGAAAAGCGTTGGTACATGCCGTAGAACATAAAAGACCTCCGAATGAGGTAAGAGAAGTCTTAATTAAGCTGCAGGGAGTGTATGAAAACTTAGTGGTTAAACACGAGGATTATACCAAGCTCATTGAAGATGATAGTGCGTACGAAACGGAAGAACAATGGCTCTCCGATTGCCAGGAAACATTCATGCGGCTTGAAGTAGACGCAAAAATGTTTGTTGAAAGTATGGAACAGTTTAGTTCGGATGATTTAGCTGAGAATGGTAATTTAAGTAAAGAAAAGGAGAGTATTGCGTGTAATGAAGTGCTTGAAAACGAAGGAATTTTAAATATGCAGTCGACAACACCCAGCACAAGCGACGTGTCCCACAGCGATGAAATGCAATTAGTCGGACAAGTCGGTCCGGAAATTAACGTCGAGAAAGGCGCTAACTCGGTACAAGTAATTAACAGTGTCTCGACAGCTGATGATAAGTCGATTAACACAGAAAGCAATGTAAACGTCACGTCAACCGGTAGTACAGAGAAATTACAGCAAAGTCCTATTGAAACTGGCGCCTGCACGTTTAAACTGGAAAAACCCAAGCTTCCTGTTTTCGCTGGGAATGTCCGAGATTACGCCATCTTTCGTTCAGATTTCAAGCACGCAATAGAAGCGAAGTACTCAAAAAGGGATGCAATCACACTTCTACGTACGTGCCTGCGAGATAAGCCACTGCAAAGGCAAATCACCTGTGCTTCAGCTGCTTGAAAAGGGCTGGGAGAGGACATACTCTGGATAACTGCAAACGCAAACAGCAGTGCACAAAGCTGGAGAATGGAACGCGGTGTCCACAGCAGCACCATCAACTCCTACACAAGAGCAATTCCGTGAAGATTGGCGTCGCCACTACAGCCAGCCCCAGTGAAGCAATTCTTCCCGTTTTATGCGCTAACATCGGCAGCGCTAACGGTCTCTTTAAATGCGGAAACGTGCTTCTTGACTCGGGGGCTCAAATAAGTCTTATCCGACAGGATACCGCTGAAATTCTTGGTTTGAAGGGAAAGGACGTGTCCATAACCATTACTAAAGTTGGCGGCGAGGACGAAACAATGAAAACAAAGGAGTACAATGTTCAGCTAACCTGTATTGACAACAACAAGCGTTTTACCGTCAAAGCAATCGGTATTCACAGCATCAGTGACCAGATTCCGGCAGTGAAAACCTCGCACTTACCGGAGGTTCTTGGAGCACCAAACACCAGATTTCACCGTGGAAAAGGGAACGTTGACCTGTTGATCGGTATTGATCACGCACACATGCATGCTGGTGAAACAAGACAAGTGGACAACCTGCTTGCTCGCAAGTCTCCACTTGGATGGGTGGTTTTTGGAGGAAAACCAGAGCAGATCAGCGATGCAACCAACATATTGCACGTCAAGTACGCCTCACCAATAGACTTAACAGACTTTTGGACAACCGAAACTATGGGTGTGGCCGTGAAACCCTGTGTCTGCGATGCAGACAAACTGACTCAAACGGAAAGAGAAGAAGCTGAGCTCATAGAGAAGTCGTGTATCAAAGTCGAAAACCAATGGATGATCTCTTACCCTTGGAGAAAAGATCCTAACCTGCTGCCAGACAACAGAGGTTTGGCAATAAAACGCCTAGAGTCAACAGAGCGACGCCTGAAAAGAAATCCTGAACAAGCTGAAGCTTACTGCAAACAGATGGAGGAAATGGAAAGCATGAAATTTGCGCGAAAGCTGTCAAAGGAAGAACAAGACAGGTATCATGGTCCTGTTCACTACATTCCACATCACGCTGTCCTGAGGCCAGACAAGAAGAGCACACCTGTTCGAATCGTTTTTAATTCATCCTCTGCATTCCAAGGACATGTTCTAAACGATTACTGGAAGAAAGGTCCCGACCTTTTAAACGGCATATTTGGAGTTGTCTTGCGATTTCGAGAGAAGGAAGTTGCAGTACTGGGAGACATCTCCAAGATGTATCATCGGATCCTTATTCCCGAAAAAGATCAACACGTACACCGCTTTCTATGGAGAGATATGGAAACAGACAGAGAACCTCACACTTATGTCAAAACAGTTCTGACGTTTGGGGACAAGCCTGCACCCGCCATGGCGCAAGTAGCTCTAAGAAAAACAGCCCAAGACAGCAAGGCAAGCTACCCAGAAGCAGCGGAAGTGCTAACGAACAACACGTACATGGATGACATCTGTGAGTCTGTAGATACAGAAAAGGAAGCTCGGAAATTAACAAATGACATAGACACTGTCTTGAAGACGGGAGGATTCAAAGTTAAAGAGTGGATTTCTAACAAGATACTTAAAGACAAAGTGAACGGTGACCCAGAGAAGGAAGTTGACATGTTCAAAGGAGATGAAGAGAAGGTCCTGGGGACCCTGTGGAATTTTAAAACAGACAAATTCACTTCAGAGTGGCAGCAGACTTACGGAAGCTGGAAAACAGTCCAGACCACATGCAGAAGATGACCAAAAGAATGATCCTGAGTAAAGTCGCTCGTATTTATGATCCGATTGGATTTGCAGCAGCGTTCATCGTCAGAACAAAGATAGGAATGCAAAGACTGTGGCAGCTGGGACTAGACTGGGATGACGAGGTACCACTTGCAGTTCAGGAAAGCTGGATTTCACTCTTCCAGGAAATTAAGGAGCTAGACAGTGTGTCCTTTGAAAGATGTTTAACGGTAATCAATGCTGTGGAACCGCCAATGTTATGTGTTTTTGCTGACGCATCACAGGACGCACTCGGAACCTGTGCCTACGCACGCCAGAGAAAGGATGACAACACTTACGCAATCAAGTTCATCGCAGCGAAGTCTCGAGTATCCCCACTGAAACAGCTGACAATTCCGCGCTTGGAGCTACAAGCAGCTGTCCTCGCAAGCCTAGCCAAATCCATTCAGGAGGAATCTAGGATACAATTTAAAGATGTCAAGTTCTTCACCGACAGTACGATCACCTTGGCCTGGATTCAAAGTCCATCACGCGGCTTTAAACCGTTCGTCTCCTCGAGAGTGGGAGAAATTCAAAGTAACACAGATCCAAACCAGTGGAAGCATATCCCTAGTGAAGATAATGTGGCTGACGACCTGTCGCGAGGGATCCGCGTTGACGAGTTACAAGGCAGATGGAAGAATGGCCCAGAGTTCCTATACCTACCAGAAAGTCAATGGCCGATTACGACAGCCCCGCCAGTGTCGAATGCAGACATGGAACGCCGTCGGATGCAGATACTGACCACAGTCACAGCACCGAAAGTTAGCAATGGAATTGATCCACGCAAGTTCTCAAGCTGGAGAAAACTGATCCGTGTGACCGCACGAATACGCAGACTAGCAGTAAAGATACGACTAAGAAAATACGACCAACACGGAAAGGAAGGACCGCTGACCCCTGAAGAGCTTCAGCAAGCAGAGCTTTACTGGATTAACCAAGCGCAGACAACCCTCTACAGCCGTTTAAATAGAGGTGAATTCAAATCGCTCAGCCCATTCAAAGATGAAAACGGAATTATCAGAGTGGGAGGAAGAGTGGATGAAGCTATCGTGTCCTACGAAATGAGGCACCCCGCCCTTCTTCCAAGTGACCACTGGATCTCCTTGCTGATAACAAGGCACACTCATCAGTACGGACACTCCGGCGTAGCAGCTACCACAGGCAAAACAAGGAGGAAGTTCTGGATCTTGAAAGCGAACAAGCTAAGCAAGTCCGTGAAATCTAAGTGTGGATTCTGCCGTGAAATGGCGCACAAGGCTGAGACACAACTCATGGCAGACCTTCCTGTCCTCCGTCTAGCACCACACACACCTCCATTTTACTACACCGCGTGTGATTACTTTGGTACCTTTAACGTTAAAATAGGGAGAAGCAAGACGGCTAAGCACTATGGCGTGATCTTTACGTGTTTAAACACCAGAGCTGTCCATCTAGAATAAGCAGTTGACCTAACTACAATGGAGTTCATCCAAGTACTTCGTAGATTCTTTTCAATCCGAGGATACCCAGCAGTGATACTGAGCGATAACGGAACGCAGATGGTTGGAGCCGCTAACGAGCTGAGAGAGATGGTGAAAGACCTAGATGGCGATCAATTGCGAGAATTCTGCGGAGAGAAGAGCATTAAGTGGATTTTCACAACGCCAGCTGCACCACACCAAAACGGATGCGCAGAAGCCCTTGTAAAGAGCTGTAAGAGATCGCTGAAGACTGTAATCGGCGAACAACTTCTGACGCCTTTCGACTTGTACACCTGCCACCTAGAGATCGCCAACCTGCTAAATCAACGTCCCATCGGGCGCATCCCTAATGATCCAGACGATGGAGCTTACCTGTGTCCAAACGACATGCTCCTTGGAAGAGCAACTCCGGAGGTGCCGCAGCGAGTAGAGTTCCTGCAAAGAATAGTTGATTCATTCTGGAAACGCTGGACTAGAGATGTCTTTCCTACCCTAGTACCAAGAAAGAAGTGGCACGTCCAGAACCGCAATGTCCAAGTCGGTGACATAGTAACGGTAGCCGATAATAACGCTGTGAGAGGCAAGTGGGCTGTAGGCAGAGTAATCAAAGTATACCCTGGAGCTGATGGACGCGTTCGAAACGTTACAGTCAAGACAGCCACTGGAGAGTACAGCCGTCCAGTAACGAAGATTGCGGTAATTCAACCTGCTGAAGGCGACGATTAAACGAACATTTGCTATGATAAGGACTACGCCCTTATCGGGGCGGAGAGTGTTTCGTCAATATAATGAATTATTAACTTGATTTCCTGATTGATTTTGATTGACACTTACTTATGCAATTTAGCCACGTGAATACGTCAGTTTTCAGGCAGTTCAGATATTCTAGATTCGAAGCTACGTGCATGTTTTGCTAACCTGTCTCGCTGACCCGTCTTCTGTTATTACCTGACCTGTTTTATCCGTTGCTGACCTGTACAAAGTTGTATACCGTGAAACAATCCTTCTAGACATCGTCAAAGAAGTAAGTTCTCAGTGATGTAATTCTAGCTGTAATAGTTTTACTCGTGCGTTTATGAACCTATGATCCTGTTCCGTTTCTGAAATGTATTTTGTTCTTTTCCTCAGATCGAATAATAATAATATACTGGAATAAATTATACGATTTGCGTAACCTAGTTGGATTGCCTGTTTGGTTTGTTGGACCAGTATTAGTTCCAACCTTGACAAAACATCACCAAGGTGACGTAAAAGGTGGATAAATAAAGGCTGAGTCATTAAAATGTGTCTTTTGTCTCACCCTTGACACAAATTTAAATTTAAAATATTATACGACAAAAACCACCCCCATCTCTCAAACCTCCACTACCCATGTCCCCCTCCCACCCCCCCCCCCCCCCCCTTCCTCCCAAAAAATGGCGAGGTAAAAGAGTCGAAAGAAAACAAACAAACTGAGTAAGGTTATATCTCGCTGAAAAATCCGGACGATTTAACGCAACATTTTGCTGTGGGAACATTCTGCTGCAATTTGAAAGCGATTTGAAAACCTGCAGCGGTTTGGAGTTGGTTCGTGTAACCGTCCCTCGTCGCTGACTTTCAATTAAAAATCGCGTGATATTAGCGTGCGCTCTGGCAGAACGCTTTTGCAAAATGAGGTTGCGTTAAAAGTCATCCGGGTAACATACCACGGTTACTCAATTTTGTCCCAGCTTACCCATCATTTCTTAAGTGAAGTGGGAGCTCTTGCAGAGCAACACACAAATGGACTAGACTACAGGAGGCCCAAGCGTTGTTTGTGATGTGCACGTGACAACGTGCTGCAGTCATTTTCAGTAAATTAAGAAAATGTATAAGAATGCTTCGAAAATTACTTACAAATTTTGTAAAGGATTTTAATAAAAGTACTGTGGCTTACCTACGCCTGTGCCTGTGTTATTTTAATGTCATTGAGGAATCTGAGTCGTTTTTTAAAAAGCCATCAGTTAGACGATTTTAATCTGTTTGGACGGAATGTTAAAGGAGCTATGCAAGTTTCCTAAAGAGGAAAAACACCAAAGGAGTGATACTAAACCAAAAAGGAACAAGGATGGCTGAGGATGCATATGGAGAAGATTGAAACGGATTGGAAATGACGATTGTGAAAAATTTAGGCTTAATTTTTCAAAGTGCACGAACGATGACGTAGCCCCCTTAAAGTAAGCGCTGTTTCTAGAGGATATTTCTACGGGATATTTAAACACAGAACGTTAACAGCCAAGCTAAATTGCAAGTAGTAATGTTTTGTAGTCAATGTAATGAAATTAGCGCATGTCGGAATGCTTTTAGCTGAATTAGAGCCCCGGAAAACGAGGAAACATGTTTCCAGAAAAATTCATAGCGTGCATATGTTCCCTTACCGTTTTCAGGTTTGTCATACAGCCTGGAAGCTTTGTTTCCAGTAACAGCTTTTGTCTCCAAGAAGCGAAATTTATTTCTGCTATATGCCAGAAACATTCCGTGTTTTCGCGCGGCAAGAAGACATATTTCCTCGTGTTGCCAGACCTTCAGTGTCGTTCTTATAACAAAACGAGGAATAGGGCATGCAAAATTAAAAATAATTTTTGGATTTAATTCAGAGCAAGTCTCACCATTCTTTCTAGTCATGTCAGTAGATGAAGAAAGCCTGTACTTTTTTGGTCGCGCTTTTATTCGTTACAAGTTCCGAGGAAAAGGTAAAAATAACTGACAAATATTGAACCAACCAAAAGTATAACATCGATTGTATCGTTCAGTGTTTAACATCGTTTCACAATCACCAGCTAAAGAGTTACCTGCCAAAATAATTTTGGCACTTAGCTAGCAAAAGGCCGATTTTTTCGTTCTCTATAAAATGTGTCTAAAGGTTTGGGGAAGCAGAGGTAGCGTAGTGGTGAGAGCGCTCGCCTCCACCCACGTGGCCAGGCTTCGATTCCTAGAGCCGGCGTCATATGTGGGTTGAGTTTGTTGTTGGTTCTCGTTCTTGCTCAGAGGGTTTTTCTCCGGGTTCTCCGGTTTTCCTCCCTCCACAAAAACCAACACTTCCAAATAGGCCCTTCACAGGACCCAGTCACATGGTACAAAATAACACCCTGCTGGTAAGCAAGCTACGCGCTGGGACATCCAAAACAAAGCCACTTCATGTCCCAGAACGTAACTTGCTTACCAGCGACGTGTTATTTTGTACCATGTGACCAGGTCGTGCAAAGGGCCTATTCCAATTCGATCTGGGATATACGACCCCACAAGCTTGTAACTTTACACACTACCGTGTGTAATTTATTTATTGTTTTTATTTTTATTTGTTGGTAAATAATACTATAAGGGGAAGAATGAAATGTTCAGGTACCCAATTATATTTCTCAAGCAGTTTTGTTCTTTTTTTCTTTCATTTAACCATAAACGTGGACAAAACAGACAGGAAAAAGTGGTTGACCGCTTACCAATTGCCTTTCCAATCCCTATCGCAGTTGAAGTACACTATTTTGCCATCGACAAACTCTGCCCACGTGAACCGTGCCCATCATCTTGCTTATTTTTCTTCCCTCTTCATAGCTCACATTAAAATATCTCGGATTTCTTTCCTGTTTCTGCTTGCAGCTAATTTACCAACCAATGGGATATTGAAGATGTTTTTAAGGTTTATGTGCAGTTAACTGGTCCTGTAGAAGACTCTACGTCAAAGAGGCGTGGATGTTCGCCATCTTTTATAGCTTTCAGTAATGAGAGTTGCTTGCTTTACGGTTCACTCCCTAGGTCGCATGCAGACTAATCGTAATATATAGATTTAGCCAAGCCTAAAAGCGGAGCTCCGTATTTTTGCTGGTTCTTAATAATTTCTCGAAATAAAATCGGACCTGAGCCCGCGATCAATGAAGAAGAAAAATCTGGACCTGAGCCCGCGATCTGGTAATGTGATACCTCAATTTGACAGCTGTCAATTGACCATAACATGGATGCCCTATAACAAAGATGTAAGCTGATAAGGCTGACAAGGTGTTGACAAGGCATGGCTATTTATGGCCGTCACGTTGCGCTACTCCGTCGTCGTCGTCTTCGTCGCCGTGCGTACCCGCCCACGAGCAATACCGCTAGCCATGATAACCATGAGAAAATCAACTCATGGGTTTCCTTTTCTTACCCATATGAGTATGGGGCTCCGCTACTATCAGGGGGAGAGGGTACTTGGTTCAAGTTTTGCTGGGTATGCGCCGCTGACCTCTCAGCTCAGAGCCCTACCTCATATTATGAAACTCGTGGTCTTAGGCCATCCAGCTTGATTAATAATATAACAAAAACAGCGGTGCAGATGTTTTCTGTCTGGGTTCGGCAGAACCCATTGTTACAGTGTAAATACTACAAACTAGCCGTTATCCGCTGGAAATAGAGTCGAACGTTTTGGCTGTGGCTGGTTTTGTTATTCTTTCTCGTCTCAGAGTAAATTCAGAGTCTTTCAAACTAAAATACTAGACTTGAAAACGTCGAATATACCGTCTCCCAAACGATAAAGCACCAAGACAATTTTTATTTTAACTGATGTTAACATCGACTATTTTCCAATCATATTAATTCTAAAGCAAGTACAGTGGCTTGTACTATTTATTTTATAATACTAATCATTATTTTCAGTTACTCCGACCGAACCAGCCAGAACTTGCCTTGGAATGGGAGAGTCAATGGCATAAACTCGCTTGTTGCATGCATTCAACGACTCGAAATGAATATACAATCCAATCCCTTCCGTGTGATTAGGTTTGTGTCATCTGGTCTTATACTAAGCCTTGATACAAATAATTTATTTCTGCGAAAGGATTATTATAAGGCTGTACAAGTCGAACACATCTACTAATTTGTCAATGTGAAATAGCGTTATAACTTTTCCTAATGATCATATGGCGTTGCATATAAGAAGTCGAAAGAAGCCGGGTTACGGCTTCAACAAGCAAGATTATTTATGAAAACTCTATTTCTAAAACGAATTTGTGAATCGATCAACAAAACCTTCTCACGAAGAACTTTAACACAAGGACTGATATAGGTCGAAAATTCAGAATTTTGCCTTCGAACCCCTAAATGTATATATGTTTATCATCAACCCTAACAAGTTATAATGTGCATCGTGCGGTTTCAACAACATCGTTTTAATTACGAAAAGATACCCAAGAAAGATCTATTATATAGAAACAACGGCACTTTGAAAGTTTTAGTAATAGTTTGCAAGGGAAAATAGTTTACATATAGACTTTGGAAACCTTTAAAAATAACACTAAAGAGTACTTTTTAATAGGTTTTTGACGATGTGAATATTGTAATGAACGTTTTCCAATAATCAATAAACACAAAGCCGGTTAAGAAAATAGTCGTGCCAAAAAAATCGACTGAAAAAAAAAACGTTGGAAGTCAAAATAATCACAAATAGTAATTTTAGCATGCAATGTTTCCTTGAGATTTTCAAACACTGAAGAAAAGAGTGGCAAAATAAGTTTGCTACTCTTGCTTGGATTTTACTGTTTGATCCAGATATTGGTCTTGATCTTGATCTTGAAAAAGGTAGCGGGACTTAAGGATACTGAACAGGCTCGCGGCTCAAATTCGTTCAAAATTGTGATTTTTATTCTACATAAACTGTGTGTATTTTTCTTTCTTTTACAAAAAACAGAAATCCAAAATCTCCGGAGTTATTACGAATTTCCTTTTGTGCGTGACTCGTTGCGTCACACATTAAAGGTGTCGAGCTGTCACCACTGCTAGATCAAACGCGGGAAATTGGCTTCCAACAGAGGGAATTTTCTTTGCTCGGGTCGCTAACTTTTGTCGTTGCAGTACAGTTTTGGCAGGAGATTTTGGATGGAGAGAGAAAGAACAGAAAAAGCGAGAAAAAAAAAATCGAGAAAAAAGGCTGATCGGTTGTACCGTAAAAAGTAACTAGGGAATTTTTGCGAAACGTAGAAATGCTGGCGGAAAGCGACAAATTGTCACAACGACCGAACGAAACATTAAATATTGTTACTAATTCGGATACCTTCCTGGGCTTCCGCAAGCCGAAAAAAAAAACGTAAAAGAATTCTATTGAACCAGGCGAAGATTTAGATTCCGGAATGGTGGATTCTAGGCGTTCTTTATCGGACGAATCTGTTGAAATATCACACGACAACAGCGACGAATTCATACTATTATAAAGAAACACAAGACTGAAGAGCCGATACGCTAAACAATACAGTACTGCTATCCAATGACTCTTAACCCTTTCCTGCCCAAGCGTGACTTATAGATTTTACTCTGTCTAACGCCAGACGATTTTACTCGTCAAAGGGAGACCCCTTGGGCAGTAAAGGGTTAAAAAACTATCTCCCTTAACCCTTTCCTGCCCAAGCGTGACTTATAGATTTTACTCTGTCTAACGCCAGACGATTTTACTCGTCAAAGGGAGACCCCTTGGGCAGTAAAGGGTTAAGGTGGGCCCACACGAGGGGACATGTTGCAGGAAAATGTTGCAGCAACATGAAGCGGGGACAAAATCGCGTTAAGTGCACACTGAGGGGACATGTTGCAGGGATGTGTAGCAGGGACATGTAGCAGGGACCAAATCGCATAGTTTGCACACTTGTGAAAAAGCTGCCGGGACATGTTTCAGTTTTCACTTGTGCAACATCGAATTTGTGCAAAATTTGTCCCCGCAACATGTCGCACGGAGTTCAACTTGTTGAACTTCATGGGACATGTCGCAGCGACAGAACTTTGCGTGAAACGCCATGATCACCGTGTGCAAGGATGTGCAACATGTCCCTGCAGCTAAAACTGATATTTGAACCAATCAGACACAAGATCCAGCTTGCTTTGCGGAAGTGCATTTAGAAAAAAGATGGCGGCCGTTCACAGAGGAGTCCGTGATCGCGCTAGTAATTGGAATCACTGGGATAGAAACCGAAAACTGGTTGTTCTTTTGATGCTGCTGCTCGATGATGAAGCTCTAAGCTCATTTTCCTTAAAATGAGAAATAAGCATACGAGTCTGGCTTACATTCCACGAGGTCTGACTGTTATTATCGGCAGGATCACCCAACTGGTGTTCTTCGATTGATTCATCACCGAGCGCCGCCATCTTCATTTCCAGATATAAGTGACCAATGCATTGTGGTCTTTATTTCTTAAACTCTCGCATATTACCGTCGTTGTTTCACACGAGGGGGCATGTCCTGCAACATTTACCAGGGACATGTTCCAGCTACATTTTCGTGTGTGTGTGCAAGTCTTAATCCTTTCCCTGACTCATGTCCCTGCTACACGTCCCAGTTACATGACCGCTAATGTGAACAGTTTATAAAAATGTTGCTGCTACATGTTGCAGCAACATGTTCCTGCGACATGTCCCCTCGTGTGAGCCCACCTTTAACCTAAGAATATTAGAAGGTTCTTCCTGTATCCACCGGTACACGAACAGAAAAGAAGGAAAAGCAATCATCAACAAATATTTTATAGATGCGTGCTACATACCCTGCTGCACGCATTTCGGAGAGCACGCTTTCCCGATCGGCGGCTTGCTCGCGATTTTCGTTCGCCTTTTTTGAAGCCCTTGTACTCTTTGGTGATCTTTTTCCTCTCAGTGGGCCGGAAATTGTTCAGTGTTTTACCATCGTGGTCAAAACCCGCAAGAAAATTACCACATTTAACTGCCGGCAAAGGATACTTTGATTTTCAAATAATATCTACCACCACTTTCCCGCGAGTTTTGCGAGAGAACTTGATTGGTGCATTAAGGCGATAAACCGGAAAACCACTCCCGGTAGGAGTGCTATGTTTACGAAAATATCTTTGTCGTATTTCTCGGCAAAAGTTTGCACCATCTTTGAGCGGCTAGTTTGCATATGAGAATTCATCGTACAAGAGTGAAATTTTGCTCAATGGTACATGAACCCCTCTTCTCCAAAAGTGTGTCGGGTTTTAGCTTATTTGTTTTTCGTTTTGAAGATATAAGTCCAAATGCTGTGTCAAACCGAGAAAAATACGTGAACAAACTTTGAATTATAATAACTTTTTTTGAGAGCTCATCCAACGATTCCCCGACACACTTTTGAAGCCAAACATGTGCTGAGTGGCATGCAGTCATTGTTTACTTCGAAGGGCCAAAATCTATTTGCATCTAACTGACTGCAGCTTCTCCTATATTTAATTTTACCAGTTAAACACATTTCCACGACTTTCTTGGTTCTATAATCTTTAAAATGATGTATAGGTTTAGGCACTTCCTGCAAATTAAGCGCGCGTGAGGATCTTTTTCCGCAAAGCACCCGCGAACCTGTAACCTTAAATAATACGATACGAGGTCCACTATATTCATAGTGCATGTGATCCCGCAAGTCACCGTTTTGGCACATAAGCTCCGGTTTCACCGAGGCCAGACATTTTGAGGCTTTCGTCCGGTTCTCGAATCATCTCCTTTCTTCACCGTACAGTATGATGTATTTTTGATTAAATCGTTTTTACCGCTGTCTATTTGAATACCTTGACCGTTAGTAGTTTAATTCATATAACCATTTCTAGTCCAGTCCTCGTGTTTTACCAAAGCTCTTACGTTGTTTACCGTATCTTCGAAGAAATGCACCCACATTGACCAGTTGATCAATTTGAAAAGGTGTAAGTAGAAACAATTCCAAGTTGTATTCATGAATGAAAAGAAAACTAGTTTAACTAGTCGTTATAAAATTAATTAGAATCTTGCTAAGGTTAGGTTTGTTTTTCGTGAAATGTGTTCTCCCGTGCCGCTGAATCATATTCTGTGAACAACAACAAAATTTTATTGGTCAGAAATATAAGTAATTACATCAGTTTCCCCCCGCAAATAGCTTACAAACTAATCGAGGCGGGGAGATCTAAAGACATTTTACAAATACAAGGTTTATCTATAGATGGACTAAATAACAGAGAAAACACTACTATACAATACATAGAATAGACTAACATAAAACAAAAACAAATATATTAAGCTTACGAAAAGAGGCTAACCTAAAGTATTAAATAACTTAATAAGACGGGAGACTTCGACATAATCATCTTCAGACCGCAAGAAATTTAGTAACAATTCCTTTAACAATTCCTGTTGATATCATACAATAAATAGCTAGAATCTCTGAGAAATAGGCTAGGTTGGGGAAGGCAATTCGATTTGAGAAAGAAGGGTACGGTGTGTTCCTTAGACTTACTGAAATAAATAAGACGTAAGGCCCGGGACGTAATGTCGAATCTTGGTTATAATTCCCATTAACTTGCTGATTTTGTGGCAGATAGATTCTATGTGATATTTCCATGAAAGATTTTAATCAATCATTAAGTCAAGATATTTTGCATAGTCTTTCATTTCAAGGTTTGCGAAGGTATTATTAGTCAGGGGGTCAAAAATTCTAATCCTTGGTATGAAAGACATTCTTTTGGCGGAGACGAAAGATTACAAAGTTTGATTTTTTGATGTTCAGAGACAGTTTGTTGGCCTAAGCCATTCGTTGACGTTGCCAAGCTCGCGATTAACAAGAGACTCGAGTTCCTTTAAGTTGTTATTTGCAAGTATTATACTGGTATCGTCAGCAAATAGATAGAAGGCAAATAACGACGAGGATTTTTTCACGCCTTCGTGGATTCACCACTCCTCGCGAATGAGAAATAGAACTTGTGGCGCCCAAAATAGCATATTTCCTCAATGTCCTATTCGCATTTCTAGGTTTTACACAAATACGTAGTGCTAGGTCCGTTACGAGAAAAGAATATCATTTAACTGAATATCCCAATATCCTTTTCCAAGCGAGGATCGTCTCTATTATTTCTTACAATTAGTTCATTGATCAACTGAAACCCAACCCAGTTCTAAAACGAAGATTTCTATCGACGTGATCTATCACTTATCACCTGGCTTCTATAATAAACAAAGAAATACTTTCAGGGGAATGGTTCAGTGAGGTTGTTTTGTAATTTCACGTGGAAAGCCGGTTCTTGATTTTCGCATATAAATTGGCTATATATTCTTTATTTAAATGTATGTTCAACTTCAACGCTAGAAACATTTCACGTGTTTTCAGTAAAATTATGACTACCAAACAAGATATCAAAGCAATACTGTAAGTTATCGAAATATGAAGCGATATACATTACTGAAAAATAATTATTAACACGTACTCATAACCGATAAAGGTAAAATAACACTGCTGAACTGAATAATTTACGGGTAAATGTATAAACCTTTTGGAAAACAACGCAATTGAGTTCTTCGATAGGTGGCTTCCAATTATAAATAGTAACTTTGTTACCAGACATGTCGTGCCAAATAAGAGCAGTCACATCACCTGTTATGATTCAAAGCTAGACGGTAGGAATGAATTTGTAAGCGTGGTCCATGCATCACACAAGTTCGTTGAAATAAAACATGAAGGGGACTTGAAAAAGGAACGAGAAGAGAGGAATGGTTAAGACCCTAGGAATTTGGTTGGACTACATGAGGGTCGATTGGGGCAAATTTAAAAAGAGAAGCACGCCATACAGTTTCATTTTGGTAGTCAATGTAACGAAAGTGAGATTAAGAAATGCTTTTAGCTGATACAATTTCACCATTATTGCAAACGAGGGCTACCGCACGCAAATGCATAAATAATACGAAAACGAATGAGTTGAGATAAGATCAACTTTCGCCTTTCCTAGTCAGTACTTTCAAGGACTTGAGGAAAGTATTTTGTTATCACGCTGTGGTAAGAGAAAAGATAGGAGTATCAAAATTTAACAAAACAATCTTATTTTAAACGTATCATTCAGTGACCTATTAAATCTTCTTAGCTTGCCAAGGCCAAAATTTATTTTTCTGCAACACATCATTTCAAAATGCTGGTAAAGGATTAACAATAGTAGGAAGAATTTTTGAGGCTGTTCCAGGATGTTAGGACAGGCCTTACTCCTTTCAGTGAAGACATCGGTACCAGAGAAAATACTTTTCAAAAGCCATTTATATTTTTCGCATTATACAAGTAGTTTATATATATTTGGTGTACTAAACTTTTAAAAGCTTCCCGTTGAAGCCCTAATCTTTTTCAGGCTTTTTTATTCCAATTGGTTCAATTGGAAAGTTATTGCAAAGATCATTTCTCACGGCTTTTAAGCTTGTACGGTTGACCAAAGTTGGTACATTTGTTAAACTAGGATTTAAAATTACTTTTATATGTACTGATATACATATGGTGGCAAATCGTCGACACACCGTGCTATGGGGCACTCAGATAATAGGCCATACCTCCTGTTTTTCATCTAATTCTAGCAGCCCTTCCCCAGGGAAGCTGTAGAGGTCAGCTTTGAGATGCTGTCTCGCAAGGTTGAGCCGTTTTTTGCTTCTTAAGGTGAAATCCTGCACTACCCTTCTGGTAAATTTCAATGGAAACTTTATAGTGTGGCAATTTAATGCAAAGTAGTTGTAGCGTGCTTAACTTCTCACACCGATCTCACGGCTGCCATTACAGTTTTTAAGAACTTGCCTAAGATTTGGGGAAATTTCCAAAACAAAAAAATATTTATGGATACTTAATTATCAGCGGATAAACTTAAGACTTCGTCTGCTATAAAAGCGCTCAATGGAAAACCAGAGAGCACTAAATAGATAGATTTGCGGAGTCGGACTAGTTCAAACACATTTATTTGCTACTCCGAGTTTTATGTTTCTAGCTCGCGAAGCAATCATCAGGAAACTGCCAAAATGACGGTTACACTCTTAGATATACACTTTTAAAAATAGGAAATACATATTAGCAGACATCGTGGGTAAAACGAAGTGTTATTTTGTTTTCCTTTATCTATTATTTCTTATCATTAGTTCACTGATCAACTGAAACCCAGCCTTTCTAAAACGAAGATTTCCGTCGACGTGATCTATCTCTTATCACCTGTGTTACATAATAAACAAAGAAATACTTTCAGGGGAATCACGTGGAAAGCCGGTTCTTGATTTTCGCATATAAATTGGCTATATATTCTTTATTTGAATGTATGTTCAACTTCAACGCTAGAAACATTTTCCGGGTTTTCAGTAAAATTATGACTACCAAACAAGATATCAAAGTAATACTGTAAGTGATCGAAATATGAAGCGATATACATTACTGAAAAATAATTATTAACACGTACTCATAACCAATAAAGATAAAATTACTCTGCTGAACTGAATAATTTACAGGTAAATGTATAAACCTTTTGGAAAACAACGCAATTGAGTTCTTCGATAGGTGGCTTCCAATTATAAATAGTAACTTTGTTACCAGACATGTCGTGCCAAATAAGAGCAGTCACATCACCTGTTATGATTCAAAGCTAGACGGTAGGAATGAATTTGTAAGCGTGGCCGATGCATCACACAAGTTCAAGTTGAAATAAAACATGAAAGGGACTTGAAAAAGGAACGAGAGGAGAGGAATGTTTAAGACCCTAGGAATTTGGTTGGACTACATGAGGGTCGATTGGGGGAAATTTAAAAAGAGAAGCACGCCATACAGTTTCATTTTGGTAGTCAATGTAACGAAAGTGAGATTAAGGAATTCTTTTAGCTGATGCAATTTCACCTTTATTGCAATCGAGGGTTCCCGCACGCAAATGCATAAATAATACGAAAACGAATGGGTTTAAATAAGATCAACTTTCGATTTCCCAGTCAGTACTTTCAAGGACTTGAGGAAAGTATTTTGTTATCACGCTGTGGTAAAAGAAAAGGTAGGAGTATCAAAATTTAACAAAACAATCTTTTATTTTAAACGTATCATTCAGCGACCTATTAAATCTTCTTAGCTTGCCCAGGCCAAATTTTCTTTTTCTACAACACATCATTTCAAAACGCTGGTAAAGGATAAACAATAGTGGGGAGAATTTTTGAGGCTGTTCCAGGGTGTTAGGACAGTCCTTACTCCTTTCAGTGGCGACATCGGTACCAAAGAAAATACTTTTCAAAAGCCATTTATATTTTTTGCATTACACAAGTAGTTTATATATATGTGGTGTACCAAACGTTAAAAAGCTTCCCGTTGAAGCCCTAATTTTTTTCAGGCTTTTTTATTCCAATTGGTTCAATTGGAAAGTTATTGCAATATAGCGCGCTTAACTTCTCACACCGATCTCAGGACTGCCATTACAGTTTTTAATAACTGGCCTAAGATTTGGGGAAATTTCCAAAACAAAATAAATATTTATGTATACTTAATTATCAGCGGATAAACTTAAGACTTCGTCTGCTACAAAAGCGCTCAATGGAAAACCAGGGAGAGCAGTAAATAGATAGATTTGCGGAGTCGGACCAATTCAAACACATTTATTTTCTACTCCGAGTTTCATGCTTCTAGCTCGGGAAGCAATCATCAGGCAACTGCCAAAATGACTGTTACACTCTTAACTCTTAGATATACCCTTTTAAAAATAGGAAATACATATTAGCAGACATCGTGGGTAAAAGTCTGTTACTTCGTTTTCCTTTATCTGCTCGTAAAGAATAGACCTTTGTAACTCTTATTTCCTTACACAAGGCGTGGAGTTTACGTTCTCGGGTCCTTGCAAGAGGGATGTTTTATTGATCACCTTCCAGATTAAAGATCTTTTTGTTCAATTCCGCTTCAAACCTTAAATCCTGCCCAGTCATGATGTTATGTCCGTACGTGGAGGCTACATTTACTACCCATCCAACTGACGTCCACTCCTACGTGGATAATAAAAGTAGTATGTACTATGTTTAAATGGCAGAGGGTATTTCAGTATCTACAAGTCGCACATTTAATAAAGCCCGCGGTTGCCTCTGTTATCTCTGTCTAGCCTTACAAAGCTATACTCGCAGCGGTTTATTCGTATGTAATCTGTTGGATATTTTAAGGATAGAAGATCAGTTTACTCCGATAATGCAATCCTGTCTACAACACATTATTTGCCCGTATGTTTTCCTCGATTTAGGCTTTTTCTAGAAGGGGGCGTAAGGGTTTGCGGTTATTTTTGGTGCGGTTTTGCGGTAATTTTTATTGTAACTCGCGGTATTGCGGTTTTAAAACACTAAGCGGTTTGCGGTGAAAAGTGTCTGCTGTGATATTACTCTTTAGAACGGTCGGCATTTGGTTAGTAGTAAATAGAATATAATAGTGTAGTACAATATACCGTTGGCGTTATGATGGTATGTTTAATATTAACGCACAATGCTATCAGAATATATCACAAGTCCTGCTGACGTCAGGTTTCATATTGTGGCCTCCATGTACGTGCGGTTTCGGTATTCGGGAAAAAGTTCGATGCGGTTTGCAGTTTATTATCGTATTTCTGTGCGGTTTTGCAGTTTTCGGACCCCCCTTAAGCCCCCCTCTTTCTACGACGAAGCGGCCAGCCAGTCTAATTGAAATTATATAAACAAACGAAGTGAGAAATATATGAGGACCCATCCACCCTTCCCAGTCTGCACCGTTGTGCCAATATAAATAAGTACGATACGGTCTCAGTCGTACACAGCATTGAAAGAATGGAGCACCATGTGTCATCGGTGTGGTAGCGCAAGGAACTGTGGAATTACGTTAAGTGTTAATTATGTTTTAACCTGGGGGTAAAATACGCTTTTATGTGCGTTAAAGAGTGGTTCGTAGCACAATTTAATAAGTGGGATTCTACCTGATGTTTTCTCATAAATTTCTCACTTCGCTTGTTTATATAATTTTATTCTTCTGGCAGGCCGCTTCCTGGCCCTGGTATAATTGCGATTTTGCTATTTTGGTTAGTCCAATAAGCATGCTGAAATATTTTTCCATTGCAGAAAACAATGAACGCCAAGTTTCAGTTATGCCTGTTGCTGATTGTTTTGGGGGCCATTATTGTGCAGGGTGCTGTCAGGGGAAGCCGAAAGAAGAGCCCCATGGATGTTTTTAGTAAACGCCAGCGTGAGTGCAGTCCTTTGAATTGATAACTACCAGGAGCCAATGAGAAGGAGCCTCCATTCGTACTTTGCCCTTGAGTCAACCCTGTCCCGCATCTTTTTATTTTTAGAACAGTGAGCTTTCACATGATTGGCTATTACACATACCGCGAAAACATACCGCGAAAACCACCGTGGGAAGTGCTTCTAAAAATAAAAAGATACGGGACAGGGTTAACTCAGATGGTCAGTATGGGAGATGGAGGCTCCTTCTCATGGGTTCCTGTAACTACTGAATGTTGTCAGAATTTTGTTTTACTGGTAAAAAGTTGAGACATATAAATTTCAATCAAATTTGTTTTGGGGAGACAACACACTGCGCCAAATGAAAAATATTCTAGAGTATTCTGGCCTAGAATATGTCAGCGTGATGTCATAGAATCCTAGAGCATTCAAGGCGTACGCTATACGCGAAGTACACCTGGAGTATACAAGAGCATTCGATTTATTCGAAGTGCCCCTGGTGTTTTCACGAGTATTCAATAGTGAATACGTGATGTACACCTGGTGTATTCACGAGTATTCAATATTGAATACGTGATGCGCACCCGGAGTGTTCAATTTGAATATGGAAAACAGGCCGGATCCTGATAGGATATCCCAGGTGTATTTTGAATCAGGCGTACTAGAATACGTCGGAAAATTTCAGTATACGAGGCGTGTGCCGAGTCGTATTCGAGCGAACTCTGGCCCGAATATTTGGCTTTCCGCGCAGTGACAATCGTATGTGGCTAACAAGTGTTGGCTTAGTGGTTTAAGGCGCTGGCGTTGTAATCCAGAGGTCCCGGGTACAAGACCTCCACCCTGCCGCTAGCGGGATTTGTTTCTCGGGAAGTCCCGGGTTCAAATCCTCGGTCACGTTTTTTAAATAGCCAACTGGTCTGCCTCCTGCCAGTTCAACTGGTGGGATTTCTAACTATGTTCTGTTCATTTAAAGTATTTGTTTCAGCAGCATGCCTGAAAACTAGCTTAGTGCCTTTGAAGCTAAGTGCATGACCACTATAAATAACATTTACATTTTTTCCCACTTAGCAAAGTGTGGTTGGCCGTTAGGGACGTGTTTCTTCAAATGGGTCCCTTGTCCAGAAAAAACCTTGGAATGCCCCGACAAATGCAACTCACCTACCGACAAATGCTGCTGCTGGTAGGAATTTAAAGAATATATTTCGTGCATTATCACTTATTAGGAGGGTCGAAAGGGTTTTCAGCCGCGCAGGTGCTTTCATTGCTCGCGTCAGCTTGGGGTACAAATTCCCATTTAAGATGCGTGCGCTTCATCTGAACTTTATAAAACGCCTTTTAAATAAAACCTGTGATACTTTTAATACTGGCATACAAGATACAGAATTAAGGGAGCTTTTAAATAACGAAATAAAAATGGCAGGTCACCAACTTAATTTAAAGAAAAATGACAAAAATCTGAAATATTGGAGGTAATTTGTGACTGTCGGGGTGTTGCCCTGGTAACTGCTATGGCATCATAAACATTCTTACAGCCTTGCTAAGAAAACCGTGAACACCAGAAATGTTTATGGAATGTTGTGTTATAAGAAAAAGCCAATCAAGTGTGAGAAAACTAAACCGCAAACACCAACGGTAATCAGTTTGCGGTTTTGAGGTTTGTTCGCGAGTACTGAACTTTGCTGTGATTGGTCACCACATAATCAACATTCCTGAAATATTTGAGGTGTTCATGTTTTCTTAGCAAGGCTGTAAAGTATTGCCCAATAACAGAGTTTGAAAGCTATTCATACTTTGCCCGAAGGATCTTAAGATGATTTCCACAGAACATTCTAGCAATAATGGCAAAAATAAAGTAACCAAAAAAATCTCATAGTATGGTAATATTTTAACTAAAGATAAGAAGATCTTATCGAGACTTAGGGCCTGATTACATGAGCCGGGCTGGCCCGGTTCGCTGGGTTGGGTTGCCTTGTCGGCTAACCGGGCTGGCCCAGTTGTCATGTAATCGCGAGGTTGATTTTTGTTGCGTTTAACAGGCGTGCCGAGATCTCGGCAAACTGAAACAAGCCCGGCTCATGTAATCAGGCCCTTAAGCTCTCAAGCTGACCCCGCGAGAGAAAATTGAACTTGAAGTTATCTATATTTCAATTAAAAGGGACCTTTCGCGTTAGATGAAAACACAATAACACACGCTTTGAGCATTCTTACGGGGTTTGACATTAAATTTCTCGAGAATGCGTGGGGATTTAATCGCGGGGTCACCTAGAGAAATGAATTACAGTGAGATGTTTTCAAAAATAGTATTCAATAGTATTCAAAAAGTTACCGTGTTGTGAGTAGATATTTGGTAAATAATTTTGCACTTATTGCTCGAACTTTGAGCGGAATCCGTCTTAAGTACTTTTCTGTAACCCTTCATCGTTTTACAAGCACTATAACAGTGGGAAACTTTTTCGAGCC